>JARHVA010000435.1:1612500-2015000 GCA_037957365.1 Torreya grandis
AACATTGAATAAAAAAAGTGAGCATTTCCTCAAATTATTTTAGTTGGTGCTATAGTTTAATAACCTTAGTCCTTTTTGATTGGATATCCCCTCTAAAAACTTGAATGTTATTCAAAATTTTATATAACCTGGTGGTTGCACTCTATACACTATCAACAATTTATTGAAGAACATGTATAATTTGTTTTTTCAATAACCTCTACCATGCATCCTCCTTGCTTTGGTACACATCTTTCCTTACTTCCCTAGTTGAATCCACAAAATAACACAAATATTTTTTATATTTAGCTGGGTCACTGGGATTCCTTTTGGATTTCTTAGCCAAGGGAAACATATTTTTTATTTGCTCAAACTCAAATTTCTTCCCTTGTATATAGATTGATTGCTTTCTTCTTCTTCACCCTCTAAATGTTACCATTCTATTTTTCAAACTAGGTGAAGACTATAGGTAGTTTGGTGATGACCAAATTTTATCTCTCATCCCTTTGCCTTGCATCTATTTAACCCATTGGGGAAAAATAAGTCCCCCTTCTTATTTTGATGGACTTGGGTATTTAGGGGTACAGGTTAGAGGCTTCATCAGAGGAGAAGTTAATGATGGAGGTGTTAATGAAGCACTTTTTTAATTATAAATTGTAATTTTGGATAAATAATCCTTTACCATGGTGAGTTCTCCCTCTATGGGGTGGCTTCAACCACATATCTAGTCAAGTATGGGTTTTTTTCAATTTTTATGGTGGCTGACTGTATAGGTGAGGATTGTGGGATGGGTAGCTCCAATATATTTGAATGTTTTATAGACAATAGTGTCTTTCTAGGATTGAAAATTGAAATTGAAAACAAATTCTCAAAATAAATTTTTTTATTTGAAGCCTTTATTTGTGTTGATGCGGAAAGAACGGAAGAATCAATTGAACTAGACAATGATGACCCAAAATTTCTAGAGCAATCTCTACAACTAAAGTATTTATAGTATGGATAAAAGAAACATGAGAAAAACTACCTAATTTATATTTATATTTTTCTCTTCAATGAGGACTTGTTGGTTTAGGGTATAAATTGGATTTCCTTCTCTTGTAAACTTCTTAGGTTCATAGATTTGGCTCTTTCTAATTCAGCCTATTCATATTCTTCATTTATAGATCCCTCTTCACTTAACTTATGATTAGGTCCCATCATCATTTCTACATTTCATTCCTCTTCATTAGTGGCATAGTCTACTAAGGATATTACATGTTTATGTTCCTCTTCCTTTACTTACTCTTTACTAGAGGATTCTTCTATAGCATCTAGACTAAATGATGATATTTCCTCTAATTTTTAAGGTTTGGATGAGGTTGGAAGGAATTTATATCTCCTTTGGTAAGTGGCTATGAGGGAAATAGGAGGTGAGAGGGATGGAAAAATAACTTAAGGATCCATAGTAGTAGGAACTACTACTACAGGTGATGGTGAAGGAATGTAAAGTTAAACAAAAATAATGGAAGTAGTGTGGATGAAAAATAAAATGGTGTGGTAATAAGTGTTTGAGATGAGGTCCCTACACTGGTGGAAATGGGTGGTGTTATCACTTGAACCTTTCACCCATCAAATTAGAATATGGTTCGGTGAGATAATGGGATCGTCCCCAAGGTGTGGGACTCTTGCACTCTTTAATATGAACCTCTAGAAAAGTTCAAATTCTTTCTAATCTAAATGCATATGATTTATGACTAACATGCATACCTATAAAGAGTATAAATAAAATCCATTTTTAATTCTAAACCTATAATATTTTTAGGGGAAAATTGAGAATAAATGATAAAATGGAAATGGTGATGTACCAATATTAAACAAATCACCTTTATAGGAATTAAAGAATGCACTAAAAATTACATAGAATGAGAAAATGTCACACAATATCCAAAATGGATTATTTAATTGCATATGTAATTTTCATGGAGGCACAAGATGTAATACAACACAAATAGGGATGACAAACAATCCATAAGTAGAATCTGTATAGACCTATGTGCACTCAACATATGACTTGTAATAGAGAGACAAGTTATGTATAGATGTGTTGAGGAATGAAAAATAATGAGAGGGGTGAAAATTACCTAAATCAAAGATCAACAAACCATAAAAAATACACATAGAATGTAAGAATCATGAAGAAAGGTGAAATTAGTTCTCATTAAAATGCAAGGATCAGGGGGTAAATGGCTCCTAGAGGGAGAATTTTGGAAGCATTACTATGATAAAAAATTTATTGACATTTTTAAAATGAAAGACTTGGGGTTTTATAGGCGAAAGGAAGCCCATGGTCATTAATTAAAATAAAAGATATAACTAAAAAATTAAATGAATATCAAGAATTTGAGACACAATTTTTATGTAAATTAGATAGGGATGACCAAAGGTAATTGGAACTCTAATTGCATCCTTGAAGCATGGTGATTATTCCTTTAAACCTAAATATATCATCTCAATGTCTTCTCTTATTAGTTATGTAGTAGCTAATATTTAGTTTCTTAATGACCACAACTAAGTTTGAAAGTTTCTATGTGTAGGAATGTGATTGTAGATCTCATGAAATTATTGCCTTGGAAGATTTTTGCCTAATTTTTTCACTTCTATCACTTTTATTTGATATGAATCAACCATATTAATTAATGCATGTTTTAGGTAGTTAAGATCCCACCATCTATTAACTTCAAATCTTAACACATCTTCTTTGTCAATTATGATCTATCTTTAGACAAGTGTCATATGTTATAAAAGTGATGACTTTGTTGTCACATGTTTAAATTTATCCTTTGAGAAACTTGGGAATCTCCTTCAATGCTTCTAAAATAATCAATTATGATGCCCTCATGATGAGTAAACACCCATAAACCTTGTTCTACTAAATTATCAATGCATCATGAGGACACATGGAAGTTGTTTAGAGCTTTTGTATCATCTCTTTACCATGGAGTTATCACATAAAATATGGGACAACAATATTTGAAAAAAGGAGAGCCTTTCCTTCATTATTCATGATTTCTAAAAAACCTCTGAATCATTCATTATAAAGGCCCAAGTCTTCAAATCTTGTGTTGACAAAATTTTTATTCAAGCCTTAACCTTCTTGACATAGCTATGTAAAGGTTTTGACTTTAGATAACCCAATATTTAGTCTTCATAAAAATTTATATTGTGAATTTTGTTATAAAGACCTCCAAAGACCTAACCTTTCAGAAATTTGTTCACAAATTTTATTCTAAACTTGTCACAACATTTTTATGAAGACCTAAACTTTTGCAAACTTTTCTGTCAAAACACTTTTTTGAAACTTTCTCTTAGCTTTCACAACTTTTATCTTCAGAAGATTTACTTTTGAACCTTCACACGTTTTTTTTGATATTTTGTCATTGTCTTTTCTAAATTTTTCATTAGTCTTTGAAAATTTTGTTTAGAATAAAATTTCCAACTTTCAATGTAACATTTTATCTAAAAACTAAAACACTTAGAAAATACTTACGAAGTCTTCAGGTTTTCTTCCTCTTAGTGACTTTTATTGTCATAACATTTGTTCTAACTAATAGTAATAATTTTCTTGAAAAAAAATGATTATTATGAATTATTTTGAACTTTTGTAGATTTTTTACAAACTCTCCTTCACACAAAATATCAGAATCATCTTTTAATAAAAAAACATAAAGACCAACTTTGAAAACCTGCCAAGTCTTTTGCTTTTCTAACTTAAACATTTCACTAAACTTCAACTAAACCTTGAGAAACTTGTAGACAATATTGAAGCCTTGAACTAATATTCAGACATTGCTCCTCCATGGTGACCAAAAATTATCAACATGTGGAGGTGCACATAATTGAGATTCCAAAGGAGAATAAAGAGCAGATGAAATAGATGAGAATTAAGATTATAGAAACTCTGGGAGACTTACTTGTGTGACCATTATAAGTGAAGGCATAGGTTTCATGATGAGAGGGATGATGAAACAATTAAAGGAGCCATAGTAGTATGAAATACTAATTTAAGTGTTGGTGAAGGATTGAAAAGTGGAACAATAGTATTTTAAGGAAGTGTGGATGGGAAGGAAACTAATGTGGTAATAAGTGTTTGAGAAGAGGTCCCTACATTGATGGCAATGGGTATAGGTGAAATTACTTGATATATCAAAGGGGAAGGAGGAATACATTAAATAGATAATAAATAATATTATATAAACTCTAGGAGACTTAATTATGTGACTATTATAAGTGAAGGTAGAGGTGCCACAAAGAATGTTCTCTTTTTTTTGTCCTGAGGAGATTTAGTCTTCTCCACTATGGTGGTTATTTTAAAATTTGTTGTATCAGTAGCTAGATGTGTGTAAGTTAGATAGGGACTTGGGATGCCACTAATAATTTCTTTTCTTATTTTAGGGTTTTACTCCCTTTGGCCCCTAGACTTTACATCTTGTATATTTGTCTCTTCCTTTGTAGGAAATGGAGGTCTACCTTAGCCTGCTAAGTCTTAAAGTTGAGCTAGAAGCCATAGATGACACTAAGATATATGTGCCTACTCAACCATCTTATTTTCATGTTTCTTATTGATTTATGGGTAATATTGAATGCCTTATGTGACTATCATATACATTTGATTGTCCTTCATCTGAGTCCATACCTCTTTGTCATCTGATGCATTTATGAAGATAAAATCATGCTCATATTATTGGTGACCATATGTGATGGTCACCCCCTTCTTCTCCTTAAGGAGTTGAATATAGTTCCTAATTATTTTCTTGGGGTCCCATTCCCTAAATTATGCCATTTTTAGATTGTAATAGGATCTTGTCTTCTTAACCTATTTGAAATGGGACCTTACCATAAATTGGAGATGCCCAATACTTAGAGGAGTTTTTAAGTAATATGACTAATGTTTCTATCCCAAATCATCATCTATGTTATTATACATGTGATGGGACACCTCTTGTTCCACAATTTTATCTAGGACATATCATGGTAAGAACAAAGGAGGTGTCCTAGTTCTTTTAATATTGATAATTATGTAATCAGGGCAATACCAATATTTATTCCATTTACCTATGCTTATTTTTAAGTTCTTAGATAACCTAGGAATATGAGTGCCATAAATGGACTAGTAAACTTGAGGATAAATTTTCTCACAATTTTTTTTTATTTCATTTATGAATATAAAGAAAAACATGAATTAATACTCTTCATAGATCCTATTATCCACTTATTTTATTAATGGTTACCATAGTTATCCATGTGTTTAATGAACTATGCCAAAGACTAAATTTAATAAATATGATATAATATATAAATTTCCATTATCTGGTCTTTGATTATTCCTAAAAAATATGAACCTTCAGTATAAGGCTTATAATCCCTTCTAAGGAAAAATTCTTATATGAAGCTAGAGAATGTCCAATAATGGAACTGATTCTGCTTATACATAATTAATGTTGGGAAAAATATATAGTATATTTAAAATGGCCATGGATATCCTAATCCCACACATGAATTTAATAATTTTGTTGGAAGAGATGATCCCTTTGTGATTCAACCTCTAGCCTTTCACTAGCCATTATTTCAATTTTATTTCTTTGTTTTTGTGCTTGAGCTATACATTGATTGAGACTTGGATATAAGATTCTTCGAGTGCTTAGAGCCTAAGGTACATTTATAATTCCCTTTCATAAATGTATGCAAGTACATTATTTCCTTTTATAAGGTGTATACAATCTCTAGAGTAAGTACCATTAAATAATAAATCATAGAGCTAGTCAATACCAGGAATTATCTTTGGTTTTGTTTCTACTCAATGAAGCCTCATGGTTTTTATTTATATTAGGTCATCAATGTATTGATTCCAATCCTAGGGAAATTGGTCTTCTGTAAATTATAGTGTCATAGACTCTATTACATTCTAGAGTGCTACATAACTTGAAAACTTGAAATTGAGGGAACATTTATTGAACAAGGTGTTTGTATATTTAGTATTACTAATTCAAAAATATGAAGAAGGGGATTGAATGCATGCTTGTTTTTAATAAGAATCCATTTTGGTAATCTTAATTGTGTAATTCCTTAGAAAATTGGTCTGAATGCTCTTGTAATTTCATTGAAGAAGCTAAGGATTTTGGTTGAAAGAAGGCTTGAAATTGTAATGTTCACTCTTAGATTGATGGCAAAGTGACTTTATTTTTACTTATATTTTTCATATATTTATCAAATTATGTTCCTTAAATGCTCAATTAATGCAAATTCAATGTGAATAATGGTTTTTTATTTCATTCTCATTTGGATATAAATTCACTAGTCATCTTTTGTAGGTTTATTTGGCTACCATGTGTCAAATTTTCATTGATCCTGTATGTCCATTCATCTTGTTTGAAACATGTGTAAATTTATCATTTTACTATTTTTTTTACTTTGTTGTCAAACTTATTTATACATACTTTAACTATGCATCTCCTAGATTGTGACAATTATACATTTTTATCTTACTCGATCATTTAAATTTATAACCTTATTTTATATATTTTAGGGTTGTGAGTTAATGAAAATGTGCCATGTGAAGGAACCTCAAAATTGTAGGAATTTAAAGGCTCAATGTCTCGATTATTTGAACCTTTTGAACTATGTAAGTCCCTTGAATGCTTTCTGTCATCAAGATTTTTATGTGTGGCATGATCTTAGAGCCTTGCAAACTTAGAGACACAAAGTCACATGACCATTAAGCCATTAACTTGATATTTATTCTCTAAAGCTCTAAGTTAGAACAAATTTTTTAGTTATCAAGTTCTCAGAGATCAAAACCTAAACACCATTAGAATCTATTTAATCCTTCCAAGGTTATAGGTTTATAGAATTCTACTTAAGTTCTTAGATCTTAAAACCTTGAAACCATTAGATGATTAACTTTGATTTGAACTTGTGTGGTTTTAAGTTCATGTAATTACACCATGTAGAATTTTATTGAAGCTCAAAGAAATGAAACACTTGTAATTTTATTTAAATATGGAGGGATCCTAGTAACATAGTAATGCCACCTATCAATGTCTCAAAGGTTGAGGACTTTAGAGACTTAGAAACTTTTGTAAAAACTTAAGGCTCTAGGTAATGTAAGAATTTCACCTGTCTTGATCTTAGATAAATAAAGTAGGGATCGATAGTGAATGACTTATAAGTATTTGTTAATAGCCCTAAAAAAATATGAAAAATATATAAATAGTAGGACAAGACATATTAGTTTCATTAGTCCAAATAAATTATAAATGAAATTACAAAAACCTAAGTCTTAAGATAGATAAAAATCAATGTTCAAGATTTGATTTTCATAATTATGGACTCTGTAACTTCATAACTTTAAGATAACCTTAGAATTAAGCAAAATTGAAACTAGTTTCTTAGATGTCTAGGGTTTAGAGGCCTTGAATACTAATATTCAAACAATAGTGGGTCCTCATTAAATTTTGAAAATGGGGGTGTGTGTGTTAGGTTAAAACAAATGGTGACTCGGTGGAGAAAATAATTCTAAGTATTTGAGAACCCATAATTTTATAAATGAATCATAACACAAATTTAGTCCTAACAATAAAATAATAAGTAGACCTTTCTTTAGGAAAAACTCTTACTTTCTCATGTAACATACTAACCCTTTGGACTCCTTGGATCTATGTGTGATTTTTTGAATTCAATTTCCCCTTGTTATGAGATTTTTGATAAATTCATGGATACAAAATGTAGGTTTCATTTTAAATTCATATTTTATAACCAAATAGTAATGTAATCGTAGGCATTGCTTTGCTACAAGTCAAGCATCTATAGCCCTGATAGAGATACCTCTAATTTCACTTAAACCTTTGTTCTAATGCTAGCTAGGAATCCATAGCCCCAATAAATATTACTTGAATCACTCATTTTATATCATATTTTATTATTTTGTTTTATATAATAGATATAAACAAGGTTGGGAACCATCATATCCTAGGTATATGTGTAAGAAAACTTATTTTGATCAATACGTCCCTACTAGTGTGCATTTATTTCTATATTTATTATATGTCATCCAAGTTTTAGCATGTAATAGTGTAGATAATATTTATAAATGGTAGTTATTTCTAAAATTTGTATGAGTATATTAGATCAAATATAATTTTTTTATCAAACTTGTTCGAACCAAGAAAAACCTAGTTCAGTCATAATACATACCTCAATTATAGAAACTCAAGTACTACCAAAGAAAATCTTTGTGAACACCAATTATGAATACTTTTATATCATCATATTATTTTTGGAAAGTCTTTTATAAATTTAACATAAGAAATTGGTTGGTCTATTCTATAATTTTAATAAACTAATTTAGAAAGCATAACAACTAATTTACTGAAAGCAAATACAAAAAGTAGGAAACACTAATCTATAAAGCAAGAAATCTATTTTAGAAATAAAGAAATCTATTCCACTCATAAATATGAATTTACACTTAGAATCACTCAAAATCATCGCCATTTAGACCATCCATTAAATAATTTTTCAAAAATTATCCATTGAATGGAAAGGTGAGGTCATTACCTTATAGGTCCTTTAAATGGAAGGAATTGTTACTTAGTATCTTAGAAATTTGATATGGTATAATCCATAAAGGAGTGAAATTATCATGTTATCCTTTATTCTCATGTGTTTTATCTCATAGGAGAACTAGGTCTGGAATCCTAAAAGCTATGATTTTAGATCTCTTCTCAAACCACCACCTGACTATGTCTTCATGTTTGTTGAAGCTATGTAGTGCTTCAATTATTGCATCCTCCATCTGGAATGTCATGCAATCTAGACTAGATTATTTAATCTTCCCCCATGTACTATTGTATGAATTGATATGTTGGGATTTTAAGAGTTATGGTTAAAACTAGTTATTTCTCATACACCAGCAGAAAAGGTAAAGCCTTGAGATCTTACTTGTGTCTGGTTCAATCTATACCCACAATGCATACTTTAATAAGAGGTGAAATTATTTTAGTTTATAATGTGTTGACTTATTTATGGAATCCATCAAAATATTATTGGTATATTCAACCATTCCCTTCCCTTATGGGTAGTATTTTGAGGAGAACTTGAAGGTGATTTGATTTTTCAGGCCCACTCAATAATTTTTGTAAATTTGAATGATGGAACATTATCACAAACCAAATAAATTAGAGTGTCAAACCTGGTAAGTGTGTTTTCTTCTAAAAATTTAATAACATCAATTTCTATACAATTCTTAGTATCCATAGCTTCTATCCATTTGGTATAATAGTTAGTAGTTTTTAGGACAAACTTGTGCTTTGTTGAAGAGTTTGGGTTAATTAACCTAATAAATTCAAGACCCCATTGAGAAAAAGGGCGTCCTTCAATGATCAATTGTAAAGTCATGTAGCATTCAATTTTATTTTTTCAAATACCTAGAGCTCATGGTAAGTTCTAACATGGATGTGGGAATCTTTGTTGATGGTAGGCTAATATTATCCTATTCTTAAAATCATGTGAGTTGTGGTGTTGTTAGAAAGATGTCCACTACATATCTTTTGATGTAGATTGTCCAAAATGTTTGTATTTTCTTCTTTTGAGACACACCTCAAGTAGATGCCCTCATAGTTCTTCCATTATAGGACTCCTTTTTTATCATGTAATGAGATGATTTAAGTCTAAGGGATATTATTTGTTATGTATTTAACTCAGGGAGCATGTGCATGTGAGGAAATAATGGATGATCTGAGATTACCATTCACCATCTTGGCTAGCTGATTTTAAGATCAAACTCCTAAAATATGGCCATCCACTTACCTCTTCTTTCAATAAATTCATTATAGATGAGTGTGAAATTGATATCTAGGTATGGGATGATGGCATATATATTTTTTATTAGAATATAATGCCTGAGACTTTTGACAACTTTTATTAGTGCATAAATTCATTTGTCTATCATTGAGTATTTTAACTCAACACCATTCATATTGGTGGTCATGAATGAAATTAGATGTTCGTTATCATCTAATTTTGTGTGAGTATAACTTCTATAATGTGATTTAATGTAAATTAGTAAAGGTAGAATTCCTTATTGAGGTATAGGCTAATTAGAACTAGAGCTTGATCAATGGCAGTGTTGATGTCTTTAAAATATCTCTTATCCTCTATTATTTAATATATCTTAGAATATTTATTTATCATATCATTTAATGAGTTGACAATATCTACAAATCCAAAATTGAAATTCCTTACAAAGTTTGTCTTTCCAAATAAAGACTTCAATTATGTCTTGTTGTTGGGAAGTGTTAGCTTGGAAATGGCCTAGACTCATTTTGTATCAATGGATATCTCATCCTAAGTGATGACATGGCCTAATAATTTCCCTTTAATGACCCCAAATATGTTATTCTTTGGATTAATGGAGAATCCATATATTACACATCTATCAAATCATTTTTAAAGATGATATACATGGTTAGTCCTATATTTTAAATACATTGTCAAGTCATCCAAGTAGATGATGATACATTTACCAATAAGTCCCTAAAAGGTGAAGTCCATTACTATCTATAAGGTTTATCCTACATTAATTAGGCCAAAAGGCATCCTTTTGTATGTAAAAGTTCCCCATTTGGTGGTGAAGGTAATACTTATTTTGTCTTGTGCTTCCACTAGCATTGGTTATAGCTTGATAATCTATCTAAAAAGGACATCATCTCATATCCATTGACCATCTAAATTACCTCATCTAGGGAGTTTAAAAGTTAGTTATCCTTTTCTAATGCTTGATTTAGGTTCTAAAATCTAGCACAAAGCTAATTTATCAATTATTATTTATAACTAGTACTAGATTGGATATTAAGGTAGAATGGCTGATTAAGAAGACAATCTTGGCATCCAATAACTTTTGTACCTCTTCTTGGATGAGAGGTTCTAAAATTGGATTAATTGGGCTTTATTTTTTCCTGAAAGGTTTATGTTATGGTTTTAATGGAATGGTATGTGTGATGAATTTAGTGTCAAAGACTTTCAAATATTCATATATCCTTGTATTCCATCAACAAATGTTTCAATGTTTGTTTCTCACTTTTAGTGAAACTCATGCCAATGTTTAAATACTGAGGATGTTGTTCAGTGCCTAGATTATCTTTGATGAAATCAATCTCAACTATTTTAAGCAATGTATACTATTAAAATTATGGATATGAATCAAAATTTATAGGGAAACCATCCATAAAGGGGTGTAGTTATACTTCAATAATAGGACACCATCCTCTCCCAAATCTTCAATATGCATGGGTATAATAATTTTTTCATCTATTAGCTAGGATTCAAAGGTCATAAAAATACTCATGAATTAGATAATCTACTGATCATCCTCAAATATCTAGAAGTTTCCCACATTATCTGGAATAGAGGGGTAAATAACTAACTCCACAAATAACTTATACATATCAAATTCTTAAATGCTAGACCGGTAGATGAAGTTGTTAGTGATTCTATTGTCTGGTTTTATTACCTTAGGATAACATTGATGTTGAATGCCTCAAATGACTTGATCAATCCCATGTTGGATGTTTCTACTTATTTAAGTAGGTGAGATTGCATTGATACTTATTTTTGATCTAATTAATAACCATCTCTGAATTGCCAAAGATTTTCAACTACTTGATGTTATGCTTTAACATGAATTATAGGGTAAGGATTAGATATTCATACTTAACTCTATTATTAGTGTAGGGGAACTATAGTCTCTAGGCAGCCAAATATTGCTTCCTATCTATATTTATCAAGGATACACCAAAACCTAAAACTTATTTTGATCTAGTTCCATCAAAATATAGGGTCCATAACTAATAAGTACCTTCAAATTCTTATTCATGAAGCTATTTATTAGTAGTGAATGTGTACACTCCTACATGTGAAGATACAAATATAACCTTCTCATTCTTGACATTATACTTAATGATTAGGTATTTCATATTTGGTTTTTCATCTACTCAAATATGATTGGCTACTCCTTTTCAAGATAGCCACATGTATGAGAAATTTATGGTCATTTAATCATTTTACGTCTTTGACCAATCAAAACTCAACACCAGGACATAAACTTATGGAATGCCAATGACCAAAATATATATGTATTATTTTACACATGGCTCTGATACAAACTAAATGTGTACATTTTTTAGTTCTCCAATGCATGAGATAAAAGACTTGTCCAATTGTAGGACCACTCTTTTTGACTTATATAGGGTCAAACCTAACTTCTTGCACACAACTATCAACATCACATTGTCTAAGGAACTTTAGTCAACTAGAAAATTATGAACATTATTTATGAACATTTTGACAGTCAACAATAAAGTTGTTAATTATAGATTGACCTTATATACCATCATGTTTACATGCATATATTTTTACTTGTCAGTAGATGACCTTATAGTTAAGTATTTAAACAACAAATCTCTTTTCTTGGTGATCTGGGCTAGTTCATGAAGTCTAATGTTAATTTTGATATTCTTTATGTCTTAAAAAATATTGTATCCTCCTCTACTATATGGATATGCACTTTATAAATGATCATACCTTTTGGGAGGAGGTAGATTATTATTTGTCTTAGAATTTTGAGTAATGGTAGCACTGTTGTTTGGGGGCATTGAAGTAGTAACATGTTATTTTTTCTCAAATTGTACTTGTTCCTCTAAAATTGATATAAGGCATGGACCTCATCTATTTTATCCTCTAGTTCACTCTCATCCTTTGCTAAGAATTGGAAATCATAGGACTCAAATACCATTTTTGTACTCAGATGCCCTGGAGTAGTAGAGAAAGATTATTTTATTAGATTTTTAAAACCTTCATTTCCATTTCTTTCTAAAATATCTTGAAGGTAGAGTAAAAATATATGTAAACCAACTCACTATTTTGTGTTTTGTTATGAATCCATAATAAATTAGGAAGTTTTGCTTCCATGATATTTCTTTCTAGTACCCTGTTAGGTGGATGCTACTCTGGATTGTTTCTAGACATATTGAAAGACATGTTGTACCTCTAAAATCCCAATCTCTAATTGGTATTATATTCATCAGTGTTCCCCATTTTTTCATGTTATAAAACTCATTTATTAATTTTTCACCATTAATTGAATAGATTCTAGTTCTATTTTTGTGGAATTAGAATCAATACCATGTGTATTAGTAGTATTAATTGGTATCAAGGACTAATTCTAGTTTTTTTATTAGATGCAGGCATATAATTTTTTAAGAAACTAAAGTGTTGATTAGGTGGAGAATGAGATAAATTAAAATGGGTGTACACTTAGTTCTATTTTTGGGAAACAATATTCTGATTTGTGTTTGGAACTAGGCTAAAGGTTGAGAAAATATGACCAAGACTAAGGAGGGCCAAGGCTTGTGAATGTGGGTTCAATTATTTGTCGATGTTTTTAGGGACATGGGAGTGGATAAAAAAAAATTTAGGAGGGTTTTGGATGGGGATACCATTGAGTTGGTTATCACCTTGGAGGATGTCCATATGATCTTAATACTTCATATTGTAGGTACTCCCATTATTTATGATAGTTCAGAGATGGATGATGAGAGATAAGCTTTAGTCTTACGGGTGACTAACTCAGAGAGATATTTTAATGGTTTATAATTTCATTTTTTTTGATGTCTATATGTTGGCCATTCTTGATATCCAAAATGTTATTATTAGTTTTATGATAACTTATATGATTTGTCACAAGTTGGATGGGAAGGTTATACTATATGTGGTTGCATTATGTCATTTGATATTAGAGAAGGGTACTATGTATAACTTAAGGTTAATGATTTGGGTGTAGTTAGTGCATGATATATATAATATTTTATCATGAGGTAATATGACTATGGGCCATGTGATTTTATTGACTAGCTATATTTATGAGAGGTTTCCTATGTATCGACATATGGGGTTACCCCATGCAATACATGATAGTTTACCTCATGTTCTAAAATGAAAAATATTAGTGTGTTCAAAGGTATAGGGTGGAGTATTAATCATATGAGGATTTATTTCTATAGGTGATAATGAATCACTTATTTGAATTGAAAATTATAATGGTGGATAAACAATCCTTTGCCATGGTGAGGGCTCCCTCCATGGGGTGACTTCAACCACATATCTAGTCAAACCTAGGATTTTTTCAATTATTATGGTGGATAAATAAATAGTGAGGATTATGGCATGGGTATCTCTAGTTGAGATGAAGGTTTTAGAGGGACTGGTGTATTTATAGGATTGAAAATTGAAATTGAAACCAAATTCTCAAAATGAAATACTTTTTTTGGGAGCCTTTATTTATGTTGATGTCAAAAGAATGGAAGAATCATATAAACTAGACAATGATGACCTCATAATGGATAGATTCAAATATATAGCTAAATTTTTTATAGTAGTGATAGAAAAAACAAGAGAATAAACTACCTCATTGATTATTTTATTTTACTCTTTGGTGATGAATTGTTGGTCTTGGGCATAAAATATTAGAGGTATAATCACTGGGGGGTAAATTAGTGAGCCTAGATATTTCAATCTCAATTTTAATCCTTTCAAACTATTTAATCAATCAACATATATCAACTTGATCAAGTAACATTTAAAAGAGAGCTTATTCATTCAATACATATACAAGATCAAACACATAACACATGGTTCTTGTGATAAGCCCTCATGGGGAATAAAACCCACTCTCAAACCTACAACACATGGACTGATATCCTTTAATAAATTACAAATAAGAGACTGGTCAACTTCTTTAGACTAAAAAACCTTGATCATATCTTCCTGAGCAAAAGCATTTAGTGAAACACGTATTTACCAAAGAGTATTTTCCCCTAAGAAAGATAAACTCCTTTAGAACCTCCTTTAAACACTTACACCTTATTAATGATGTCTTCAACACCTGATGATGGATATCTATTTATTGAACCCCTTCAAAAACTCTATCTCTATCTCAAGCAGGCCTCTCACATAGGAATGCCATAATCTCTCTCCTTCACTCAAACTATCTTCGTATGCACATTCAAACCTCGTCACATATCCTCAAACTACAAGACATTTTTTTTGACATCATAAATATGACCTATAAGTCATACACATTCATCAATATACTCTTCTCATCAATTCATCAATTGGGCACTCTACCTCTCCTTTGCTCCATAACTCTCACGTATACCTTGCATTTGTCTTACCAAGTCTTCCATAATCCCTAGAAACCAACACATTTAGTTTCAACATTTATAAAGAAATCATGAATTAACAAGATCACATTCTTTCATTTTTAGTCACAATGCATGACTTCATACTTAAGGCATCTCACATGGGTCACACTTAAGCACAATCTACTTTCAAATAGGCCTAAGTCACTTTTAGGTCCTATGATGACCCAATCACCTCTTTGACACTTCTCCATGCAAAATGAGAACACAAGAACACTTTCCAACTCATGAACCCATGAAACATGATCTATAGTCCTCCTTGAATTCCCATATCCATCATAATACCATTTTTCTTAAGCATAAATTTCTCAAGAAACATTCTATGCACATAGCCACCATGAACGAACACAGAGTCAAATTGTAAAACTTTGTTCATACTACATACGATTGATCAAACCTTCACAATTCACATAGACTATATTAATGAATTCTAGAACATGATACAATATATAATTCATAATTAAACATCAAAACAACATTAGAATGAGCTCAAATACCCTTCTCAGATTACTTTTAAAATACAGTCAAACACAGTCAACTTTAGAGCACAATAACTTTGTCTGTACATATATTTAGACCTTCAAATATATATTTTTAAAGGAACCTTGGATTCCTCTACTTTTTTATTTATTTCATGGTAAAATTTATCCTAGATCAAAATATATGGCTAAAAAACTAGACATTGGTCTTTCCTTTGCAAAATTCAAATATTCAAAAGCTAATGGTCACAATTAAACTTAGAACACTATGCTCACTTCTCATATCCTCACTTCTCAGATTAAGCACTCACAATCAATCTTAACTAAACTTTAATTCATAGTGTGCCAATTCCCAAATGTTAAACCTTGAAATTTTTGACCTCATCTCATGCAATCTAGAAACTTTGACTCAACGTGCTCCATCAATCTTCTTTACATAGCTCGATCTTTAATAATGCTAAACAACTATCACTTTGAACACGTAAATTTAATACACACCATTGATATTTATTAGTATAAATAAACACTCACTATTTATCTTGGAAGAATCTTGATCTTTATCTCTTCTTGATGTTAAAATTCAAATACTTTGACCTCCTCTTTAACTTGTTATTCATCATAGATCTAGATGTACAAACTCCTGATCACCATCGATCTCTATAGATCAACCAGATCCTTATTAAGAAGCACACACCATTTTATAAATATATATTATTTTCCATGATCTTTAGGATATATATTTTATTTTTTTCTTTTCCCTTCCTAAAAAATGACTAAGTATGGGGACCATTGCTTATCTCAATAGAAGGCCAACTTTACATAGTCATATCTTTTGCTTTGCTCAAGCGTATGTTCTCAAACTTGGACCATATGATATCCTCACATAGGAGAATAAAATCATGTGAAAATATATTAATATAAACCTCACATGTTTTAGATATAATTAAATTAAAATTCCTCCTCAAAATTTTCTGTCATAGAGCCAATAATGCTAAGAATTGTCTAGAAAGGCCAACTTTGGACATGCATATATTTTGTCATGATTCATCTCATGACCTAAAATTTAGTGAATATAAACTAGGAACAAAACTAAAAAAATTAATATGATAAAATTATCATAAAACATCCACACATGTCAGACATTCCATCATCAAACTACTTGTCTCTTTCTTGCTTCATGCAAATTTGACTAAGAATGAGAAAACACTGTCAAACTACCTAAGAGCCCAAATTTGCAACCATATATCTTTGAATATGATTAAAAACATGAATATAGATTTATAATATATAAAATATGGACTAATTTGATGAAAAACATATAACCAACTCCCCCTGACTCATCCACATGTGGAAATGGTGATGTCATCAAACTACCTACTCATATTTTCTGCTACTGGACCCAAAAGGTTTAGATAAAAACTATAGAGTACCAAATTAATTCCACTCATGCACACAAGTAATAAAATAATTATTGAATTTTGATAGGACCCCTTGTACATGATCAAAACTCCATACTCATCCCTTAACATCTCTAAGCATGACAAAATTCAAGATCAACCAAACTTCCTTCAAGCATACTAGGACAAGTACATTGCACACTTTGTCATTATCACTTATACTATCAATGCACTTCATCCACTCACTATTAAACCTCCATGACATCATTTAAAAATCTCCAACAATATCCCCCTTTATCATTGATGTCAACACACATCATACAACTCAACTTTCTTCTCTCTCTTCAAGCACTCACACAACATGAACTTCCCCCCCCTTTGAAACAATGAAAATTGGGAAACAACTAATCTTGAGGACCTAAAAATACTATCAATAGGATTTACCATCTTATAAAGATAGTAAAAACTACCCCTTACCTTGATCCTAGCTCTTCTTTCCTTGACAACTTCCTCTTTCTCCATACCAACACTCTCTTCAACTAAGCACTATAACCAATGAATAAAAAGCACACAAAACACTAAAATCTGATGGAAATCACCAAGAAACATCTGAGAGGGACTCCCCCTAATATTTATAATCTATTTAATCTCTTGAGCATCTTCAAATCTCCATACACCTTGAAGAACCACCATACAAGCTCACTAGCATTCTTTCTCAAACCACCTTAAAGATCACCAATATAATTTTATGTAACTCACCAAATAGGACACATGATTTCAAACAACTTGATAACACTCATTGAAACATACATACCTTGATATTTTGGAGAAACTGAACAAAATGCACTCATCTTCCCACTAGGCATGTCTAGTCTTCTTGTAGCCCTACCTATAATTTGTAGAGCCCATAAGTTTCATTAGACACATCATCAAGACTAAAACTTCATATCTAGAGCACTCTAATATCCCCCCTCAATCACACCAATTTGAAACACCTATCTCATCCTTTGAAACATACTTCCTTCACAAACTAACTTGTCAATTAGGCCTCCATCTTGACAAAAACATGAATAATTTGAAAACCACAACCCTTAAAATCAATATGAATATTGATTTGATAACCCATTTGTCCCATTCAACATATTAATAATCCTTAGACCTTAAATCACAATGCAAACCAATTTTATAGCAGAGCCCAAAACCTTAAAATCTTAAAATAAACAAGGTAAACATAATACTTTCCAGTCAACATCCACCTCTGAAACTTCTTTAACACTTAGAGACAACTAGTATACACTTTTGGACCAAAATTTGAGATTTCACATCTTTGAGAAGCCATACATCATATAACCCATTTTAAGACCTACATACTCTTAAGCACAACCTAGAAAATTTGAGAGTAAACAAAAATCTCTGACTTGACTTCAACATACATTCAAACCAAAAAACCACCCAAAACATGTTAGAATAAGGTCAACAGACCTTTATATGAAAAAATATCATCTTTTAATAACATAAATCCTCTTTTACACTTGAAAACCTTTAATCTGATCCTATAGATTGACCAAATATAGCTATGACATCACCATAACATCTCTTCCACTAGGACATACCAAATCCATCTAAGAACACTCATCTCTAGCCTTGTATGATCATCTAAATAACACCAAAACAACACTTGATTCTCCACTTGAAATGAGTCACTTAACAAGCATTGATAGATACATCCTTTGCACCACAATGTACTAAAATAAAGTGAAGCCAAGAGTGGCCCACATCTCCTCAGTAACCACATGAATCATCTTATAGCTATAAGACCTCTTGATCTTGTTCTTGTTATTCTTCTTAGTCTTAACTATGAAAAATGGTTCCTTTTCTATATCACTCTCCTCTCCTAAGATAGAATTGATAACACATGGAGCAACTATGGAATCTTGACATACCTTTTCATTTGAATAATCAACATTGTAGCTTAGAACCTCATCACTAGGCATAGACAATTTATGTACTTTAAATAATACTTATTCAACAACAAGAAGATGTTCACTTGGATCCATACACATCTAATAACTAGCCTCAACCAATACCTTAGTCTTCTCTTTAAGTTTGGTCTATTCATTCTCAACATGAGAAGAGAATGAGAGCCCTTGGCACTCTTCAACTTTTGTAACATTTTCTACCATAAAAAAATAGATTACTTAGACCTAAATTCTCATCATGAATCACCTTTGGTTTCCATGAGCTAACTTTCCTTTTTCCTTCCACTCTTGCAGCCTATTTTAACTTAGTTTATCTTAATGACCTTTGATTGTAGAATCTAGCAATATGACCTCTTTGTTCATAGTTGTATCAGACCATATTCCTTGATAGAAACTTATCTTATCTTACCTTATTTAGATAATGTTTTTCAAAGTTTCCCACATCATGATAGTTGAATCACTCAATCTTTCTCTCACCTTTTGACTGATGACCCTCATCATAGTTCCATGCAAATTCATTTTTAATAGGTCTCTTGCATTCTCTATCCCTATGACCAAATTGATTACATGTGTAATAATAACCATTGAAACTTGCATACCTCATGGCATTTGGCTATTTGATCTGATTTGTCTTCAATCTATTTGCACCATCATTCCTTGTTTGATTATTTGTCTTCAAAGGTTGATTTTTCTTGTTCACATTAGTGTTCATCTTATCTTGAGTTTTAGTCTCTAGTTCTTCTTTGTATTTAAGACCATTCTTATCACTTGAATGCTACTTATCATTTATAATGTTGTCTAGATTACTTGATCTCTTTTTAAATATCATAAATGACATTAATTTATTATATATCTTCTCTAACTCATATTTCATTGACTTATTTTCAATTACATACCTTGAACATTCATCTTATTTAGATTTTAGGCTTGTAAATAGGATTTCCAATTAACAACTAAGATGTTTAACCATATATTCATACTCCATGGTGTCTTCATCCATTCTTGCCTCAAATACACTTCATTTCTATTTAAATTCCTTGATTTTATATTTCATACTCTTATTAATCTTCTTCTCAATCTTTATTTCATCATGAGCATTTGTCAATGCAGTCTCATAGTCCACCTCATCTTCATCATCATCTGAATCACTCCAAGTAGACTCGTTTTGATGTGAGCAACTACCTTCCTCAACCATGAACATATCTTCATCTTTATTAGGATCATCATCTTCATGATCATATTATGAATCACTAACTTCACTCTCATCTAATGAGTTACAATCTAATTTGGTGTATCGATTCTTCTTATCTTTGAAGTACTTATTATTGTTTTAAACCTTCTAAAAACCTTTTTATTTTTATTAAACATAAATGATCTCTTTCCATTATCATGACCTTGATCATGCTCTTCATCATTATCCTTCTTATACTTATGAGGAAACTTATTATCAAAATTTTCTATCTCACCATAATTGAATAATTTGAGGGGGAGTTTACCTTTATACTTGACCGAACATGTTCTCAATTTCTTTAAAATCAAAGCAATTAGTTTATATTTATCTATATCATAAATTTCATCATCTTTGGGTTTCTTATTTTGTAATTTCTTCTTTGGATTCATCTTTGTCTTGAATGTTGTTTCCTTATTTGGTGGTATATCATCATTCTTCCCCATTTCATAGGAAGTAAGCATGCGATGCAATTGATCCATCTTCAACTGAGTAATATCATGACTTTCTTCTATAGAATATACCTTTGGATGAAATTTTAAGGATAAATACCTTAATACCTTTGAAACTATAGTATCTTAATCAAGGTTATCTCTAAGACCTTTGATAATGTTCAAAATTTCATCAACTCTCTACAAAAAGGAAGCCACATAATCTTCTTCATTCATCTTAAGACTTCCAAATTGCCTTCTATGTGTCTATAATTTAACAAGCTTAATCTTTGAATCTCCTTCATAAATGATCTACATTTTATCCCATATTTATTTAGCAAATTTAAATGGATTACCTTAGTGTATTTAGTCTCTGAAAGACCACAAGTGATAGCATTCATTGCCTTGGAATTATTCTCAAACAACTTCTTATCTAAAACACTAGATGAAGGAGTAGTAGAAGCAACATAACCATCCATAATATATTTCCATACATCAAACCTTGAGATATAATGTATGACCTCATCCTTTCAATCCAAAAAGTATAATTAGATCCATTAAACATTGGTGCTTGATTAGTAGAGAAACCTCCTTGATGACTACCCATATTGTACCTTGGATCACCTTCATGTTGTTAAGCCTTTACCAAAGGACCTGATATGATACCAATTATTAGAGGTATAATTAATGAGAGGGGGGGGGGTGAATCAGTGAGCTCAAATATTTCAATCTCAATTCCAATCCTTTCAAACTATTTAATCAATCAACATATATCAACTTGATCAAGAAACATTAACAAGAGAGCTTATTCATTCAATGCATACATAAGATCAAACACATAACACATAGTTCCTATGATGATCCATTCACCTCTTTGACTCTTTTTTGAAGAAAATAAGAACACATGACCAATCTATAAATCATGAACCCATGCCACATGATCTATTGTCCTCCTTAACTACCCATATCCATCACAATACCCTTTTGCTTAAGCACAAATTGCTCAAACAACATTTTGTGCACACAGTCACCATGAATGAACACATAGTCAAATTTTAAACCTTTATTAATACTGAATAAAATTTATCAAAACTTCATAATGTACATATATTATCCTCATGAAAAAGCTCAATTACCCTTCTTAGGTTACTTGTAGAACATAATTGAACACAGTTAACTTTGGAGCTCAATAACTTTGCTTGTGCATATATTCAAACCTTCAAATCTATATTTATAGATGTGCCTTGGAGTCATCTACACATTTTATTTTTATTTCATGAACAAATTATTACTTGATAAAAATATATGCCTCAAAAATTAGACATTGGTCTTTCCTTTACAAAATTCAAATATTCAAATGCCAATGGTCACAGTTAAACTTCAAACACTATGCTCGCATATCATATCCTCATTGATTAGATTAAACATGAAAAATAAATCTTATACAAAATTTAATTCATAGTTTAATAATTTCCAAATGTTAAACCTTGAATATTATTACCTCATCTTGTGCAATCTATAAACTTTGACTCAAAATGCTTCATCAATCTTTTATACGAATCTCGATCTTTAATAATGCTAAACAACTGTCACTTTGACCTCTTCACTTTAATAAATACCATTGATATCAATTAGTGTGAAAACCCACTCACTATTTATCCTATAATAATCTTGATCTTTATCTTTGATTGACATTAAACTTTGAATACTTTTACTTCTTTGACTTGTTGTGCACCGTAGATCTAGATATACGAAATCTTGAGCATCATAGATCTTTGTAGATCAGAGAAATACTTATCAATTATCATACACCATTTTATCAATATTTAAAATTGAACATGAGCCATAGGATCTTCATTTTATCTTGATCTTTACCCTTGCTCGAAAATGACTAAGTATGGGAACCATTGCTTATTTACCTGAAAGGCCAACTTTGCACAATCATATCTTTTGTTTCATTCAAGCGCATGATCTAAAAATTGGAAAATATTATTTATTAACATAATGGAATAAAAAAATATGACAATATGTTCCTAAAAATCTCACACATATGAGATATAACAACATTAAAATTGCTTCTTAGATTTATCTATCATAGAGCCAACAATGCCAAGAACTATTTGGAAAGGCCAACTTTGCACATGTATATCTTTTGTCATGATTTATTGCATGACCTATAATTTAATGCATATAAAATAGGAAAGAAACTAAATAAAACCATATGATAAAATTCTCTTGAAATATCCACATGTGTGATATTGTCATCACTAAATTGCTTACTCAGTTCTTTCTTACTTCATGTAAATTTGACTAAACATGGGAAAACATTATCAAACTACCTGAGAGCCTAAATTTTCACCCACATATATTTAATTGAGATTAAGTTAATTAAATAAGATTTATAACATAAGAAATAGGGAATAATGTGATAAAAACAATATGACAAATTCCCCCTGACTCATCCACATGTGGTAATGGTGATGCCATGAAACTACCTACTCAAATTTTCTGCTACTGGACCCAAAAGGTCTAGATGAAAACTATGGACTAATAAATGAATTACACTCATTCACACAAGTAATGAAAGAATTATTTACTTATGATATGACCATTTAAAATTCTCAAAGCCCCATACTCATCCTTGAACATCTCTAACCATGCCAAAACTAAAGATCAACCAAGCCTCCTTCAAGCATACTAGGACAAACACATTGAACACTTTGTCATTGACACTTACATTATCAAGATACTTCATCCACTCATTAGGACACCTCCATGACATCATTTATATCTCTCTAACAAAAAATAAATTTCCTTCTTCTTGTAAGACTCCTAGCCTCATAGATTTGGCTATTTCTAATTAACTATATGCATCTTCTTAATTTAGGTCTCCCTCTCACATAAGTTCTACCCATGTACCCTCATTATTTTTACATTTCCTTCCTCCTAATTAGTGGTATGGTCCACTAAGGATATTACATGTCCCTTTTCTTCTTCCTCTATTTCTTCCTCAACAGGGATTTTTCTATAGTAGCTAGGCCAAATAATGATCTTTCCTTTAATTTTTGAGTTTTGGAGGAGGCTATAATTAATTTAGATCTCCATCGATAAGTGGATATGTGTGAAATCAGAGGTGAGATGATTGGTGAAATAAATAAAGGAGACACATTAGTAGGAAATACTATTGCAGGTGGTGGTGGAGTGGAAAGTAGAAAAACAATAGTGAAAAGAAGTATGGATGGGAAGGAAAATGGTGGTAAGAAGTGTTGAGAGGAATTTTCCATACTAGTGGAAATGGGTGGAGATGAAATTACTTGATATGTCATAGGGGAAAGAGGAGTATATGAAATAAATAAGAAATAATATTGTAGAAATTCTAGGAGACTTACTTATGTGATTGTTGTAAGTGGAAGTGAAGGCATCATAATGAGAGGGGTGATTAAATAATTGAAGGAGGCATATTAGTGTGAACTAATAGTATATGTGGTGGTGAATGAGTGGAAAGTGTAACAATAGTAGTAGGAATAAGTGTGTATGGGAAGGAAACTAGTATGGTAGGAAGTGTTTGAGAGGAGGTCCCCAATGGCAAGGATGTAGGTGCACCTACTTGAGATGCTAGAAGGGAAAGAGGAGTAGATTAAATATATAGGAAAAAAGATTATAAAAAATCTATGAGACTTACTTGAGTGAGAATTTTAAGTGAAGGTAGAGGTGTGAGTAAAATATGCTCTTCTATTTGTCTCTAGGAGATGTAATCTTCTCCATTGTGGTGGTTATCCCAAAAATTTTGGCAGAAATATATGGATGTGTGGAAGCTAGCTAGGAACTTGGGAGAAATATAATAATTTATTATCATATTTGAGGGTTTTCCTCCCTTTTTCCACTAGAATTTCACTGTTGTATAATTATCTCTTATCTTTTAGGAGAGGGAGGTTGGCCTTAGCCTATTGAGTCCTGAGGTTGAGTTTGAGGCCACTAATTACTTTAAACTCTTTATGCATACTTCACCATCTCATTTTAGTGTTCCTTGATGATGTTTGGGTCATATTAAATGGCCTAGGTGATTATCATAGACATTTGGGTGTCTTTTATCTAATTTCATACATCTATATCATTTGATGAACTCATGAAGATAACATCATGTTCATATTCTTGGTGACCATATGTGATGGTCAACCCCTTATTCTCTTTTAGGAATTGTATATAACCTTGCCTTAATTATTTTCCTAAGGTCCCATTCCCTAAATTGGGTGATTGTTAGATTTTAAATGGATCTTATTAGATTTTAATTGGATCGTACCTTCCCAACTTGGTTGAAATGGGCCTTTATCACAAACTAGAGTTTCTCAATACTTAGAGGAGTTTTAAAGTAATAAGCATAATTTTCCTAACCTAGATCCTCATATATGATATTATAAACTTTTTGGGCCACCTCATTCTCTACAAGTTTATTTGGGACATGTCATGGTAAGAATAGAAGAGGTGCCCTAGTTCTTGTAATCGTAATAATTATACAATCAAGGTAATACTAGTAATCCCCCCATGTGTGTATGCTTATTTTTAAGTTTTTAGATAACCTAGGAATATGAGTTATATTAATGGGATGATATAATTTATGAGATATTTTTTTTACAAATACTTTTGATTTAATTTCTAAATTTGTAGACAAACATGAATAAATAGTCTTCACAGATCCTATTATCCACATACTCTATTTGTGACAACCATAGTTATCCATGTTTTCTATGAAATGGACCAAGTAATGAATCTAATAAATATGAACTTATATATAAATTTCCATTAGTTGGCCTTTACTCATTTTTAAACATCTGAACCTTCATTCTAAGGCTTATAATATTTCCCAATGTAAGAATCTTGTCTAAAGTTAGGAGAATATCCAACAATGGGACCCATTCCAATTGTACACAAGTAATGTTGGGAAATATATATAGTATATTTAAAAGGGAAATGTCTATCCTAATAACAAGCCTAAATTTTATGATATAGTTGGAAGAGATGGCCCCCTTGGGATTCAACCTTTAGCCTTTCACTAGTCATTATTTTAGTTTTTCTTCTATGGTGTTGTGCTTGAGTCATACATTGGATGAGACTTGGTTATAATTTACCTCAAGTGTTGGGTGTTAGAGGTATAAAATACTAAGAGGAGGGGGGGGGGTGAATTAGTGGTGTAAAATAATCCAATTCAATTTATAAACTCTTCAAACATGTAAGCATTCAACACAACTAGTCATGAAACAATCAATATGTTTATAACAATGAACAATAGATAATGCAAGATCACATGTACACAACACAAGATCTATGTGGGAAAACATCTTGGGGAATAAAACCCACTCTTAAGCTTATAAATAAATGGACTACTTGTTATATAAGGTACTAAAAAATATTGGAGGTATAATCCACTGAGAGGGGGGGGTGAATCAGTGATGGCAAATAATCCAATTCAATTTCTAAACTCTTTTTAATTATTAAGCATTCAACACAAGCATTTGTGAAGCATGTAAATCATTCATATCAGTGAACTATAAACATAATTAAATATCACATATGAAAAACAAGAACTATGTGGGAAACCCTCTTGGGGAATAAAACCCACTCTTAAGCCTATAGACATATGGAATATTATCCTATAAGATGATAAAAAACAAGAGACTGATCAAGTCCTTCTGACCTACAACCTTGATCAAGTCCTTCTGATCAAAGTTTTTTAGTGAAACCCTATTTCCCAAGGATCAACTTCCCCTAAGTAAGATCAAGTAATTTAGACCCTCCTTGGAAAGAACACTTCCACTTTAGAGCTGATGTCTTTAACACTAGATGATGGACCTCTTGATTAACTCAACTCTGCACCTTTACTCATACTTAATCTGCAAGAGCACTATTCTAATAATAGAATTATAACCTATAGATAATATAAATAGTACTCAATCTATTATACTCTTCAACTCATCTTTAGCGAACTCTACCCCTCGTTCACTCCACAAAGCACACACAAGCCTCTCTCTCCAATCTCTCTCAAAACTTCCACACCAAATCTCTCTTCCACAAAAAATATAGAAACCAACACATTTGATTCTAATATATATAGAGAAATCATGAATAAACAAGATCAAAATATTTCTTTGTCATCCACAAAAAATACCTTCACCCTTATGGCATCTTATATAGGTCACACTTAAGCATCTACACCTTTTA
This sequence comes from Torreya grandis, assembly GCA_037957365.1. NCBI lineage: Eukaryota > Viridiplantae > Streptophyta > Pinopsida > Cupressales > Taxaceae > Torreya > Torreya grandis. Next base: position 1,639,500 of record JARHVA010000435.1, read on the forward strand.
AATAAGGTACGTATAGCCCTTATAGGTCTTATGTGAAGCTATTCTCTATTTTAACACTCTATTAAACAAAAAAATAATTTAGGACCACTTTAAAATACATGGGTCCACTCTTTATGTTCCCTTAAACATCCTCAAATGATAATAGTCAACTTAACTCACCTCTATGTATGCTCAATCAACTCAAATATAGACCTTGTATACAAGAACATTAATACCTAACAAATTGTCAACTTCTTAAGAATTGGTCATACTCAATATAGATTTATCATACCTCCAAAAACCACACAAAGCATCCTTATAGAGTCTAAAACACTCCCTTATAGTTAAGACAGCATGAAACATCGAAATAACATCAATACAAGATTAAAAATCCTTCTTGCGTTACTTGTAGAATAATCATGAACACACAATCAATTTCTAGGCTCATTATATTTATCTGCACACACTTTCAGATCTTCAAATCCATATTTCTAGAAGCACCTTAAGTCTTATACATATTTTATTTTTATTGCAAGATCAAATTCATCTTTATCAAAAGATATGGCCCAAAGACTAGACACTAGTTTTTCCCTTTATAACATTCAAATATTCAAATGGAAATAGTCACATATAACCTTCAAACATAATGCTCAAATATCATGAACTCTTAGCTCCTAATCAAATATGCTCCATCAATCTTGATCAATCTTTAATACATAGGTGCCAATACTTAATATTTAAACCTTTGTCATTTTGACCACATCTCATATAACCTTAAAATGTTGACTTAACATGCTCATTGATCTCTATAGATCAACCAAGTCTTTAACAATTAATGCTCACCATTCAATCAGTTGTATGAACATCCACTCACCATTGGATCCTTATCTTGTACCTTTACTAAGATGTTAAAAATCATGCACCTATCCTCATCTTGTGGCCTCCTAATTCCTTGGAGTAAATGTGCTTTGTCAATCTTGCTCAAGCTTTAAGACTTTAAAAAATGATTATGGGGAACCTATCAATATGCTTGAGTAGCCATTTTTGATCCTCAATAACTTCTTTTGTGCTTAGTTATAGGATCTCAAATTTGGAATAGATGATTTCCTCACCAAGGAGAATCTAACCATGTAACACAATACTCCCAGAATCCTCATTCATGAGAGATATAATTACATTAAAGTTCCTTCTCAAAAACTTCTATCATAGAGCCAACCATGTCCAAAACTGCTTGAGAGGCTAACTTTGAGCATCCATAACTTTTGCTACACTTCAGTGCATAAATATCAAATTTAAAATAAATGATCTCTAATCAAAACTAAATAAACCTATGTGATCAAATTTTATTTACACCTTCACATGTGCAAGATATAACAACATCAAAATTATCACTCAACTCTTTCTTCCATATTACAAAATTGGCTAAGTATGGGAAAACACTGTCAATCTACCTGGGAGCCTAATTTTGTACATTTATATCTTTTGATGCACTACATCATATGATCTATAAATTTGTGAAAATAAACTAGGTCCAAAAATAAATAAACCCATATGATCATCTTATTCTAAAATGTCCATATGTGTGATTTCTAACCTCATCAACATGTTTACTCAGCTCTTTCTAACTAGTTTTGCAAATTACGGCTAAGAATGGGAAAATGACAAAATCTATCTAAGAATCTAACTTTGTATCCTCATATATTTCACTATGATTCGATGTATGACTTGAGATTTGGTGCATAAAAACTAAAGACTAACTTGATCACAACCATATGATCCAACCCCCTTGAATCCTTCCCACATAGCAATGGTGACATCATCAAACTTCCTAGTCAAATTTTCTACCACTGGACCAAAAATGTCTAAAATAAAAATATGATAAACCAGATGAATTACACTCATAAACACAAGCTATAAAAGCATATATAATATCTTAAGGACCTATTTCACATAATATAATCACCATACACAACCTTGAACATCTCTAAATAACCAAGCCACCTTCAAGCATACAAGAACAAGCATATTGCACACTTTGTCATTGACACTTCATATTGCACACTGTCATTATCACTTAGGCTATCAAAGTAATTCATGCACTCACTAGAGAATATCCATGACACCACTATGACATCATCATGACAAATCTCCAATAATCTCCCCCTTTGTCATTGATGTCAACAACCAACATATATAACAATATACAGCTTACCTTCTCTCTCTTCAAAGCACTCCCATAACAAGAATTTTATTCTCAACTGGATATTTCTCCCCCTTTGACACAATGATAAAGTGAGAAAAAATTTATCTTGAGGACCTAAAAATATTATCAAATAGGAATAGACCATCTTAAAAATATAGTACGCACTCCCCCTTACATTGAGACAACCTCTTCTTGCCTTGACAACTTCCTCTTGCTCCATGCCAACACTCTCTTCAACTAAGAATTATAAAAAGTGAAGAAATAAAAAAAATGTAATGAAAACTGATGAAACACAACAATAATCATCTAAGAGGGACTCCCCCTAAGAAATTTGAGCAAATTCACCTTCTAAACATCTTCAAATCTCCACATACCATGAAAAATCACCACATACGCTAATTAGCCTCCTCTCTCAAGCTACCATACACTAAAAAAATAGGAAAGATACAATAAAATAACTTTAAAACATACCTTGAATCAAATATACCTCACTCTTTTGGATAAACTAAGTAAAAAACACTCTTCTTCAAACTAGGCTTGTTTAGCCTCGTTGTAGCCCTACCTGAAACTTGTAGAGCCCACATATTTTTGTAGACACATATTCAAGACCTTAATTAATATATGGATAAATCTTATATTCCCCCTTAAGCACACCAATTTTCATCACCAAGATCATCATTTACAAAATACTTCCTTCACAAGCCAACTATCTAATTAGGCCTCCATAATGACAAAAACTTAAATAATTTTAGAACCACTAACCTTCAAATATTTTTGAATATTGATTTGAAAACCCATTTGGCCCACTAAAAAAATTAAGAAGCCTCAATATTCAACTCATAAGGTAGACCACTTTTCTAGCAGAGCCCAAAACCCTAGAATCTCAAAACAAACAAAATCAACACAACACTTTCCAGTTAACATACACCTTTGAAACTTATGGTACACCTAGAGATAACCATGATACACTTATGGACCAATATTTGAGGCTTAACACCATTGTAAACCTTGACTTATTATAACCCTTTTTAGGACCTTTTTAAATCACACAAACTACCATTGCCATTTGGAAATTTTTAATCTAACCCTATACTATAGCTCCTTCACAATCATCTAAAATAGGCTCATGAACTTGTTACTCCCCATTATAAAAAGACCTTATTTGATTGGAATTATCATCTTGATCACACAAACATGATTCACCACTGAAAGGAGTCTCTTAAGAAGCATATATAAAGACACCTTTTATACCTCAATACTCTAAAAGAAAAACAAATCCTCATCTTACATCTCTTCCTTGCTCACATAATATTTGTAGTTCTTATTATTCTTTGGATTTATAGAAATAAATTCTTCAATTATTACAACATTATCCTCTTCTCTTATGATTGGAGTATCAAAATATGTAAACAATATAGATTCATGGCATACCTTTTCATCTGAAGAATCTTCAATGTATCTTTAATCCTCATTACTAGTTACTTGTCCAACAATAATAAGATGTTCACTTGGGTCCATAAATACCTCAAAAATAGCCTCAACTAGTACCTTGGTATTCTCCTTGAGCTTAGTCTCTTCATTCTCAACATGAGTAGGTAATGAGACCTCTTAACACTCTTTAATTTATAAGCATTCTCCACCATATCAAAAAAATTACTTGGACATTTAGTCTCATCATGACTCATACTTAGCACCTTTGGTTTCCATTTATTAACTTATCTTCTTTCTTGCACTCTAGGATCCTGATAAACCCTACTCTATCTGGTAGGATTTTGATTGTAAAATCTATCAATATGACCTCTTTATTCATAATTTAATAACACCATAATTTTTACAAAAATCTCATTCTACCTTAATAGATTTGGACAATATCTTACAATGTGTCCTAGTTCATAATAATTGTAGCACTCAATATCTCTTGAAGGAAACTTAGCTTGTCTTTCCTTAAACAAATAATGTTTTACAAAGTGTCCAACATTATGATAGTTGAGGCACTAAACCTTGATTACACATTTTGACTAATGACCCCTATCATAGTTCCAAGTGAATTCATTCTTAGAAGGTCTTCCACATTCTCTAAATTTATACCTAAACTGATTAAAAATATAAAAGTAACCATTGAAACTTACATACCTTATGGCATTTGTTTATCTGATATCTTTTGTATTTATCCTACCAGCACCTTCATTCCTTGTCTTTAAAGGTTGATTGTCCTTGTTCACATTAGTCTTCATCTTGTCTTGAGTTGCATTCTTTGGTTCTTCTTTATATCTGAGACTAGTATTATCACTTGCATGGTTTTGATATTAGAATGTTTTCTAAATCACTTGATCTCTTTTCAAATCATATAAATGACATAACCTTACTAGATACCTTCTCTAACTCAGATTTCAATGACTTATTTTCAATTACATACCTTGCATATTCATCTTCTTTAGCTTTTAGGCTTGCAGACATAATTTCTAATTGACAACTGAGATGTTTGACAATATATTTATGCTCCTTGGCATCTTCATCCATTCTTACCTCAAACACACTAAATTTATCCTCAAATTCCTTTAGTTTAGATTTCATCCTCTTATTGATCTTATTCTCAATCTTTAGTTCTTCATGAGCATTTGTTAATGCAGTCTCATAGTCCACCTCATCTTTATCATCATCTAAATCACTCAAAGTAGACACCTTATGATGTGAGAAAGTTCCTTCATAGCCACTAATAGATCTTCATCTTTAGTAGAACCATCATCTTCATGATCATATTTTTTGTCACTATCTTCATTCTTACCTAGAGAGCTAAAATATTCTTTGGTGTAGAGACTCTTCTTATCCTTGAAGTACTTCTTGTTATCAAATCTTCTCAATCCCTTTTTAATTTTATTAGACCTAAAATATATCTTTCCATCATCATGACCTTGATCATGCTCTTAATCATCATCCTTTTTATACTTATGAGGGCACTTATTAGCAAAATTTCCTATCTCACCACAATTGAAGCATTTGAGGGTTAACATACCTTTATACTTGCTTGAACATGTTCTCAGTTTCCTTGAAATCAAAGTAATTATTTCATCCTCATCTATATCAATAATTTCATCCTCCTTGAGATTATCACTTTGAAATTTCTTCTTTGTCTTCATTTCAATCTTGAAAGTTGACTGCTTATTTGGAGGTATATTGTCATTCTTTTTCATTTCATAGGTAGTAAGGTTGCCATACAATTGATCCATATTCAATTGAGTAAGATCATGACTCTCTTCAATAGAGGATACTTTTAGATAAAACTTGGGGGATATAGACCTTAACACTTTTTTAACAACAGTAGTCTCTTCAATATTCTCTCCAAGACCTTTGATGATGTTCACAATCTCATCAACTCTTTACAGAAAGGATTCCATAATATATTCTTCATTCATCTTGAGACTTTCAAATTGCCTTCTATGAGTCTAAAATTTTTCAAACTTGACCTTTGAATCTACTTCAAAAACATTCTTAAATTATCCCATATTTAATTGGTAGACGTATAATTAATTACTTTGGTGAACTTATTTTCTCTAAGACCACTGGTGATGGCATTCATTGCCTTAAAATTATTCTCAAATAGATTCTTATCTACAACACTAGATGGGGGAATAGTAGGAGTAATATAAACATAAAAAATATATTTCCATACATCAAACCCTAGGGACACAATTGGAAACATTGAACATTAGAGCTTGCTTAGTAGAGAAACTACCTTGCAAAATTTTGACTAGCCATTGTACCTTGTATCACCTTCAAGATGTCAAGATTTTACCGAAGGACCTTGTTTTGATACCAACTATTAGAGGTACAATCCACTAAGAGGGGGTGAATTAGTGATGACAAATAATCCTATTCAATTTCTAAACTCTTGCAAATTCTTAAGCATTAAACACAAGCATTTATGAAACATACATAGCAATGAACAATAAACATAATGTAAGATCACATACACAACATAAGAACTACATGGGAAACCCTTTTAGGGAATAAAACCCACTCTCAATCCTAGAAACACATGGACTATTGTCCTATAAAATGATCACAAATGAGAAACTGATCATGTCCTTCTGACCTAAAACCTTGATCAAGTCCTTCTAATCAAAGGCTCTTAGTGAAACCTTATTTCAAAATGAGAAAATAAATTACTCCTAAATAAGATCAATTAATTTATACCCTCATTGGAAATAACACTTCCACCTTAGAGCTAATGTATTTAACACCTGATGATGGACCTCTTGATTAACTCACCTTTTCACCTTCACTCACACTCAATCTACAAGAACACTATTATGCTAATAGAATTATGACTTATAGATCATAAAAATAGTCAAATATTTGTTCTGATATTTAAATTATTCTCAAGTCACTCTACCCTTATTTTTCTCCATAAAACACACACAATCCTCTCTCTCCAATATCTCTCAAAACTTCCACACCAAATCTCTCTTCCACAAAAATATAGAAACCAACACATTTGATTCTACTATATATAGAGTAATCATGAATAAACAAGATCATAATATTTATTTGTTAGCCAAAAAACATACCTTCACCCTTAATTCATCTTACATAGGTCACACTTAAGCAACACCACCTTTTAAATAAGGAACTTCTAGCCCTTATAGGTCTCATGTGAACCCATTCCCTCTTTTAGCACTCCATTAAACAAAAAAAGAACATAGGACCACTTTAAAATATATGGGTCCACTCCTTATGCCCACTGACATCCTCAAATGATCATAGTCAACTTAACTCACCTCTGCATATGCTCAATCAACTTAAATATATACCTTATACATAGGAACATCAATACCTAATAAACAATCAACTTCTTAAGCATTTTTCATACTCAAGATAAATTGATCACACCTCCAAAGACCACATAATGTATCCTTATGGATTATAAAACATTCCCTAATAGATAAGACAACATGACACATCAAAATAACATCAATACAAGCTCAAAAATCCTTATTAGGTCACTTGTAGAATAAGTATAAACACATAGTCAACTTCTAGGCTCAATATCTTTGTCTGCACACACTTTTAAATCTTCAAATAGATATTTATAGATGCACCTTGGATTCCTCTACATATTTTATTTTTAATACATGAGAAAATTTGACTTTATCAAAATATATGGCCCAAAGACTAGACACTATTTTTTCCCTTTATAATATTCAAATGGAAATAGTCATGACTAACCTTCAAACATAATGATCAAATCTCATGAAATCTTAGCTCCTTATCAAATATGCTTCATCAATATTGATGGCTATTGAATACATAGGAACCAATGCTTAATCATTAAACCTCTACCACTTTGATCACATCTCATGAAACCTTGAAATTTTGACTTAACATGCTCCATCGATATCTGTAGATCAACCATGTCTTTAATGATCAATGCTCACCATTCAATCATCTATACAAATGTCCACTCATTATTGGATCCTTATCATGTACCTTTACTCAGACATTAAACATTGTTCACTTGTCTTCATCTCATTGCCTCCTAACTCCTTGGAGCAAATGCACTCCATCGATCTTGCTTGAGTTTTAACACTTTTAAAAATGACCATGGGGACCCTATCAATATTCCCGAGTAGCCATTTTTTATCCTTAATAAAGTTTTCCATGCATACTCATAGGATCTCAAATTTGGAATAGATGATCTCGTCACCAAGGATAATCAAACCATATGACACATTAATATTATAACCCTCATTCATGTGAGATATAATTCTATTAAAGTTCCTTCTCAAAAACTTTTGTCATAGATCCAACCATGTCCAAAACTTCTTGAGAGGCCAACTTTGAGCATCCATAACTTTTTCCATGCTTCAACGCATGATCTCAAATTTAACAAAAATGGTCTATGTTCAAAAATAAATAAACCCATATGATGAGATTTTATTGAAAACTTCACACATGTAAGATATAATAACATAAAAATTCTCACTTGAATCTTTTTGCCATATTGCAAAATTTACTAAGTATGGGAAAACACAATCAATCTAACTGGGAGCCCAACTTTGTACATTTATATCTTTTGACACGCTACATCACATGATCTAGAAATTAGTGAAAATATACTAGGTCCAAAACTAAACAACCCCATATTATCACCTTCTTCTAAAATTTCCACACATGCAAGCACTAACCTCATCAATATGCTTACTTAGCACTTTCTGACCACTATTGTAAATTTGGCAAAGGATGGGAAAATAATGAAATCTGTTTGAGAGGCCAACTTTGCACACTCATATATTTAACCATGATTTGATGCATAACTTATGATTTGGTGCATAATAACTAGGGAATAATGTTATCACAACCATATGACCCACTCCCCTTTAATCCTTCACACGTGGTAATGGTGATGTCATCAAATTGCCTGATCAATTTTTATGCCATTGGGCCCAAAGTGTCTAAAAGAAAACTATGATCAACTAGATTAATTCCACTTATGCACACAATATATCAATGCATAGATAACATATTAGGGACATATTTCACATATTATAATCACCATACACAACCTTGAACATCTCTAAATAACTAATCCACCTTTAAGCAAATAAGAACAAGCACATTGCACACTTTATCATTGCCACTTAGGCTATCAAATAAATTCATCCACTTACCATATCATCTCCATGACACCACTCTGAGATCATCATGAAAAATCTCCAACACAAACATGAAACTTTAGTGGAACACCCATTCCATAAGGATCACTTGGCCCTAAGATGGTTAAGTCCTTATGATCAAAATTGAGTAAAACACCTATTCCATAAAGATCACCTACCTTTAGGATGGTCAAGTACTTCTAACCTATATGTTGAATAATCTCCAAACACCTATGATATGATCATCTCCTGAACATTAATATCATACCAATTTGATGGAGATACAATGTATATCATCCCCTTCACTTCTTCACATAGCCACAAATATCCTAAATCATCTTTTAGATCACTCTACACTTTTTAACAACAACTCTATCAAAACCTTAGAAACATTAAAACATGGTCATACACATAGTCACACTTTGATCTAACTCTCAAATCAACCACCAATATTACATAGACATCATCTATCCTTTGTTCACACGTAAGGCATCCAAAACATCCTTTTAAATCACTCTAGACCTCTTATCTCATCCTCAATATTCAAACCTGTAAGAACACTATTTTTGAGATTAAAAATATGACCTATAGGTCATACACACAATCATCAACCTTGTCTACTCTATAACCCATCCACTGGTCACTCCCTTTCTTCTTTCCTTAACTCCACAACCATCACACTCTCCTCTTCTTTAACACACTCAGGTATTCAAACCTACAAGAGTACTATTTTTGACATCATAAATATGACCTAAGGTCATACACACAATCATCAACCTACTCTATTCTTTAATCCATCCACTTGGTACCCTTACTTTCCTTCACCTTGCAACTCTATACTCTTCCTCTACTTAGAGCCCTTTTCTTACAAGTCTAGAAATAACCACATTTGATTTCACCTTTTATAAAGCCTTCATGATTTTTATCTTCTTAGTTGGCCTTTAGATTCACCTTAACCCTAAATTATTTTATCATATGAAGAAATAACTCAATACCATTCTCATAGGTTGGCCATAGCATCCATGGGTCACCCTTAAGCAACCAAACCTTTCAATTAGGCCTTAATAGCCCTTATAGGTCTCATGTAGACCTATTCATCCATTTATCACTCCATCAAGAAACTTAGAAACAAAGGACCACTTCAAAAATCATATTTCCACTTCACATGACTTATTTGACATCCTTAAATGATCACAAACATCACAACACTCCTCTGTGTATGCTCTATCTACTCAAACATTAGCCTTGTACACAAGAACACCATGAATAAACAAATATTCAACTTCTAAGAATTTTTCCATATTGAATATGGATTGGTCAAACCTAAAAAGTCCATAAAGATCATACTTAGAGAGTCTAAAACACTCTCCAATAGCTAAGTCCCATTTAAGCATCCAAATACCAATAAAACAACTCAAAATATCCTTCTCAAGTCACTTACAAACCATGGTCAAACACACAATCAACTTTGGATCTTAATATCTACAATTGTATAAACACTCAAAGATTCGAACTGGGTTTACCACTAGATGTGCCTTGAAGTCCTCTAAAACTTTGATTTTTCCTATATCAATAAATTCATCATGGATCAAAAGATATGAGAAAAATACTTATCACTAGTTTTTCCCTTTGATAAATTAAAATGCCAATAGTCACTGTTAAACATCAAACACTTTTCCAACATCTCATGTCCTCACATATTTTTAATGAATACACATCATAGATCTCCCTCAAAAGTATCCTAATATTTAAATAGGCTAAATAAATGTCACTTTGACCTCATCTCATGCTCTCTGGTAATTTTGACCAAATACACACCATCTATCTTCTTATAAATAGCTCAGTCTTTACCTTTGCTTATTGTTAAACATCAAACACTTGTCATCATCTCATTTATTCCTTACAATTTGGATAAAATGCACTCCATCGACATCTTTAAGAGAATATTGTAATTTGACTTACTTAAACATTAGATACTTTGACATCTTTAACTTAATATGCATCATTGATCTACATTTGTATGAACACCCACTCGTCATTAGATCCTTAACTGGTCCTAGTCTTTAACTTCATGAAAATTTGGCTAAGTATGGGAATGACTACAATATTATTGGAAGGCCAACTTTGAAACTCAATAACTTTTATTGTGCTTGATCACATGTCCTAAAATTTAAAACATATGATCTTCTTTCATACGAGAATCCATCCATATATCAATCTACTCCTAGAACCTTCATGCATGTGAAATATGACACCAAAAAATGCTTACTCAACTCTTATTTAACTTAGAAATTAGGCTCATATTCATTTCATACCATAGATCTATGATGTTATTAAACACACACCATTATATCTCCTTTACAAATTTGTTTAAGTATGGGAAAACATTGCAAACTGCTAGGAAAGCCAACTTTGCACAATTATATCTTTTGATCCTCTCAATTGCATGACATGAAAATTAGACCATAAAAACTTGAGACTAATTTTATCACACCCATATGACCAACTCCCCTTAAGTCATCCATATGTGGTAATGGTGATGTCATAAAAATGCCTACTTAGATTTATCTATCATAGCACCAACTATACCAAGATGAACATAATGAAGACCCAAATGAACACCATGCATTCCTATAAGTTATCTAATCATCCTTGACCTCTAATAGGACCACTCACATATGATCAATACTTTAGACCCATCACTAATCATGCCAAAACTAAAGATCAACCAAGCCTGCTTCAAACATACTAGAATAAGCACATTACACACTTTATCATTGAGACATATTAACAAGACACTTCATCCACTCACTTTGACACCTCTATAACATCACTAAAAACTCTCCAATAATATTCCCATTTATCATTGATGTCAATACCCATAATACAACTCACCTTCCTTCTCTCTCTTCAAGCACTCCACAATAGGAACCTTCTCCCCCTTTGACATAATGATAAAGTGGGAAAAATATAATCTTGAGGACCTGAAAAGATCACCAGTAGGATAATACCACCTTAGAAAGATGATACAAACTCCCTATTATGTTGATAATACCTCTTATTTCCTTGACAACTTCCTCTTTCTACATGCCAACACTCTCTTCAACTAAACACTATGACCAATTAAGAAAAAAAACACAAAATCAATGAAATCTGATGGAACTCACCAAGAAAAATATAAGAGGGACTCCCCCTAAGATATTTGAGACATTTCACCTCTTAATCATCTTTAGATCTCCACACACCATGAAGAACCACCATATAGGCTTACTAGCCTTCTTTCTCAAGCCACCTCAAAGACCACCAATAGAGATTCATTCCACTAACCAAATAGGAAACATGCTATAAACCAACTTGAGAGCTTACCTTGAAAAACTCATTCCTTTATATTTTTGATAAACTAATCAAAAACATCAAATCTTTGCACTAGGCCTATTTAGACTTTTTATAGCCCTAACTAGAACTTCCAGAGCCCACAACTTTCAGTAGACACACTTTCAAGACATAAAAATTCATATCTAAAGAAATATCATATTATCTATCTATAAAAAAAATTATCACCTAATTCATCCTTTGAAACATACTTCATTCACAAACCTATTAGCTAATTAGGCTTCCATTTTGACAAAAACTTAAATAATTTTAAAACCACAAACCTTAAAATCTCTATGAAGATTGATTTGACAACAAATTTAGCCCATTAAACCTATTAAGAATCCTCGGACCTAAAATCATAAGGCAAACCACTTTTCTATCATAGCCCAAAACTCTAGAATCTCAAAACAAATAAGGCCAACAAATCTCCTTCTAGTCAATGCCTAACTATGAAAATTATTGCACACATGGAAACAACCATCACACACTTCTAGACCAAGATTTGAGTCTCCATATTTTTGGGAACCCATAGATCCTATAACTCATTTTAGGCCTACTTGTCCTTAAGCCAAAATTAAGAAAACTAACAGTACTCAAAAATCTCTAATTTGACTTCAAGATACCTTCAGACCACAAAACCACCTAGATCATGTCACAAATAAGTGAATAGACATTTATAATCACCAAACTCTTCTTAAAATTCCATCAATTTCATTATGCCACCTAGAAACACCCATTCTAATCCTACAAACACTGCATATACAATAAAATCACCTTATGACATCACTCTAACCTCATGACATCACTTATCCTTTCTTGACACACCAAATCCAACTAGAAACACTCATCTCATGCCTTCTAGGACCTTATGAAAAACACCACAACAACACTTTATTCTCCATTGAAAGGAGTCTCTTAATAAGCATAAATAGAGACCTCCTCTACACCATAATGCTCTAAAACAAAGTGAAGCCAAGAGTGGCCCACATCTCCTCAATAACCACTGTAATCATTTTATCGCTATAAAACTTCTTACTCTTGTTCTCCTTATTTTTAGTCTAAACTTTGACAACTTGTTCTTTTTATTCATCACTCACTTTCTCTATTATGATAGGATATACAATATTTTGAGCAACTATAGAATATTGACATACCTTGATCACTGAAGTATCTTCTTTGCATTATACAACATCACCTTTAGACCTTGAAAACATAGGAAAAAATATTGAAACCTATTCACACCTAACTAGCCTCCGAACATAAATTAGAACTAGCCTTAACCAAAACCTTGGTCTTCTCCTTGATCTTGGTCTCTTCATTCACAACATGAGTAGACAATGAGAGCTCTTGGCACTCTCCAACTTTTTTAGCATTCTCCACTATAGAAAATAGATTACTTGAATCTATAGACTCATCATGACTGACACTTACCACCTTTAGTTTCCATTAGTTAACTTGCCTTATTTCTTACACTCTAGGATCCTAATTAAACCTACTCTATCTTGTAGGCATTTGCTTGTAGAATCTAGCAATATGACCTCTCTGTTGATAGTTGAAGCACACTATACCTTTTATAAGAAGTTTATCTTACCTTTCCTGATTAGAACAAAATATTGTAATATGTCTATTATTTTTATAATTGAAACAAACTACTCCTTTTGAAGAAGACTCACCTTTTTATTGATGACCCCCATCATAGTTCCATGCAAACTCATTTCTAACAGGTCTATTTCCTTCTCTATCTCTATGCCCCAACTAATTACATGTATAATAATAACCATTAAAACTTTCATACCTCATTACATTTGGTTATCTAATCTGATTTGTCTTAAATCTACCAACATCTTCATTCCTTTACTAATTGTTGACCTTCAAGGTTTGATTTACATTAGTATTCATTTTGTCTTGAGTTGTTTTTTTTGGTTCTTCTTTGTATCCAAGACTAGTTATATCACTTTCATGCTTTTGACCACTCAAAATATTGTCTATATCACTTTAGATCTTTTCAAATCTCATAAATGACTACATATTAATAGATTTCTTCTCTAGCTTAGCTTTTAATAACTGATTTGTAATTACATACCTTAAACATTCATCTTCTTTAGCTTTTAGGCTTGTAGACAGGATTTCCAATTGAAAACTAAGATTCTTGACTATATATTCATGCTCCTTGATGTCTTAATTTATTATTTCTTCATACATACTAATTTTTCCACATATTCCTTGATTTGAGACTTCATCTTCTTCTCAGTCTTCAATTCTTTAAGAAAATTCATTAATTCAATCTCATAGTGCACTTGATATTTATCATCATTTGAATAACTCCAAGTAGACTCATTTTGATGTGATCAACTTCCTTCCTCAGCCATAAATATGGCTTCATATTCAATAGGACCATCATATTCATGATCATACTTTGAGTCACTATCTTCAATCTCATTTGATGAGCTGAAATCTTGATTGGTGTATAAAATCTTCTTGTTCTCGAATGACTTCTTGTTGTCATACATTATTAATCCTTTCTTCCTTTTATTAGACCTATATGCCTTCTTGACCTCATCTTGGCCTTCACCATGCTCTTCATCATCACTATTATTATGATTATGAGGGCACTTATTAGCAAAATGTCCTACCTCTCCATAATTAAAGCATTTAAAGGGTTGTTTACCCTTATACTTGCCTAACCCTATTTTCATTTTTCTTATAAACAAAGTAATTAATTCATCTTCATCAATATTAGATATTTCATCCTCCTTGAGTTTATTACCTTGTAAATTCTTATTTGGCTTTATTTATGTCTTGAATTTTGTGTCCTTCTTTGGTGATATATCATCATTTACTCTCATCTCATAGGAAGTAAGGATGCCATGCAATTCATCCATCTTCAACTGAGTAAGATCATGACTTTCATTTACAGCAAATACTTTAGAATCAAACTTGAGAGAGAGAGAAAACTTATTACATTTTTAAATATATAATCTTCTTCAAGATTCTCTCCAAGACCTCTAATGATGTTCATAATCTCATCAACCCTCTAAAAAAAGGATGCCACATAATCTTCTTCCTTCATTTTAAGAGTCTCAAATTGTCTTCGGTGTGTCTACAACTTTGCCAACTTAACCTTTGAATCTCCTTCAAAAATAGTCTTCAATTTATCCCAATTTTTTTTTTTATATATGCAATGGATTACCTTGGTTTATTTATTCTCTAAAAGATCACAAGTGATAGCATTCATTGCCTTAAAATTGTTCTAAAAAAACTTCTTATCTATAACACTAGATGGAGGAATAGTAGGTGAAAAATAACCATTCACAACATATTACCAAGTGTCAAAACCTAGGGACATGGTGTATTTCCTCATCATCAAACTCCAAAAATCATAATTGGATCCATTAAACATCTGTGCTTTCTTAGTGTAAAAACCTCATTACAATTGATGGCTACCCATATTGTACCTTGGATCTCCTTCAAGTTGTCAAACCTTTACCAAAGGACATACTCTAATACCAATTTTTAGAGGTACAAAACACTAAGAGTGGGGGTGAATCAGTGGTGTAAAATAATCTAATTCAATTTCTAAATCCTTGAAACACTTAAGCATTTAATATAACCAGTCATGAAACATTCAAGATGTTTATAACAATGAACATAAATAATGCAAGATCACATACACATAACATAAGATCTATGTTGGAAACCCTCTTGGGGAATAAAACCCACTCTCAATCCTATGACAACATGGACTAATTATCCTATAAGTTATTACAAACATGATACTTTAGTGGAACACCCATTCCATAAGGAGCACCTACCCCTAGGATGGTCAACTCCTTTTGACCAAAATTTCATGAAATACCTATTCCACAAGGAGCACCTGCCCCTAGGATGGTCAAGTACTTTTGACCAAACTTTAGTGAAACACATATTCCATAAGGAGAACCTACCACTGAGATGGTCAAGTCATTTTGACCAAAATTTAGTGAAATACATGTTTCATAAGGAACACCTACCCCTAGGATGGTTAAGTCCTTCTAACCTAAATGTTGATCACCCTCCCAACACCTATGATATGATCATCTCCTGAACACTAATTTAATACCAATCTAATGGAGATATAATGTATATAATCCCCCTTCATTTCTTCACATAGTCACAAACATCCAAAACCATCTTTTGGATCACTTTACAATTGTCAAAAACAACTCTATACAAAGCTAAAAAACATGACCAAATGGTCATACACATAGTCCACACTCTGATCTACCTCTCAAATCAACCACCAAGCTTACATAGACATCATCTATCCTTCACTCACACTCAAGGCATATAAAACATCCTTTTGTTCACTCTAGACCTCTTCACTCATCCTCAATATTCAAACCTATAGGAGCACTATTTTTGACATTAGAAATATGACCTATAGGCCAAACACACAATCATGAACCTACTCTTCTCTATAACCCATCCACTAGGCATACTCCCTTTCTTATTTCCTTCACTCCATAATGTTCACACTCCCCTCTTCTTCAGCACACTCAAGTCTTCAAACCTATAAGAGAATTGTTTATAACATCAAAAATATGACCTAAGGTCATACACATAATCATCAACCTACTTTGTTCTTCAATCCATCCACTAGGCATCCTTTCCCTCCTTTATCTCTCAACTCTCAACTCTTACTCTACTTAAATCCCTTTTCTTACAAGTCTGTAAATCACTATATTTGATTTTGATTTTTATAGAACCTTCATTATTATTATCTTCTTAGTCAGCCTTTAGAATTGCCTTAACACTTAATTATTCTATCATATGAAGACATATCTTAACACCATTATCATAGGTCAGCCATAAAATCCATGGGTCATTCTTAAGTAGCTACACCTTTCAATTAGGTCTTAGTAACCCTTATAGGTCTCATACATACCTATTCACCCACTTATCACTCTATCAAACAATTTATAAAAAAAGGACCAATTTCAAAAGCATAGGTCCACTACACATTACCCTGTCAACATCCTCACATTATCACAAACATCACAACACTCTTCTATGTATGTTTAATCTACTCAAACGTTAGCCTTGTACATAAGAACACCATATACAAATAAATAATCAACTTATACACATTTTTTCATACTAAATATGGATTGGTCAAACCTCCAAAGTCTATACAAATCATCCTTAGAGAGTCTAAAACACTCTCCAATAGCTAAGCCCCCTTAAAACATCCAAATACCAATAAAACAACTCAAAATATACTTCTGAGGTCACTTATAGACCATGATCAAACACACACTAAAATTTATAGAAAAATATCTATAATCTAACCTTCTAACTAGGTTCACTAGATTTACCTTAGGTATTATACAACTTTTCTTTTTACTTCATCAATAAATTCATTTTGGATCAAAAGATATGAGCAAAATACTCAGCACTAGTTTTTCCCTTTGCTAAATTCAAATGCCAATGGTCACTATTAAACATCGAACACTTTGAATACATATCATGTCCTCACATATTTTGAATTAATATGAATCTTCAATATCCTTCAAAATTACATTGATCTTTGACTATGCTAAATAACTATCACTTTAACCTCATATCATGTTCCCTAGCAATTTTGACCAAATACACATTGTTAATCTTCTTAGAAGTAGCTCAGTCTTTACCTTTGCTTAGTGTTAAACATAGAACACTTGTCATCATCTTTTTTATTCCTAAAAATTTGGAATAAAGTGCTACGTCAAGATCTTTGAGAGTAGACTGGACTTTAACCTGCTTAAACATCTGACACTTTTAACTCTTTGACTTAATATGCTTCATATATCTACATTTGTATAAACACCTGATCACCATTAGATCCTTATCTAGTCTTGGTCCTTAAATTTATGTAAATTTGTCTATGGTAATCATTACAATATTCTTATAATTCTAACTTTGAAAGTTAATAACTTTTGTTTCACTTAATCACATGTCGTGAAATTTAAACCATATGATCTTCTTTCATAGGGGAATCCATCCATTTATCAATCTTCTCTTAGAAATTTCATGCATGTGAAATATGATGCCATCAAAATCCTTACTTAGATATTATTGAACTTAAACATTAGGCTCATATTAATTTTATGTCATATATCTATGATGTGATTAAATACATATCGTTATATCTCCTTTACAAATTTGGTTAATATGGGAAAATATTGTAAATTACCTAGGAAGCCAACTTTTCATAGTCATATCTTTTGCTTCACTCAACTACATGACCTAAAAATTATATCATAACAAATTGAGATTAATGTGATCACACCCATATGGCCAACTCCCCCTGACTCATCTGTACATGTTAATGGTGACATTAGTAAACTGCCTACTTAAAATTTCTATCACAGAACCAACTATGCCAAGATGAACATAATGAAGAACTGGATGAACACCATGCTTTCCCATAATTTATAAAATCATCCTTGAAATCTAATTAGACCCATCACACATTATAAATACTTTATAACCATCCCTAATCATGCCAAAACTAAAGATCAACCAATCCTACTTCAAGCATACTAGAATAAGTACACTACACACTTTATCATTAACACTTAGATTATCAAGACACTTCATCCACTCACTTGGACACCTTTATGACATCATTGACAAATCTCCAACACTGGGAGACTAAAGTACCTTTCAAATTCCATTATAAATATATAAGTGAGTGAATTATTCCATTTTTAAGGTCTATATAGTCTCTAGAGAAAGTACCATTGAATAATAAATCATGAAGCATGTCAATACGTGACATTATCTCTAATTTTAGCATTATTTTTTGAAGCCCCATGGTTTTTATTGGTATCATGTCATCAATGTATTTATTCTTATCCTAGGTTAATTGGTCTTGTGTAGATAATGGTACCATAAACTCTGCTAAATTTTAGAGTGTAGAGTAATTTAGAAACTTGAAATTGAAGGTGATTTTATCAAATAGGGTGTCTTTATATTTGGTATTTATAGCACAAAAATATATATAAGGGGTCTAAATGCATGCTAGTTTTGAAGAAAATTCCATTTTGGTAATCTAAACTATGTAATTCCTTATCAAATTGGTTTGAATGATCTTACAAGTTTGAGGAAGAAGATAGGGTCTTTAGTCACAGGAAGGATTGAAATTGCAATGTTCACTCATAGATTGATGGTGAAATGAATTTATTTTTACTTAGATTTTTCATATATTTCCCAAAGTCTATGCCTCAAATGCTCAAATAATGTGAATTTAATATGATTAATGGCTTTTGATTTCATTCTTATTTGTATTTAAATTCACTAGTTAACTTTGGTGGGTTTGTTTGGCTACCACATGTCAAATTTTTATCAATCTTGTATATCCAATCATCCTATTTGAAATAGGTGTCAATTTATCATTTTACTAACTTCTTTTTTCCTCTAAAACTTCTTTATGTATACTTATACCATGCATTTCATGAATTATGAAACTTGTATGTTTCTTAATTACTTCAGTTTTTATATTTATAAATTTTCTTTGTATGTTTAGGGGCCATAATTTAACAAAAATGTGCCTTATGGAGTAATTTAAGGACTACGGGAACTTGGAGGCTTGAGATTCAGTTTTTTGAACTTTTTTAACTATTTAAGATCCTATTAATTCTCTAGGTTATCAAGATGTCAATACGTGGTATGATCTTAGATCCTTAAAAACTTAGAGACTCAAAGCCATGGGACCATTAATCCATTGATTATATATTTCTTCTTTGAAGCTTTGGGTTAATGAAAAATATACCAATTGTCAAGTTATTAGAGATTGGAACCCTGTGCAACATCAAAACCATTAGACTAAATTTAATCCTTCTAAGGTTATAAGTTGACAGAATCTTTCCACTTTTCATGTTCTCAAATCTCAAAACCATTAGATTGTTAGCTTTGTTTTAAACTTTTGTGGTTGTAAATTCATGTAATTGTGCCACACAACATGTTATCAGAGCTCAAAGACTCAAAACACTTGTAATTTTATTTAAATCTAGAGGTATCTAATTAACATAGAAATGACACATGTTGATGTCTTGGAGGTCAAGTAATTTGGGGACCTATAAAATTTTGTAAAGGCTAAAGGATTTGGGTAATATAATAACACCACCTATCCTGATCTTAGATAAATAAATTAGGGCCTGATAGTGAATGCCTTACAAGTATTTAACAATAGTACCATGAACATATGGAAATATAGGAATACTAATATAAGACACATTAGTTCTATTAATCCAAATTAATCATAAAATCAATTACGAAAACCCAAGTTTTAAGATATACTAAAAACAATGATCAATCTTTGATTTTCATAATTGTGAACTTTGTAACTTTAGAATTTTAATATAACCTTAGACTTATGAAAAACTGAAATGGTGTTGTGGATGTCTAGTGCTTAGGGGACCTTGAATATATTCAAACAATAGTGTGTCCCCATTAATATTTGAAAATGGGGGTGTGTGTATTAGGGCACAATAGAGACATGACCATTACTATACCTCATACCTCAACATTATAGACTCACCTAAGGAGATATTGTTTTTTAGCCATATGCATGTATTATAGCTAGTTATCCTTACTATCCAATTATTTTCAAGGATTGATCCATGTCTATATTTCATGTCATTATACATGGTGGGTGAAGCCACATATTATTTATTTATTACCTCATCATTTGGGTTTTCCACCTCTAGTAGTGCCTATAGAAGTACATGTATATTGGGCATAACATGCAAGGGAGCATAGGGGTATAGGAGCACCTATTTATATGCCTTTTATTATACCACACTGATTGATACCTTTGAGAAGATGATGATAGTGATAATAAAGAGAATAGAGAGTGGTTAAAGAGGAGGTAAAGGTGATAGTTGAGGAGGATGTAAAGGTGGATATTATTGTGCTACAATATGTTTTTTAGTTACCACCATGATGAAATAGTTAGGGATGTGTGTATATACAAGTGGAACATTAAGAGGAACCATAGGTAGATGCATTAGAGCATGGATATACTATGGTGCAACTTATACAGAGCTGGTTTATAGAGCAAAATATTCATAGTGAATTGAAATGTGCTCGTGTTCTCCAACTTAGTTTTGTGACACCTTGGAGGCATGCCCAAATGGAGGTATTTAGTGGGTGAGTTAGTGGAGATACTATTGTTGGTGAGTGATTTATGTTTTGATATGTATTCAATTTTTATTATGTTATTGATATATATATATATATATATATATATATATATATATATATATATATATATATATATATATATATAGTTTTGAGAGAGAGATATATGAGATTTAATGTATATTTGATTTGTGTTTTGTAGATGTTTGTACTATAGATGAGTTTAAATGGTCAATAGTAGTGCAGGAAACACATAATGATATTCTATATATATATGGTTTTGAGAGAGAGATATATAAGATTTAATGTATATTTGGTTTGTGTTTTGTAGATGTTTCTACTATAGATGAGTTTAAATGGTCAATAGTAGTACATGAAACACATAATGATATTCTGGATGATGTGTTATTACATCATGATACTAAAAATATGATTAATCCTATTGTACCTTTTACCCCATATTATGTTAGTTAGTTCTGATTAGTTAATGAGGCAATACGAGAGATACATAGATGAGGAGATAAAACATAGGTAGAATTCCACCAAGAGTGGGATATGGATATCTATGAGCATGGTAGACACTAGCTAAGGATCAAGCCACTCATTTGGCTACATCTAAAGAGTTAGCATATGTACAAGCCTAGGTGGCTAATTTATAGGGATAGATTAAGGGCCTACATACATAGACTGAGTCAATTTAGTTCACCATTATGAGGGAGAAGTCTCAAGGATTTATGGATAGTGTAACCCATCGACCAGATAGGCAAGGTGGACCATAGTGATAGAGATATTATTGTATTTATGATTATTGCATTTTGTTTTATTAAATCAAACATTGGAGCCATTGATATATAGATCTATATTTTTTTGATGTGACTTATTGATGTTATGGATGTATGTATTTTTTTAACACGTTTAACTTTTGATATATGGTATATGAAAATGTATGATGTATTTTTAATTCTTTCTTAACAATTGTGAATGAATGTATGGTTAAACAAAATGATCGAAAATGGAACAATGCAAAAATGCAATGTAAAATATATTAGATCTCATGGAAAATAAAATAGTAAAACACTCTAAATCATGTTAAGAAGTGTGTAAAACATAAGATAACAAGAGTAAAAATGAAATGAAAATGTAAAACACACTAAACCATGTTTGAAAGCATGTAAAACATAAAATAAAGGACAAAACCATAATAATATATAGAAACACACTAAATCAAGTTGGGAAGCATGTAAAACATAAATAAATGAATTTTAATAATAAAATGAAATGGAAAACACACTAAATATAGTTGGGAAACATGTCAAATGTAAATATATGACTCGCAAATGTGAGAAATAAAATTTAAAACACACTAAATCAAGTTGGGAAACATGTAAACCACAAATGTATGAATTAAAAAAAGTGAGAAATAAAATTTAAAACATAGTAAATCAAGTTTGGACGCATGTAAAACATAAATGAATAAGAAACAAGTAAAAATAACAAGTGGAATGACAAGTAGTTATATGTTAATCAATTTTTTATAAAAAGTATATTTATTTTGTGAATAATCATGGCATGAAGCTTAAGGATACTTTGTGAGGAAAGCGTGGTCCTATCCAATGTCTTAAACTATAACTCACAAAGGCTAAACTAATGAGGTAAATGATAATAATAAAAAATACTTATGGATAATAAAGAGATGTTTGTGAGGAAGCCCTAGTCCTATCCAAAGTCTTACATTACAACTCACAAAGGAAAACCAAAGGAGTATGATCACCTAACAAAAAATATTCATCAAAGAGGAATATTGGGAATGTTATAATGAGGAAGGGAATGAAAAATCATGACATAGGTATTTGTAATAATCTTTAATAGGAATAATACATAATAAGTGTGATCATAATAATCTAAGAAGGGAAGTTAGCCTAATGTTAGTTTAATAAATAAAACTCAAATAAGCACACTAACACTTACAATCCTAGCCTAGATACTAGGGAGAGCTTAGTAAAAAATGCTAAATGAAAGCATAAATAAAACATGAAAGACATAACTCTTTAAATTTCCTTACGAGATCTAAATTATTTGTTGAGTGGATTTCTCAGCTTATGCTTCAAGAAGTCTTTGAAATTGGAGTTTGGTTGGCTCCTTCTCTTCTTGACACTTTAGCTTGTGATTTCTTGGCTTAAGATTTGAGTATGATAACACTACTTGATATGCATTTAGGCATTATAACACTATTTTTATCAAAGATTTAAATTCATTTATTCATAATAAATTTTCACCAAAATAGCTTATGGTTCAATAGGTAAGGCCTTGTATTTATAGCCTTGGGAATTAACTCTCACCCAAGGTGAGTCAAGGTTGAGTTTAGGCTTGGAATGGGTTTAAACTAAACTTAGGTGAGTCAAATCTAACTCCAATTGAGTTAATAGTTGTCAAGTAATTATGATTTGAAATTACTAGGCGTGGCTCTCAAAATTAGATATTTTAGGATATTTTAAAAGAGCTTGATAACTCATAAAGGCAATCATGAAAGGCTAAGATTTTTTATTTTTGAATTTCATTTTTAAGATATTCTTTAATTTCAAATGGATAATTAAATTAGTAATTTAATATTATTTAGTTTTTTAATTGATTTTGATTAACCTTCTAGATATTTTAAGATTTATTTAAGTTTGCAAGTGCACCACTTAATAGGTCCATTGGCCAAATTGATAGTTGTGATGCCGCAAGGTCATTAGGGATGAATCTGTGAGAGGTTATTGTTACATACGAGCTAGTATCCCAAATAGAGATAACTCAACATGATTTTGAGTTTTGATGAATGATGCACGAATAAATTTGGGGCATTTAGTGATTTCTGAGCTTAATTGACAATGGTTGGGAAGAATTAGTCTGAAGTCTAGTCAAAAAATAGTTGTGGCCAATTTTAGGTGTCTACAGTTTGCCCCTATTTCAGAAGGCATTAGAAGATATAGTAAAAATAACATATTATCAAATAATTAAATGGTCCTATATGCCTATGACTTCAATGACAATGGATGAACTATAGATGCCCCTTTGAGGAAGAGATTAGAAAATGGGTTTGCGATCAGTCCCTCTAAAGGAGGAAATGATGGGACCAAAAAGATAAAATGGGGTGAAAAGACTAAATTAACCATAGGTGGTTATAATCAGTGGCATATGGAGCTACCCCAGTTGGGTAGATAAACAAGATGATTTTCCCACAAGTAGTTATAATAATCAACATAGGTGGGAAAAAAAAGGTAATGATTTGCCTAAAGTCGGTTCGAATCATTGAAAAAGAGATTAGGGTAATAAGAGAATGATTTTCCCAAAGGTGGTTATAATCATAAAAGGGAAAATAATGTTTTGCCCATAGGCGGTTATAATCATTGGCAAGATAAAAATATGCCCCATTTGAACATATAGAGTTAATGGTTTGCCCAAAGAGAGTTATAATCATTATCACAATGAAAACATGCCCCAATTAGGTAGAATAAAGATACTGATTTTGCCATAGGTGATTATAATCATTAACCTCTAGATGGATCAAAACACAATGATTTACCCATAGGTGGTTATAACCATTATCTTAATGAGTGGGATGATACATAATGATTTGGCCAAAGGTGGTTAGAATCATTAGTATAAAAATCAAGATGGGACACAATGATTTACCTAGAGGTGGTTATAATCATTAACTGAATGAGGGGAAGATGATGGAAAAGTGGTACAAAGATGAAAGATAAATTCAAGCAACCGGCTAGTATGAAGATGCACATCTTAACTAGCAAGGATTAAAATTATTTCATGATTAAATTAATTTGTTTGTGGGAAATTATTTGAGTAGATTGGGATTTTTTTAGGTGCTAAGGAGATATATGATGGTTACATTGATTTTATATATATGATGGTTGCATTTCTTGTAAGAATTCTCAAGATGATTTTTGTTGTAGCATGTGATGGTAGGTATTGCTATCTTTGAATTTAGTAGGATTAATTCATGGGATAACCCCTATAGAACTTGTTTGTTTCATAACCTATGAGATTTAAGCTCATAAAATGAGGCAAATTTTTGCCTCTTTGCATTTTTGTTTCTCTAAAAGTTTGTTTTTGAGGTAAATTTTATTTTTTGTGTGTAGTTCAGAGAATTTTCTCTGAACTAAATATCTTTTATGTTTGAAAAATTAGAGGTTTTTTCTGACTTTGCATTTTTATTGTGTTAAATCAGAGAATTTTTTTGACTCTGCATATGTAAAGTCATTTTTTTTGACTTTACATATGCAATGTTAGAGTTTTTTTCTAATCCTACATATGCAAGATCGAGAAATTTTCCTGACATTGTTTATGCAAGATCAAGGTTTTTCTCCAATCCTACATGTGTGACCCACTACTCACGATAATTAATATGCATTTATTACCACATTTTTTTACATATTATGCTTGGTAATTTTTATTTTTACCAATTGTTTTTATTTCTCTCACCATTTTTGAGCTCTCTTGCACTCTTTTCAGTGCCATTTTTGAACTCATCAACACTTCCTCTGCCACCATTTTCTTAGTTGTTTTAGCTTGCACGTAGATTGATCTTTTAATCACACTTTTTAGGTAGGGTTCATTTTTATCTTATTTCCTTTTTGTATTTATTTATTATTTATTTTTACCCTAGTTTTTTTTATTGAGTTAAATCCTTGCTCAGTTTCCTTTTTTATCCTTGTTTTGAGTTTTGATTGTTTTCTTTTTTCCTTATTTTCCCCTTTCATATTTTTGATTTCATTTCTTAGGGTTTTTATCATGGTTTTTTTTTTTATCTTCATTTACATCAAATAATTTTCTTTTAATAACATTTTCTCTTTATGCACTTTAGAGAAATTTCTCTGACATGCATAAAAAGCCTTCCCTTTTTGTGTAGTTCAAAAAAATTCTTTGACATGCACAAAATAGTCAAGTTGGATGCAATTCAAAAAATTTTATCCAACCTAAATCTAATTTTAATCCATCCTAGTGCAAGTCAGAAAAAAATTCTTTGACTTACACTTATCAAGGCAAAAACCAAATTATGCAAGTCAAAGAATTTTCTCTGACTTGCATGAAAGAATTTTGTTTCCCAAGTTATGTAAATCGAAGGATTTTCTCTGACTTACATCTTATAATCTTCCAAATTCTATATAATTTGGAGAAAATTCTTTGAACTACACAACCTTCACCACACCTTGTGTAAAAGCATTATTTTTTGCCGATTCTACATTTTTTTGAAAAAGAATAAAAAATGCTCTAGATAACCAAAATTTTCTACTTATAGATATCTGATCAATGACAAACATCTCTATAAACAAGAAGATAATGAAATACAAGTATCAAGGTGTCTTCCCATTATCTCTAGTTGATTCAAATGTGGATCAAATTAGAGATACAAAAATTGGTCATGTGGACATGGTTGAGTTTTTATAGAGATTGGGAAGAGAACCCACTACACATCATATGCAACTAGTACTTAACAATGAAATTCATTTGGCTATTGTATTTCCAGTATCAACACATGATTATGAGTTCATCTTGACCATGGTAGTACACTTTGATAAGGAAAGAAAATAGATAAAGGATTTAGAGGGTAAATGATCATTCGCCTTGATGAGGAATATTTTGATAAGATTTTTCACCTTTTTGAGATTGAGGAATATTTTTATTTACCTATGGAGTTAGTTCAAAAATATTATGATAGAGATCTTGACAAGTGCAAAAAATATATCAATACCAAATGGCTTAAGAATCCTCAACCCACCATTACTAGATGGACCAAGTATTTGTATCATAGTGACTTTTTGGAGGAGATAGAGGATTTGATTACTCTCCTCAATAGAGTGAAAGGGTTGTCTACTTCAAACATTTTTCAAGAATGGATGTATCAATACATTCTGGTTATTAAAATGAAAAAGCAAATAAAATTTTGGGTTAAATAAAGTAGTGATGTTATTTGTCATTAGCTCTTTGAGGTAGCTTATTTACTCAAGTTTTATATGACTTCATATCTAGTGTATGTTGTAGTCAATATGAAGTATTTATTGGGTCTAAATTCTATCAATGAAAGGAAAAATGTTCTAGTTTATGAACATGATCCATAGCTAACTCTAAAAGAAAGCATCAAGCATTACATAAGAGTTAATGACACTTTATTCTATACTTTCATTTGCACTCTTGACAAAGAACTTAAAAAGAAGAGATTTTTAGACCAAGCATGGGCATAGGTTAATAGGGTTGGATGTATTTTCTTGCAAGTCCCAAATTTTACATACATCAAGGTAGGAGGATTTGATGAAAATACTTACATGCTACCCAGATACTCAAGTGATAAATTAATACTAATGTAAATGTACAGATAAGTGATAAACATGCATAAAAAACAATTGGATGCTTATAAGAGAGGTTTCAAATTTTCAATTAGTATTGGTTGGTACATAATTTCCACTAATCCAAAGGCTAAGACTATATAAACTGAGATGCAATGGATTAAACTTAAAAAATTAAAAGTAGAGAAACTTTTCATTACATAATGATGAAGGAGAGGCTCAAGCGTAATATCACTCATGTACACAAAATTGAAAATATTTGGGTAGAATGCAGAACTGATGAAGATATAAAGAGACTTGATTATAGTCACCTTACTACTAATCAGATTGTCAATTTGGAATTGGTAAATATTCTTGAGGATTTGATATATGATTGTAATGTATTGGATCCATCATATAAGGAAAATTAAGTGGATTCAACCCCTCTTCCTTCTATCCAATGGTCATTTAAAGAATCCATTTCCATTAGAGATAGATTTTAACCTATTTTTACAAGGATTAATGCTTGGTTAGAATCTAAAGGAATTAATTTGAAAGATTTTAAGACTATTTCTGAGGAGTATGATGAAGAAATTGCTAAGAAATGAAAGGATCTGAGAACCAAAAAAAATAGGAGCCCTCTACTTCAAAAAAAAAAAGCCAAAATTTGTGTTTGTTAGTAAAGGAAAGAAGAAAGGCAAAAAAGAAGGTGTTGAAGAAAGTGATAAAGTGGAGAAAAAATAAATCCCAGCCAAAAGTGAGGCACCACCTCAATCGATAATGTCACAAGTGTCTTAGCTTGTGCTTGAAAAACCTATATAAGTATAGACTACTCAATCAAATTTTCCTTTGGCTGAAACTTCTAAAGCCATAGTTTCATAGGTAACATTTTATATAGTTCCTCCCATGAGTAACATTATATAAATTGATCCTATTCCTTCTCAAGTTTTTATTTCACCTCCATCTTTACCTCTTAGTGACACATTTTTTCAAGTTCATTTTTAAGGTACGTTGGACCAAGTTTTTGATTGATTGTCAAATCTACCTAGTCCTTTAAAGTCATTGGGATCCATGACTAATTTATATTCCACCCAACAAGTTATGGATAAATTTATGTCCATACATTCCTCAAAGATAACAATTCAAGTTCCTATCACTCTAGTGTCCAAAATTTCTATATTAACTAAAGTGGTGATTATTCCAACCCAAACTCCACCTGTCATTACTACAATCCCATTGGTGTCAACCCCATTACCAGATACCTATATCAAATTGCCTTCCATTTTACTTACTTAACAATCCATTGTCCCTCCCCAAGTTTCTCAAGCTTTAACATCCTCTATCCAAGAAGATCTATCTCCTCTTTTTCCTTGGATGGCATCACAAATACCTAAGAATAAGAAGCGAGTAGTGGCTCTAGAAGATTTTGATTTTAGTCAGCTTGTGCCAATAAATCCCAAAATAGTAATGAAGGCCAAAGCTTCATAAAGGGTAATTTTTGAATTTGGGCATAAATATGTTGAAGTTACAGTGCCTTTCATAGATAAAAACATTAATTATATTCAAGCATCCAAATATGTAGTGGGATGAATATATATCAGGAAATAAACTCATGAAGGTGCAAAGGAAGATTTACAAGTAGCAATGGTTTCCTTAATCAAGAGATATGATAAGGACAAGAAGATAAAAGGTCAACTCAAAGTACAAGTGAAATAGCTAACTTCTACTTTACTAAAAATCACCCAACCTTTTGAGTCCATTGATCCTGTTGTGCATTGAAATACTAAAAGAGCTATTCAACTTGCAAAAAAAATTAGTTCTCAGGGTCATGCAATCAATGCCTAGATTGAGAGATTAACAACAAAAGGTACTCAAATATTAGGTTCTACCATTGGATTTTTGAAGAACTTAAGTGAAATGAAAATAAAAATTTAGAAAATAATTAAATAAATCACTTAAAATTTGGAGTTGACTAATAAGGATATTGATACATGGACTCAACTTCACAAATTCAAATTAGAACTTTTGGTTGAGCAGAAGGTCATTCCAAATAAGAAAATGTTCATTGAATATAGGGAAGCTATGAAGAATAAAAGAGAAGTTATCGATAATCTAGTTAAAGATCTCAAAGAAGTTAAAGATATGTGTGATAATAAGATGTTATATCTTGTAAATAAAATTGGAAAACTCCCTTGTCAAGTTAAAAATGATTCTTAGGAAATTCTTCCTGTAGAGATTGTTATTCAATAATTTACATCTTTTCTCCAAATAAAGACTGAAATAGGTACTTTCACGCTAGAATCCATCAATAAATTAGTTTAATTTCAAGTCATTTTGGATAAACTACAAATAATCATGGACAAGATCAAGGATTTTCTAGTTAACTTAGAAGATTTTATCACAAAGGTACTTACCATCTCCAAGAGTACATCCATCCTAGATAACGATGAAGTCCAAGCTATCTTGAAGAGACATGAGGAATTTTTAGAGAAGAATAAAAAATAAGAAATTATTGTGTCTAAGGATACTTATTCTACTTTTATAATTTTCCATATGTAGTTTTGTTCAATGTAATTAACATGTAGGAAAAGTACACAGTCCTAAGTCAAATAGGAATTTGTCAATGAATAAGTCAATGTATTTATGTTTTTCCTATTTTTTTCATAGCTCCTATTTATAAATAGGAGGATGATCTTTGTATAAAGGATCACTAATGGCTATAGAGGGGAAATGCTACTGAAATACAAAATAATTTTGAAACTTTGTATTTACATTATAAATCTTGAATTCTATTTAATATAAGAAAATTAAGTGATATTTCAATAATTGTGTTGAGATAAACTCGTGGTGTGTTGAAGATGTTATTATGTCTTTTTTGTTACACTTTTTTATGATTTTATTGAATTTTGGTATGAAATTTTTATAAGATAGAAGGTGCCAGGAAGCTGATTTTGGAGTCTTTAAGCTACTTTTTTGTTATTAGGTTTATGATCACATTGAAAGTGAATTACTAAGGAGACTTTGAGGTAAAAGTTATTATTTTTTGATAATTTTAATCTTTATTAGAAATAATATGAAGACTTTGGGCTGTACTTTATTCTATCTTTTAAGTTTACTTTGTTGGTATTATTCTTGTTAATCTTTTGGCTAACAAATCTGAATATCGGTTATATTTGGTTCATCATGTGATCTTAGATTTTTAAAGTATATCACAAAGAATGGAAGGAAGTTTGTGATTGAACATAAATTATAAAAATAGATAATTGGATGATATGAAAACACCCACTATGATAAAATTATTTTAAATAAGTGTAAATAATTAAGTGTTGTGTTAGTTAACAATAAAAGGGAGCCTCCACTTGCCTTGAAGAGAGATTTTATCTCATTACATTGTAGTTGAAATAACCATTTTTATACCATTGTGTCAGTAAAAAAATATTCACCCAATAGTTTTTGGCGACTTTGCTGGGGATTCGAATAAGCAACTGAGCTCTACACTCATTTAGTTGAAATAGATTGGCACCTTATTGTTTGTTACTATTTTGTTGTAGTTAATCTCTTTTCTTTTTGATTACTTTCACATTCTGGCTGAACAAAGTTACACTCATTGTAGAAGGGCAATGGGACTCATTGATCCAACATTTGAATTGTTGCAAAAACACAACTTTGATCCTTTTCTAGCATATGCAAGGCCACCTCTTCAGCATACAAGAAGTTTTCCACCTACAAATATAAGATCTCCTATATTGAGAGAAGATTCTAATGTTTGTAGAGTTTTACCTATTTTGCCTTTATAAAGTTTTTTCATACCTCCATACAATCCACAAAGAATGGCAGCCCAAGTTATATGGGGGACTACTTTTGGTCCATTGAATTTGGCACCACCATCTCATGAACTTCCTTGTGGCTCACAAATTTTTTTTCCTAAGTTTTATGGTGATGGAAAACATCTGAATGAACATATTGTTGCATTATAAATTTCATGTGTAATTATTGGAGTGGAATATGAATATGTTTCCATAAGGTTGTTTGTAGAAACATTCCAAGTCATTACTATTGATTGGTTTTATCATCTTGCAACTAGTATTATCACTAATTGGGCTATGCTCAAGACAAAGTTTGAGGCAAGGTTCAAGCCTATAGAAGATGCTCATGCCTTATTAGATTGACTTACACAAATGAAGGAGGAAACACATGAGTCTATGCATGAGTTTATGGCAAAGTTTAATAAGTTTAGGAATATGATTCTAGTAGTTGCTTGACCTACACCTAAGAATTTGAAGTGTTTATTCATCAATTCTCAATTGCCTAAAGTGAGTTTTTTTTGTGTGAAGAGTAGCCCCAACTGATCTTGATGTCACTCAGATTTTGGCCATTAAAATAGAAGCTAATTTGATTTTAGAAAGGAAGGTGAGAAATAATTTTATTAAGTCTAGAGGGTAGCCTTCTACAAATTCACTTTCTCCTAGCACTACAGATCTCATGGTTCAAAAGCTAGCAAATGAGTTACTTGTGCTTAAGAAGCAAATGTCTCAAGGCATGTCTTTTCTTTCATAAAAGGATGTTACATGAAGAACATATCCAAACTCTTTGAATTATTCCAATAACACTGTTAGAAATTAGAATCATAATAGGCTTCTTCCACCATAAGCAAGGATTTCACTAGAGGCACTACTAGATAATGCAGTAGTTAATTAGTTGGAACCTAAGAATGATGATGTTCTAGAGCTAGAATATGTTCCTGAAGATGATGCTAATCCATTTATAGGAGATGAAGAGGGAAAAGTTGGTGACTTTGATATTAGGTTTTTAAATTTTGAAGAAGAAGTTAAACAAGAGGAAGACACACATGGTGAGTCTTATGCCATCTTTACCCATTCTCAAAGTTAGCTAAATCAACAATAAAAGGTTGATAAAACAAAATCCAAAGATGAACCATGAAATAAGGTTACAATTGCCAAAATAGAAAATCCTTTGCCAGTTCAACCAAAGTATAGGTTGGCCAATAAACAAGTAAGTACTCCTCATAATTATACCTCTTCTCCTTCATTTTCTAGACTTAGTGCCTAAAACTTGAAACCTAAAAATGAAAATATTTTGTATTCCTTGATTGCCCCATATCCATATTTTGATATAGTTGATCATGTGAAGAAGACTAAAATCCAAATGTCAAAGGCAAAGTACCTCCAATCAAATATTGATCAATTTGAAAGATTGGCCAAAATTATAAAAATCAAAGGGATCAATTTTGATTAAACTTCGGCTAAGAGTATACCAATTGAACCTAAGCCAAATCTAATGAAAAATAACTTGGTTGTAATTCTTACATCTAATTTTGGAAAAATAGAACCTTTCTATATTTCCTTATTTGTCAATGGTTATAAGCTCAGTAATTGTGTTATTTATTCAGGTGCTTTTAATAATATGATACCTACCAAGGTGGCTATTGCCTTGGGGTTAACCTTGAAAAAGAATTTTGGCCATTAATTATCAATGGAAACCAAATAAGTACCTCTCATAGGCCAAATCAAAGATGCATAATTTGCATTTGCTACGTTTCTAGAGAAAAAGATCAAAATGATAGTTCTAGTGGCTGATGTTCTGTCCTCATATGGGGTGTTATTGGGATGTTAATTTTGTGAAGATGTTGGAGGAGAAATAAATATGGATTGGTTTGAGGCTAGGATACTTGTTAAGGGTGTTGTGCAGAAACTTCACCCAGAGAAGCAAGTGAAGTATACTATAACAAAGACTGAAGACCCAAAAGCCTAGATTCTTTTTAAAACTTTTAGAATGTGTAAGTATTTATTGACTACAGATAAATATCTAATATCTTTAAATGAGATTTTAGAAAAAGATAAAAAAATAGAAGAGTTTCCCTCTTCAAATGAAGATATTTTGGATTTTGACACTATTAAGGTTGAGAGTTCAAATGATGTTTGAACTTTGGAATTTGACAGTAGTTACTCTTCAACTGGATCTGGAGCTAGGATAGTTCTCATATGCCCAAAAGGAAAAGTCTTCCATTTCTCTTTTAAATTATATTTTGATAATACTAATAATATTGTTGAGTATGAGGCCTTATTTTTAGGAATGGAAGTTGCACAAAAGAAAGGAATCAAAACCTTCATGTGCAAAGTGATGCTGAGTTAATCATTTGCCATGTTAGGAATCTATATCAAATGAATAATGAAAGACTAAGTAATTATCTCAATCAAGTTTGGGATTGCATGGAAAGTTTTAATACATTCAATATATCATTATTTCCAAGATAATATAATGATAGAGCTGATTCATTGGTTGTTTTAGCCACTCTCTTGATTCCTCACAAAGATTTTTAATGAAATAAGTATACCATTGAGTTTGTTTTTTAACCCAGTGTTCCCAATAATGTTAAATATTTGTAGGTTTTTAATAATAATGAGCAAGTCATGTCATTTTGGAGAAGGTGGAAAATTTTAGTGAGTTGTATTTTGAAGGAAGTGATTCCACTTCTCAAGAATCAAGTTTTGAGGTTAATGAGGAAACTGGTGAAGAAATATTATAGCTAAAAGGGAATAAGCTTCCTAAAGGGTTGGTATCTTTAAAATGAATTTTTGATAAGAATGATCGATTAATCAAATGTCAACAATCAAAATATGATTCGTCTTTAAAAATTGAGTAAGTTAATATAAGAACAGAGAATGACCCCAAAATGATAAATATTGGGAAATGTTGCTCATCAGAGGAAATAAAAAAGTCAGTGACCCTTATATGTCAGTATATTGATGTATTAGTATATTCATATGCTGATCTAAAATATTTTTGATCTAAGGAAGTGCAACATGATATTCCTCTCAATCTAGGATCTTAGCCTCATAAGTAAAAATAGTTGTAGTATAATTCCAAAATATCAAGTACCATCCTCACTAAAATTCAAAATATGTTGAATGCTCACATTATCTTTCCTATACATCACTCCACATGGATAACAAATATTTTTCTTTTGATGAAAAAGAATGAAGAGATCCACATTTGTGTTGACTTTCAGAATTTGAATCAATTATCACTTAAGGATAATTACCCACTACCAATAATGGACCAAGTAATGCAAACTATCACTAGTTCAGAGATGTTGTATATGCTAGATGGTTTCTTAAGATACAATCAAGTGGAGGTTCATGATGAAGATCAACATAAGATAGCCTTCACTACTCCATGGGGTACTTTTGTGTATCATAGAATGCCTTTTGGATTAATCAATGATAGTGCTACCTTTTAGAGGGATATGGACTTGGATTTTTAAGATATAATCGGTAAGTTTATTGTGGTTTATCTAGATGACTTAACCATTTTCTTAAAAAATCATCAAGATCATTACCACCATTTGTAGTAAGTGCTTGAGAGATGTCATGAATATGGGATATCCTTTAATCTAAAGAAATCTATTTTTGGGGTTATAGAAGGTAAGCTCCTTGGACACATTGTATCTAAAGAAGGAACCAAGGTTGATCCTAAATCAGTCAAGTCAATTCAAAATCTTACTTTTACATCAAGTAAGAAAGGAGTGCATTCCTTCTTTGGGAAGCTAAATTTCTTGCAAAGATTTATTCCTAATTTTGTTGAGAAGACACGCCACATTATCGATATGATGAAAGGAAAATCAATTTTCCATTGAAATGTAGATAGAAGAAACGCTTTTCATGAAATTAAGGAAGTCATTACACTCAACCCTATCCTAGTTTGTCATGATTATACCAAGTAATTAATTATGTATAGTTATACTTCTAAGAATACCTTATCCACAATCTTGGTATAACCAAATGAAGAAGGGATTGAATCTCATATAACATTCATTAGTTGCCCTTTAAAGGCTCACGAGATTAAATATTCATCCATGGAAAAACATGCATATGTGGTGGTGAAATTAGTCAAGCATTTTAGGTACTACAACCACAATTCTCACACCATTGCATTAGTACCAGATTCTATTGTTAAGTCTATTTTGACTCAACAAGAATTTTGAGGTAAAAGAGGTAATTAGATGGCTAAAATCTAAGAATATGATATGGAGATCAAACCTATGAAACTTGTACATGGAAAATGTTTGTGTCAACTCATGGTAGAGACTAATTTATAATAAGCACCTAAAAATGAAGAAGACATAGAAGATCTTCCCATAGTCTTGCTCATGAGCACAATGAATGAATGGTATTCTGACATTACTCATTTTCTCACATATGGAGAATGTCCAGAACATGTGTCTCACAAAGAGAAGAGGACAATCAAGATCAAGGATAAAAAATTTATCCTTTGGAAGAATGGTTTGTATAAATGGAACATTGATGGAACCTTTCTAAGATGTGTAGATAAGGCACAAAAAGACAAGTTGTTAGAATATTTTTATGATTTAGCATGTGAAGGACATTTTTTTATCCCCGGTCATATCTCACAAGATATTTCAAGCTAGATATTATTGGCCAATAATTTTTTAGGATGCATATGCTTGAGTGCATAAATGTGAGAAGTGATAATAGTTTATGGGGAAACCCAAGTTAGAAGCCTTTCCTCTTAAGCCTGTAGTCATTGAAGAACCTTTTCAGCAATGTAGTATTGATTTCATTGGTGCAGTGAACCCATTATCAAGTGCAGGTCATAGTTATGCTCTCATAGCTATGGATTACTTCACCAAGTGGCTGGAAGCAATTCCAACCAAACATGCCACTTTAGAGGTTGTTTGTAACTTCCTCAAAGAGAATATCATCACACTATTTGGTGTGCCAAGCAAAATTGTAACTGATAATGCTGCCTTTTTCACATCCCATGAGATGACTCAATTTTTTTTTGAATATGGGATCATCTTGTCTCATACTTTTGATTACTTCTCTCAAGGAAATGGTCAAGTTGAATTGATTAATAAGTATTTGGTAACTATCATCAAGAAGTTGGTAGAAGATAATTAGTGGACGTGGTGTAAAGCATTGTATGATGCATTATGTGATAATTGTATCACTCCCAAGTGAGTTATTGGTATGTCTCCTTTTCAATTTTTCTATGTATTGAATGCAAAAATACCAATGATATTAAAATTACCCATTCTCAAATTGGCTAAGGTAATTCAAGATAAAACATTTGAAAGCTCTTTAGACAAGTATATTATGTACCTTGTCAATATAGAGGAGCAATTTACAAAGGTAGTGGACTATATTGTAGAACATCAAAGCCACGTCAAGGAACTTTTCAACAAAAAAGCTAAATCATGAGAATTATAAGTTGGGGGTCTAGTCCTTTTGTGGGATAAAATAAGAGAGCCAAAAGGAATGCATGGAAAATTTGATTTTCTATAGAGGGATCCTTTTCTCATTCATCAACTCAGTGGAGAACATAGTTTCTTCTTAACATACCTAGATGGAACACTATTACCACTTCCCTACAGTGGGCAACATTTGGAACTTTTCACTCAATTAAGTTCTAGATAAGTTCATACTTTTGTATATATTTGTATATTCTTTTATTTTTTATTTTTCATCTTGTCTATCACTTGACTCTATGGTCCAATGGAAAAAGTCACTTAGAGTTATAGGATTCTCTTTCCTTCAAGTATTTCAAAGAATGTTTGAAGGAAATTCCCCAGTTGGAGATAGTTATTATCCTTGAATTTAGTAGGATCAATTCATGGGATAACCCCTATGAAACTTGTCTATTTCATATCCTAGGAGCTTTAATCTCAAAAAACAAGGCAAATATATACCTCTTTACATTTATTTTTCTCTACAAGTTTTTTTTTGAGGTAACTTTTATTTTTTGTGTGTAGTTCAGAGAATTTTCTTCAAACTACACAATATCTTTTATGTTTGCAAAATCAGAATTTTTCTCTGACTTTGCATTTTTATTATGTTAAATCAAAGTTTTTTTTTCAACTTTGCATATGAAAAGTCAAGAATTTTTTTTGAATATACATATGTAATGTCAATTTTTTTTTTGATCCTACATATGCAAGATCGAGAAATTTTCCTGACTTTGCATATGCAAGATTAGGGTTTTTATCTGATCCTACATGTGGGACCCACTTCCCATGGTAATTAATATGCATTTATTATTAATTTTTATATATATTATGCTTGGTAATTTTTATTTTTACCACTTGTTTTTATTTTTCTCGCCATTTTTGAGCTCTCTTGCACTCCTTTCAACATTATTTTTGAACTCATCAACACTTCCTTTGCCACTATTTTCTTAGTTATTTTAGCTAGAACGTAGATTGATCTTTCAAGCACACTTTTTAGGTAGGGTTATTTTTTGTCTTCATTCCTTTATTTATTTATTTATTACTAATTTTTTCCCTAGTTTTTTTGATTGAGTTAAATCCTTGCCCAGTTTCCTTTTTATCCTCAATTTGAGTTTTGATTGTTTTCTTTTTTCCTTCTTTTCCCCTTTCATATTTTTGATTTCATTTCTTAGGGTTTTTACTTGGTTTTTGTTTTTTTAGGTTCAATTACATTAGATAATTTTCTTTGAATAACATTTTCTCTTTATCCACTTTAAAGAAATTTCTTCTATGTGCATAAAAAGGCTTCCCTTTTTATGTAGTTTGTAGAAAATTATCTGACATACACAAAACAATCAAGTTGGATGTAAGTAAGAGAATTTTATTTGACCTACATCTAATTTTAATCCATCCTAGTGTATGTCAAAAAAAATTCTCTAACCTACACTCAACAAGGTAAAAACTATATTATGCAAGTCAGAGAATTTTCTCTGACTTGCATGAAAGAATTTTGTTTCCCAAGTTATGCAAATTAGAGAATTTTCTCTAAATTACATCTCAAAACCTTCCAAATTCTATGAAATTTGGATAAAATTCTCTGAACTACAGAACCTTCACCACACCTCATGTAAAAGCACTATTGTTTGACAATTCTACATTTTTACAAAAAAAATAAAAAGTGCTCTAGATAACCAAAATTTTCTACCTACAACTATCTAATCAATGATAGATATCTCTCCAAATAATAAAATAATGAAGTATAAATATTAGGGTGTCTTTCCTTTATCTACAATTGATTCAAATGTGGATCAAATTAGAGATACAAAAATTGGTCATGTAGACATGATTGAGTTTTTACAAAGATTGGGAAGAGAACCCATTGCACCTCATATGTAGCCAATACTTAATAGTGAAATTCATTTGGATAATACATTTTCAGTATTAGTACATGATTTTGAGTTTGTCTTGACCATGGAAACACACTTTGATAAGAAAATAAAATTGGTCAAGGATTTAGAGGGTAAGGTGATCATTCACCTTGATGAGGAATATTTTGATAAGATTTTTCACCTTTTTGAGATTGAGGAATATTCTAATTTAACTATGGAATTAGCTCAAGAATATTATGACAGAGATCTTGAGAAGTGTAAAAAAATTATCAATATCATATGGCTCAAGACTCCTCGATGCACCATTGCTAAATGGCCTAAGTATTTGTAGCATAGTGACTTTTTAGATAAGATAGGGGATTTGATTACTCTCCTCATTAGAGTGAAAGGGTTGTATACTTTAAACATTTTTCAAGAATGGATGTATCAATACATTCTAGTTATTAAAATAAACAAGCCAAGAATCTTTTGGGGCAAACAAATCAGTGATGCTATTTGGCATCAGCTCTCTGAGGTAGCTTCTTCAGTCAAGTTTTATATCGGTGAAAGGAAAAATGTTCCTGTATATGAACACTATCCATAAATAAATCTAAAATAAAGTGTCAAGCATTACATGAGAATTAATGATGCTTTTTTCTATACATTCATGTACACTCTTGACAAAAACCAGAAAAGAAGAGAGTTTTAGACTAGGCATGGGCACAAGTTAATATGGTTGGATGTATTTTCTTGAAATTCCCAACTTTTACATAGATCAAGGTAGGAGGATTTGATGAAAAACCTTACATGCTACCTAGATACCCAAGTGATATAATAGTACTAATGGAAATGTGTAGATAAGTGATGAATGTGCATAAAATCAATCAAATGCTCACAAGAGAGGTTTTAAATTTCTAATTAGTATTGGTCAGGATATAATTTACACTACTCCAAAGAATAAGATTATGGAAACTAAGATGTAGTGGATTATACTTATAAAATTAAAAAGTAGAGAAAACTTTGATTACATAATGATGAAGGAGAGGCTCAAGTGTAATATCACTCATGTACATAGAATTGAAAATATTTTGGTAGAATGAAAAACTGATGAAGATATAAGGAGACTTGATTATAGTCACCTTACTAATGATCAAATTATCAATTTGGAATTGGAAAATATTCTCAAGGATTTGACAAATGATGGTAATGTATTGGATCCATCATATGAGGAAAATCAAGTGGTTTCAACTCTTATCCCTTCTATCTAATGGTCAGTTAAAGAATTTATTTCCATTAGAGATAAATTTGAGCCTATTCTTGCAAGAACTAATGCTTGGTTAGAATATAAAGGAATTAATTTGAAACATTTTAAGACTATTTTTGAGGAGTATGATGAATAAAATGCTAGGAAACGAGAGGAACTAAGAACCAAAAATAAAGAGGATCCCTCTACTTCCAAACAAAAGACAAAATTTGTGTTTTTTAGTAAAGGAAAGAAGAAAGGAAAAGAAGTAGGTGTCAAAGAAAGTACTCAAGTGGATAAAAAAGAAGTCCTAGTTACAAGTGAGGCACCACCTCAATCAAAAACATCACAAGTGTCTCATCCAATGTTTGAATAGCCTATACAAGTAGAGACTACTCAATCAGAGGTTCCTTTGGCTAAAACTTCTTAATCCATAGTTTCATAGGTAATATTTTACATAGTTCTTCCAATGAGTACCATTATACAAATTGATCATATTCCTTCTCAAGTTGTTCTTTCACTTCCATCTTCACCTCCTAGTGCCACATTTTTTCAAGTTCCTTCACAAGGTACACTAGACCAATTTTTTGATTCATTGTCAAATATACCCAGTCCTTCAAAGTCATATCTCTGACTAATTTATATTTCACCCAACAAGATATGAACAAATTTATGTTTATACCTTACTCAAAGATAGAAACTTAGGTTCCTATCACTCTAGTGTCTAAAATATCTATAGGAACTAAAATGGTGGTTACTCCCACCCAAACCCCACTTGTTATTACTATAATCCCATTGGTTTCAACCCCATTACAAGATACCTCTATCACAGTGCCTTCCATTTTGCTTACTTCACAATCCATTATCCCTCCCCAAATTCCCCAAGCTTTAACATCCTTTGTCCAAGGAGATCCACCTCCTCTTCCTCCTTGGATGGAATCAAAAACACCTAAGAAGAAGAAGTGAGTAGTGGCTCTAGAATATTTTTATTTTGGCCAGCTTATGCCAATAAAGCCCAAAATAACAAAGAAGGCCAAAACTATGTCAAAGGTAATTTTTGAATCTATGCATATGGCCTCTCAAAGATAGAATCTGAGTATGCAGTGGGATGAATAGATCTTGGGAAACAAACTCATGAAGTTACAAAGGAAGATTTACAAGCAATAATGGCTTCCTTGATTGAGAGATATGATAAGGACAAGAAGGTCAAAGATCAACTCAAAGTACAAGTGGAATAGCTAACTTCTAATTTACTAAAAATCACCCAACTTTCTAAATCCATTGATCCTATTGCACATGAAAATAATGAAAGATCTATTCAACTTGTAGAAAAAATTAGATCTTAGGGTCATGTAGTCAATGCTTGGATTGAGAGATTAACAACACAAGGTACTCAAATGTTTCATTCTACCATTAGATTTTTGAATAATTTGATTCAAATGAAAATAGAAATTCAGTAAAAAATAAAATCACTCACTCAATATTTAGATTTGACTAAAAAATATATTGATACATGGACTCAACTTTGCAAATTCAAATTAGAGCTTTTGGTTGAGCAGAAGGTCATTCCAAATAGGAAAATGTTCATTGAATATAGGGAAGCTATGAAAAATAAAATATAATTTATCTAGAATCTATATAAATATATTGAAGAAGCTAAATATATGTGTGATAATAAGATGTTATATCTTGTAGATAAAATTGGAAAACTCCCTTGTCAAGTTAAAAATGATTATTAGGAAATTCTTCATCTGGAGACTATTATTCAAGAATTTACATCTTTGTTCCAAACAAAGATTGAAATAGGTACTTTCATGCTGGAATCCATCAAAAAATTAATTTAATTTCAAGTCATTTTAGATAAAATACAAATAATCATGGACAAGAGCAAGGATTTTCCAAATAACTTAGAAGATTCTATCACAAGGGTACTTGTCATCTCCAAGAGTACATCCGACCTAGATAATGATGAAGTCCAAGCTATCTTGAAGAGATATGAGGAATTTTTAGAGAAGAATAAAATAAATAAATTCATGTGTTGAAGGATAGTTAGTCTACTTTTGTAATTTTTCATATGTAGTTTTGTTTAATGTAAATTACACGTAGGAAAAGTACACAGTCCTAAGTCAAATAGGACTTTGTCAATGAATAAGTCAATGTATTTATGCTTTTCATATTCTTTTCATAGATCCTCTTTATAAATAGGAGTATTCTCTTTGTAGAGAGGATCACCAATTGCTATAGAGGGGAAATGCTACTGAATTAAGAAACAATTTTGAAACTTTGTGTTCATATTGTAAATCTTGAATTCTATTTAATATAAGAAAATCAAGCGATCTTTCAATCTTTTTGTTGAGATAAAATTGTGATGTGTTGAAGATGTTCTTATGTCTTTTCCATTACACTTTCTTATGATTTTATTGAATTATGGTATGAACTTTCTATAAGACAAAAGGTGTTAGGAAGTTGATTTTGGAGTCTTTGAGCCACTTTTTAGTTACTAAGTTTATGATCACATTGAAAGTGAATTATTGAGGAGACTTTGAGCTACTAGTTATTATTCTTTGATAATTTTAATCTTTATTAGAAATAATGTGAAGGATTTAGGATGCACTTTATTCTATCTTTTAAGTTTACTCTGTTGGTATTATTCTTGTTAATCTTTTGTCTAACAAATCTGAGTACCTGTTATATTTGGTTCATCAAGTGATCTTAGATTTTCAAACTATATCACAACTAATGAAAGGAAGTTTGTGATTGAACATCAAGTGTGAAAAAGTGAATTGGATGATATGACTACAACCATTGTGATGAAGTGAATTGTTTGCCTATTTGTTTTCTTTATTTTTGTGTCTTAGCTTAATATGTCTACATTAATTGGATGATTCCTTGCATATCATAAATAATTCCATCCTTATTCATACATCAACATTTTCATCATGGTTATTATTATTGGTGCATCAATTTTTATTGAATTTTGGATCATGTGTCAGTCCTTATGAATATTTTGGCTAGTTAATCATGGTATTCTATCATGATCCTATTTGGGTTAATATTTTTTTACTAACACAATGGTATAAAAAAAATTAAGTGTAAATAATTAAGTGTTGTGTTAGTTAAAAATAAAAGGGAGCCTCCCCTTATCTTGAGGAAAGATTTTATCTCATCACATTGTGGTTGAAATTAATTTTTTTATACCATTGTGTTAGTAAAAAAATATTAACCCAAATAGGATCATGATAAAATACCATGATTAACTAGCCAAAATATTCATAAGGATTGACACATGATCCAAAATTCAATAAAAAATGATGCACCAATAATAATAACCATGATGAAAATGTTGATGTATGAATAAGGATGGAATTATTTATGATATGCAAGGAATCATCCAATTAATGTAGACATATTAAGCTAAGACACAAAAATAAAGAAAACAAATAGGCAAACAAACAAACAAAATAAAACACCAAGAAAAGAAAGAATAAAATAAAACAAAGAGAATAAAATGAAACCAAAAGAAACAATGGGTAAGTACAATGTTAGCACAAACAAAGGACACAAAAGATAATAACCATTGGCCTTAGGTTATAAGAGACAATGAAACAAACAAATATAATAGGGGGAATAGAACAAAAGGAAGGGGGTGGTTGAGCTAACTCCATATGCACTAGGAAAGTAAATATTGCCTACATAGTTTCATGGACACAAGATCTTACAAAAACTTTAGGAAAAATGTAGTTCTCTTAGGAAATGGGATAGAAGAAAATGATGATCAAGAAAGACATGATTGATGTTGTAGAGGAATGTGGGAATGAACTCATAAAATATCAAGATCTTGGGATACGAGGCCAATAAGGATGGGAAAACTAAATAACAAGTGGTTTCTTGTGAATTAGTTAGGGATCTTAGAATCCTTAAGGCAAAGAAGTAGTCCATCAAGTGATTATTTTTGGATTTTATAGATTTGTTTACAATTTTTTTTGGAAATTGCAAAGCATATCAACTTGGTGTAAGATTATGAGATACTAAATGATAAAAGCTCACAAAATGACAAGATCATTCAAACTTGAAATTTCTCATAAAATGGTGAGAGCATGGTATGTGAACCAAGTAAGGATGGGGAAACTAAATAACAAGTGGTTTTATATGAATTAGTTAGGGATCTCAGAATCCTTAATGCAAAGAAGTAGTTGATGAGGTGATTATTTTTAGATTTTCTATATCTATTTACAAATTTTTTTAGACATTATAAAACATCTAAACTTGATTGAGGATTAAAAGATACTAAATGGTCCAAGATTTCAAAATTTTGAGAGCATTAAAACTTAAAATTAATCATAAAATAGTAAGAGCATGGTAAGAGGGTGACTAAACTAACCTCAATTTGAATCGAGAACTACCTACATAGTCCTAGGTTGGGACCTCAAGTCACTGTAGTTATAACTTATAGTGGAGGAATTTGACTATGTAGCAACAAATTCAT
This sequence comes from Torreya grandis, assembly GCA_037957365.1. Classification (NCBI taxonomy): domain Eukaryota; kingdom Viridiplantae; phylum Streptophyta; class Pinopsida; order Cupressales; family Taxaceae; genus Torreya; species Torreya grandis. Next base: position 1,684,039 of record JARHVA010000435.1, read on the forward strand.
AAACTAGGCAAAGTATATAAATAGCATAATATGGCATAGGAATGGTAAGGTGGTACTTCAAGGCATGATAAAGGTATTTTTCCTAATTTTCCCATAGGTGGTTATAATTAGGAAATAAAAAAAGGTCATTGATATTAATTTGCCCATACGTAGTTATAATTAGTAGCATAATGGTGTCACTCTGATTTGCCCAAAGGCAATTATAATTAGTAGTACACAAATGGAATGAAACAAGGAATTAAGGATACAACTACCAAACTAATATCATACTAATCCAAAATATAGCTTCTATCTAAAATACTAAATCAATTATTGAAACTTGATCAGAATGTGCTTGTTAAAAGTTTCCATGGAACCAATAGAATGAAACCAAGTTCAAAGTATTTGGTAGGAAGGGTAAAATAATGATAGTTGGTAGGAAAGGTATGATAGAATGGTATATGGTAGAATGGTATGGTACAAATAAGAATGTCAATATTATGGTACAATGGAAATGTGCCTCATAGAAAATAATTTAAGTCTCTCAAGTGAAGTAATGCTTGAGGTGTATAATGGTCATTGGCTCATCAAGTTCATCCCCATTTGGTCTATCTAGCTTGTATTCTCTAGAGCCATAGTTTACAATAATGATGAATGAGAATATCTAATTGGGTTTGAACTTGACCTTGTAATTCATCTCAACCATGGTATTTTTTTGGTTTTATTTAAGATCAATATCACCATGTTCAAATTCTATGTGCTTAACCCATAAGTTATAGTGTCCATAGAGTTAGTTCTAGTATGATTGAAGGATGTTGACAATGGCCATGCACTTTTCATCAGGTAACTCTAGCTCTTATATGTGAGAAACTTGGTAAGATTCATCATCTAGAACATGTTTCAAAAAAATTCACAAAGAAGGTATCTCAACCTCAATGGGAAGGATGGCCTCAGTGCCATAAAATAGGGAATATGGATTGGTACCTATTAGGGTACGATAATTAGTATGGTATGCCTAGAGGGCACAAATATTTGGATGTGCTAATTATGACCAACATCATTGATAGTTATTTTAATGATGTTAACAATGGTTTTATTAGATATTTTGGCTTGGCCATTACCTTATTGTTAGTATGTCATAGAAAAATATTTAGTGATCTTGTACTCGGCACATAATAATTTTATATCCTTGTTCTTGAATTATCTACCATTATCATATATAATTTCAAATGGGATACCATAGTAGTAAATGAGATGGTTAAAAATGAATTTAGAAATCTACTTTCCAGTCACGTAAGTGAGGTGTAAGCTTTAATCCACTTAGTGAAATATTTGGTAGTGGTAAGGATATGTTTATGGCCATCATATGAGGTAGGGTTAATCTTACCAATAATCTCGAGGCCCCATGTTGTAAATAGCCATGGTGAAAGCATTGATTTCAATGTCTTATCTAGGGAATAAATTAGATTGGCATGCCTTTGACATGTATCACACCTTTTGATGTAAACAACTACATCTACATCCATAGTTCAATAATAATACCCAATACATAGGATATTTTTGGATAGGATGACCCTACTTGTATGGGATCCACATACTCCATGAATTTATAGTAATGATAATGTTGATTCTACCAAATTTAAATAATGAAGAAAAGTTCCATCAAAGTTACGATAGTAAAGGGTTGGTCCAAGTAAGCTATATCGTGTGGCATGATGGGTAAAACAATTTTTTTATTTACATGGTAGGTGTAATGACATAATATGGTCATGTACGTAGGTAAATATGTCTAAATATCATATAAATTTTGGACCAACAATATCATAGAACATTGTGATGGTTAAAGGTTCATGAGCTGGTGATAGAAGGTTTTTAATGAGGAATTGATAATCTTTTTCCTTGTTGGGATGATAGATCAAATATCCAATGGTGGCCATGTCATCGATTATTTTTTATTATCCTAGGGTATACACTCAAATTATACATTGATAATTTATTATTTGAGAGTGTCAATCATGGCCTCCTATGGTAATAGCTTGTCATATTTGGTCTAAAAATGATCTATAACCTACTTGATGATTAACTGAGAATCAGCATAAACCTTGAGATGCTAAATATTCCATTGTGTTACCTAATGAATCCCTAAAATAAGTGCTTCATATTCATCCATGTTTTTGGTATAAGGAAAGTTGATATGAAATAATTTAGGATAAGATCCCGTTATGGTGTAATAACCAAAAGGCCTACCCCTAATCCATGTGTTGTGAATGATCCATCAAAATATAACTTGCAGTAATGTTTCTCAAGAGGTGTTTCAATGATGGTCATAATGGAATCATCTAGGAATTAAAATGTTAGAGGTTCTAGATCTACAATGGTAGATTTAGTAAACTAATCTACAAGAACTTGTTAATTCATGGCCTTCTAATTGGCATATTCTATCTCAAAATCACTAAGAAACATGATCCATTTGGCTATGTATCTTGTAATTTTATCTTGGATAGTAGATATTTGAGTGGATCTAACTTTAAAATAAATATGGTTTTATTATTTAACATGTAATGGCACAATTTTTGAGATGTAAAGCCATAGCTAAATAGGCTTTTTAATGGCTTATATAGTACACAACATGTTATTTTACATTATCATCATACTAAGCTATAAGTGCCCCCAATGCTTTGTCTATGGCTAATAGGTATAGTAAGAATGGCTTTCCTAGCATAGGTGGAAATAAGATAGGTGAATTGGCAAGATAGTCTTTGAGGCACTGAAAATCTTTCTAGAATTTATCATTCCAATGAAATGTGACACCTTTATTAAATAAGTGTGTAAATGGATGGCATTTAAAAACCAATTGAGAAATGAAGCATTTGGTAGACTGAATCTTGCCCTGCAAACTACAAAGCTACTGTAAACTAGATGGTGGTGACATCTTGGTAATGGCTTGTACTTTGGCAGAATCAAATTCAATGCCTCTATGAGACACAATGAAGACAATTTTTTTTCCTAAATTAACTCCAAAAACACACTTCTTAGGATTGAGTCTGACCTTGTATTCATGTAGCCTCTCAAATATATTTCTTAGTGCAATTGGATGGTCATCCTTGGTCTTTAATTTACCTAGTATGTCATCAACATAGTCTTTAATAATGTCATGTATCATATCATGAAATATAATGGTCATGGATATTTGGTATGCAGCACTAGTGTTTTTGAGACCAAATGTCATAACTTGATAACAAAACACTCCCCATGGAGTGGTGAACACTATTTTGTGTTGGTCTTCTGGTGTAATCTTGATCTAGTTGTATTTTGAAAATCCATCCATTAGTGAAAGCATTTCATATCCTACTGTGGAGTTAGATATCATGTCAATGTTCGGTAGAGGAAATTCTTCCTTGGGGAAATCCTTGTTTATATCTCTAAAATCAGTGCAAATTTTGATTCCTTTTATCTTTTTACTAATTGGCATAACATTTGAGATCCACTTTGTATATTCTATTAGTCAAATATATCTCACTTCTAAGAGTTTTTCCAACTTTTTCTTTACTAATATCGTAATTTGAAGATGTATCTTACACAATTTTTTATTCATAGGTTTAGAATTAGGATATAAAACAAGGTGATATATGACCAAAGTAGGGTCCAAAATTGACATGTCCAAGTAAGCCTAAGAAAATATGTCAACAAATTCCCTCAAAAGGGATAAAATATTTCACAATCCTCCTTAGTGAGGGATGTACCTAATTTGATCCATTTTGAGTCATTTGGAGTCCTAGTGTTGAATTTTGTAGTGTCCTCCACAAGAGGAGTTGAATTATCTTCCAAAATAGTTGGCAAAGATTTGAATTAGACTACAATGGCAAAGTCCTCTATTTGGACTAGTTTTATAATTTCTCCTAGTAAAGATGAATCAAAATCTCCTAAAGGTAAATATGGCCATGTGATAAACATATTGGAAACTCTTGAATTATTCAGTCAAAGTCATGTCATTTTGTAGAACTAAACTTAGACCCATACACAAGGAAGGTTAAACACCCCCATCTAATGGTGCCTAAAACAAGTTTTCACCAGAAGATAGGCATTTCACTTTACTTTTATCCTAGTCTAAAAGTTCCTCAAAGAGGTTTTAAATTTGGGAACTCAATGTTTTATTTAATTATTTATGGATAAAGGTGTTCACCCATTATATAAAATACGCTATAGGATCTAATTTAATTGAGAACCCTTATTTATGGTCTCCCAATGGAACATTGTCTCTTAGGCTTAGAAAATCACAAAATTCCTCAACATTCTTAAATTTGTCTATAGGCACTATGGATTCTTTTTGGTCCCATGCTATAAGTTAAGGGTGATAAAGAGGAAGTGGATTGTGGTGAATAACTAGTCTAAGGGTACAAATGGCATGAGTGTCAAACAAATTGGTATTGGATAGGTCTTTAAAAAGGCTATGATTAAACTCTACTTCATTATCAACATTGTCATCACTAGTCATTGGCATTGGAACACAAATAAGATATGTGGGGTCACTCATAGGTGGTTTAAATCCAAGACCATAAGTTTATTTGTATTGAGTCATGAAGATGGGCTCAAGTGTTCTTTGTTGATTTGGAGGGAACCCTCCTCCTTCATAGGCATGCTTTTCCATGATCCTATTAGGAATAAGATACTTGAAATTCTTTAAACTATCATCTAATTGGTCATTGTATAACCAAGTTTCATCATCTACAAGTGGGTCTTGTTCTTAAACAGTGGCTAGTGTGAAAATGATAGGAGCTAGAATATGTAGTTTGCCTTTTCCCTTTAGATTCTATTCCATGAAAGGTGGCCTAACTTTAGGTCTTTTATAGGACTTGGGGTTCTATGAAGGCTTAGCAATGTGGAATGTATCATGGGTTAAATATTTTCTTAGGCCATTATCTATGATGGTAAAATAATTGGACATTTCATGAGGTTACATGTGGGAATATGAATTGAGGGTATCTAGGTCAATATAATTGGCCTATAACAAATCAAAAAGTATTTATTTTCCCTTGTGCTTCTTGGGAACTACATTTAATCCAAAATGGTAGTTATAGCTTTCATACTTGGCTGCTAAATGTTTACAATGCTCATAGGGCTATAAATCTCCATGAATGGTGACCTCCATGCTATAATGAAAGAATTTGAGACACTAGTGAAATATTGAAGGGATTGCATGAATCTCATATATCCAAGGTCTACCCAAAAGTAAATTATATGATAGGTGTAGGTCTAACACATGGTATACTTTATCGTGGGTTAAAGGATCAATGATAATTGGAAAGCTAATGGTGCCTTATGATTTTTACTCTTCATTATCATAGGCCTTGATTGTGATCTTTTCTGGATGGAGATCCATTATTGTATATACGAGATATTTGATGAGATTTAGAAACATAATATTTAGGCTCAATCCATTGTCTATGAGGATATGTTTCACTTTGTACCACATGATGACAACTTTGATGTATAATAGATTATTATGGAGAGTCCCAAGGGATGGCATATCACTTTGGTCAAAGGATAATTAGAAGAATGGGGCTAGATGTCCAACTAAATATTAGAATTTATCTAGGGATATGTCATTGAGAACTTGTGATTGGCCAAAGAACTTAGTTAAGATGATCTTGTGGATGGTAGACATACACAATAGATCCAAAATGGAAATTTCTGTAGGCATCTTCTGAAGTTATTCCACAATATCAAATGTATTTTCTTTTATTGTGGTATATGGCTTGTTTCTAGCCATAATGGCGGGTTGGATAGGTGTAGTGGTAGATGGTTATGGGCCTAAAATGGTAATATTTAATATTTGATTTATGATTACATAATTAGGATTAGATACAAAATCATTATTTCTAGCAAATGATGGTTAAGGGGAACTAGATAAGATAATTATTGGTTTCTAGTGCACTTATATGTGGTCATAGGGAAAGGATGAGTTATTAGTATAAGGTTCAAAATTAATAATATTTGCTTGATGGTATGCTTGTATGTGGTCTCAAGTTAAGAAAGGATTACTGGCATAGGTTGGTTGAAATTATTTAGAAATGATCTTATTTGGTTAATACTTGATATTCGGTTGATGGAGATGGTGGAAACATGACCTCCTACAAATGGCCTAAAAAATTGTTGTAGTCATGTGCAAATAAGTGGTAAGTTTGTTGGTTTTTGTCATTATTCTATCTTTGGTTTCATCCATTTGGTAGATGTTGGTGGTGGTGTTGTTGTTGTCATCTCGATTGTTGATACTATTATTGTTATTGTTATGGCCTCTATTGTTATTGCTATTGGTTGTTATTATGTTATGGAAAAGGGTTTTGATAAATTCCTAGGTTCTAATTGGATGTAGAAGATCCATTATTTAATGTTATCTCCCCATTTTATAACATATTTTGAGTAAGATATTTACTTTTCACACAATGACACATATTAAGTCTATTAACCTTATGGTATTCACATAATTCATTTTATATATACCAATCTAGGTAAGGGATGCTCTCAAGATATTGCTTTAGAATTAGCTGACTGATCATATTAGCAATGACTAAATTGAGAAATAAAGCTTCAATAGGCTCTCTAAGGACACTAAGAACTCGATGAGTAGGCCCATTTTACCTTGGAAGAGGGTTTTGTAAAGGTAATGGTTGTTGTATTTGTTACATTGGTCTAGGCTATTGTAAAGGTTGTACTTGTTAAATGGTTTTTTGGTGAGGAGTAATTTACGTTTGTGGTGTGGATTGAGTAGATGGTGTTTTCACCATTTGGACATGTCACAACCTAGTTACTCTATTTCCAACAACATTTTTGTTGCAGTTAAACTACTTTGATTTTTCATAATCACTAGCCTAGGATGGTGCCAATGCATATGCTTAGACTTGATTTTGGTTCTAATTTTGGCCATTGGTTTTGATTATGATTATGATTTGATGAGGTAATCTTTATAATCCCTTTTCTAATAAGGTCCTTTTAGATTAACAAAATTTTATTGATGATCAAAGTGTGTGCACACTGCAACTCTAGATGGTAATATACTTGTATAAATTATTGGTAAACACAATGGCTAATTTATCATTTTGGTAAAATATGGGTGAATTAGTCATCAGGTTATCTCCATCATTATAGATAGATTTGGAAACATTCATTGAACTTCTACTTGACTTGATTCAAATCTACCAATGAAATCTCATGTTCAAGATTGTAGGAGAAATGTTGCACAAACTTATCTGAAAGATCATCAAAATCAAATAATGAGTTCTTTAATAATTTTGGGAACCACTCCAAAGCCTTCCCTACTAGACTCTGAGGAAAAAATAGTAGAAATTATATGTCAATATAATCCATTAGATGAAAAAAAACAAAAAAAATCTATTAAGTGAGCCTTAGGGTCTCCTTTACCTTATATTTATCAAACTTTAGTGGTTCTTACCATAGAGGAAGTGGTATCTATAGATACTTCATGTTGAATGGGTAGGAACACATGTCATCTAGCTTAAACTTCTTGGTCTGCTTCCTAGCTTGGATGGCAACAATTGCATCCTTCATTTATTGTAGTTCTTATGCCAAGAAACTAGATGGAACTTTGTCTTGAGGTAGAGGTTGGGAGGTTAAAGGTATATTACCTCGATTGGGGTATAATGAAGGCATGGTGTGTCATAAAATATTGATTTGGTTAAGGAAGTAGCTAAAAATATGCATTTATGGATTAGGATGTGATTATTGGAATTGAATGCACTAAAATGTAATATTTTGGTTTGGATTCAGTAAATAGGCCTCATTTTGGGAGAATTTTGGCTAGGATGGAAGGATTTGGCTCTGGGTGAAGTAGTATGCCTATTGAGGTTGAATAGGGACTTGTTGTTAACTAGTCAAACTTGGCTAAATGAGGGGAACTTGTTATGAAACAAGTCCCTATTACTGAATTTTTGGCATGTTTAGAATAAAAGGCAATTATTGCTTAATTGGTACTTGATGGATAGTAGTACCTCTTGGTTTTATGAACACTTGTTGTGAATTAGATGCTTTTAGAGGGTTTAACATTTGTTCCTTACCAATGGACATACATTATTGATTAAGAAACATTTTCAAAGGCATGTTGGTTTGTGACTAAAAAGGTACACCTATCACTACCTAATGAGGTGAAACATTGATTCCCCTTACTGAGGTGGTGGAATGATTTTCATATATTGCATTGGTATACAAAATTGTGCCTATTGTTTTGGAACATTAGTTGTCACCTATTTTGGTGGAGTATCATTCATCACATTTTATTGATGTAAGGCATTGGTTGTCATTTGAGTACTTAATCCTTGTAGTTGCATTCTTGAAGAAGTAGGTAGTTAAGGATTAGAGGTAGTTTTTATGGTTGGGACATAGAAGTTCCTACTCCTTAATATTGTGAATCACTCATGGTGTTAACTAAAGGAACTTATTTTGGACTAGTTATTTGTGTAGTTATACCACTTTGGCCTAGATTAGATGATACTTGCATATTATCCACCATGTTTGGCACATTCATTTATATATAAATAGTAGACATTTATTTGATAGTTATGGCATTGAACATGTCTCTAATTGAAGTGCTTTGTATGAATGGGTCTATATTCAAATTTTATTGGCCTATCAATTAGATTAAGACTCTTGTTGAAGGATATATTTTGATATGTTTTTGGGACCCCTTTTGTACCAAGTATGTGGGTCACACCAACTGAACCTATCTTGGTTCAAGGTGATTTTCTATAATGATTAATCCATTTTATACTTTTGGCACCAACTAGAAGAATCCCCAAGGATCTCATGCTAGCTGGTAGATAGTTTCATGTCATTGACCTTCAAAGGACATCCCTATAAGAACTTGTACATGGTGGATTAGGAAGTGAAGGTGTCAGAGTGGTGGAGTAGGTAGGTATAACAACCCCTAGTGACATTTCAATGTCTAGTGGGCACTCATCCAACTTGGGAAGCGTAGTGGAGTTGGTGGAATAACAACCCCCAATTGCAGCTCATCACTTGTCATGTGCCCATTTGAACTAGTGAGAAGACTCCTCTTTGCCTATAAAGAGAGGTTTGCATCTAAATAAGGGGAGGTGACTAATGTAGTGAAGCTCTACTAAAACAAAGAGCCAACATTAGTGTTTTGTAATTTGCATGAAATAGATTAAGTATTCAGAATGTAAAACCTAAGCTCACCTATGAGATGATAGGCATGAGTAGTGTTAAGGATGGGATTATGCTCTGGTTTTAGATCTTGAACTTTGTATACTAAATTGTGAAGTCAATGAAGGATGTTGTTGAAGCACTAAACTATTGATTCTTGCATTATAGTCTATGTAGTGTTCTATTTATGACTTAGTTTTATTTGAGTAATGATATAGTTTCTATACATTAAGTATATTGTGGTATAAAGGGTTATCCCTAGTCACTAATAAAATTCTTGTGCTATATAGTGACTTTGGCTTACCTAAAGAATAGACTATGTGTTGTGACCTAAATGTGTTGAGGTTTTAAGATCCATGTCTAGAACACTACCCTAAGAATGATTGATTGAACCCGAGCCATTCCCATGACTCATATAAGTGGTTGAATGACCTTAAATAGCTATTCCCATAACTTGCACCAATAAGAGCTCTGCCTAGCTAGAGATGAACTTGCACCTAAGGACTTGTGCCATGGAGAAGGCTCACACCTATTAAACTTCACAAAAATAGCCTAATACTAATAGGTTTTATGAGCCCATCTTTCTAATGACTAAAACCAATTAAAACCCAAGTTACACAATGTTTCAACTAGCCCAACATGGGCCTGGTCAGTTTGCTATTACACTTTGGGTGAACACACAAAGCTTGCACCTTGTGTTAAACTAATACCAGCATAATAATGTGTTAAATTTTATGTGCCAAACCATATTATGCTTGTGCATAGATAAATAAAGTCTATAAATAACTTAGATTGATATCTAAGTGCATGATTAAGCATAAAATCTAATTAGTGAAATAAACTACAACATTTTGGTTCCATTGTTGGGACTAGTGTTCAACTTCATTATTGTAATGGTATAATAGAGAGATGCTATAATGATTGCTTGAGAAAATTTAGCACTAGATAGATCAAGTGATAGATATTTTTGTGTAGAACCATCCCACATTCAAAGGACATGAGCTAAGAAAATGGGTACAATCTAACCTATATGATGCTCTGTATGAGGTGTTCTTTTATAAGCTACCTAAGCATGTGCACCGATGGTTGGTTTCCTATACTACCTCTATAAGGTGAAGTTACAACTAGTGTATCAAGTGGAAAACAAATCACATAGAGAGGCTAGAGAGCCTGGATGAAGTTTGGATTCATGTTATAGATAAGTGGTGGAGTAGTATGTTAAACAACTATGTGTTGGAGTTCATAGTGTCAACCTTCTTGTGCTTTAAAGAAGTAGAGTATGAGTTTATTAATAAACTAAGGAGAACATTCATAAGAGGGATTAGAATTAAACTAAATAATCTTTGAGTGGATTATGGTATAAAAACCATAAAGATGGAAGGCTAAAATCCTTGCACATATGAACAAGTACATAAGGTGAGAAGGGGAAGTGTAGGTGAGATGTAATGGTAGAGGATGAGAAACCTGACACCCAAGATCTCTAAAGGTTGAACTATAATAAGTAGAGGCATATATTGATGGAGGATCATAGACTTGGAAGTGTTGAGAGGAATTTTAGTGAGAAGTAATCGCATAGGGAAGGATCCCTTCAAATGTAAGAACATGAGGAGAGAGATGAATAAGCAAGAGATCAAGCTCAATAGTTGGGTGTAATATTGAGTGGGTTCTTACAAGATATGTTGACTAAGGATGCACCATAATCACATGTCCCCTTTAAACCTAAAGTTTAATATCATGCATTAGATTCTCCATTAGAAGATAGAAGAAAGGTAATTGACCCTATTATCAACATCAACTCTGATAGGATTCAAGATTTGGATCAAGATTTTGTGATTGAGTAAGTGATTCCTTATGAGGAATTGAGTGAATACATGGTGAATCTATAAAATTCCAACCTAAGAACCTTGAACATAGGTGCAAGCATTACCATGTAGAAGATGTTAGCTATGCTAACTAGGCAATAACCCATAAGAATTGTCATAGTACCACAAGTGAGTGGTTATATGCTAACAAGTTCAATAACATAATTGAAAATGATAGGGTCAATAATCCAACCTATAATTAGAGGTAATAGAGATCCACCTCTAATATAGACATAAGGGGGACAAGCACCTTAGAACCCTTTATCAAGTTTACTATGAGATGGTGATGTAATTTTTTGAGTACCATGGTGTAGAGAATGTGCTTAAGTGTGAGCTATAATGGTGTGCTTAGTGTATCACTCATTATAATTGCATTAGTTTTTTACCACCTTCTTATATTTTGCCCATACTTGGTATTAGAAATTTAATCTAAACTAGGCTATGACTGACTATGATATACTAAAGGAAGGCTTCTTAAAAGAGTTTTATATCCTTGAGTTCTAATAATAGAGAATCATAATGCTTAATAAAATTATCCAAGGGTTATTTAAGAACATGCACCTATATGATGCATGGTTTAAAACTCTTTTCTCTAAGATTTTGTATGACATTCACCCCTCCTAACATATGCAATGATTTTTTGGAGGCTTAATAGTACCCTTCAGATGAGATATATATATGAAGACCTTCATGGACCCCCATGAAGTGCCTGAAGCTATGATTTGGGCTGAGGTAGTAGGCAAGACCAATACCAAGATCAATGCATTCATGGAGGCATAGATCATAGTAATGGCTTCCTAACTATACAAGTTGACTATATGTTTGGCACATGATATTCATAATGGGTTATGGCATATCAAATGTGAGATGGAGGGGCATAATAATAATAATTACCTACAAATAAATGTTTGCACCCTATTTCTCAACTATGAAGTTTTTCATGGGCTGCTTGACTCTCAAAACTATCCTCTATTGTAACATGTTAGTCAAGTAAACACTACCATTTACTACAACATGTGGAATACCTATATGCACTCCATAATGTACTATTGAGTCATCAATGAAATGTGTTAAAGCATGGAATGAGTTGCATGGTAGGTGATAACATTAGTTGATGGTCAAGAAAGTCAAGGAAATGAGGGTTATGGCTAGCACAATGTAGTTATGGAAACCAACGAGGTATAAATGGGTGAAGAGGAGTATGTGGTGGAGAAAGATTCCCACCATGATAATGTTACAAGTGTGGATCAACTAAGTATTATCAACAAAACTACCCCATACACCCAACATGTGGGTATTGTCAAGGATCACATGCAATTAAGGAATGCCCAAACTTGTATAAAAGGTTGTCTCAAGGTTAACTTGACAAAGGTGTTACAATGGTCAGGAATGAATCTAAAGAAGAAAGGTGGGATCCCAAGCCACAAAAAACTCACAAGGAGACACCTAAAGTATATGACACTACCAGAGTGGGTTCACCACTCAGTCAACCACTACATTGACCTAAGAATTATGCTTAGATTATGGTGAATCAAGCTATACTAAGTGCATAGCATAACTTGAGCCTAAATTTGTGCCCTATCCTAACCTTACATGACAGAAGGACATCTTATAACAATCCATGATCATGATATAAAATTTTAAGGGTAAACTCTAGATGGATATATATTTAGAGGTGTAAGACACCACTTCACACAGAAGACAAGACAACTAGGAGGCTAAAGTAGAGGAGTTAATAAATATCATGTGCCTCCTATAAACTAAAGGGATGTTACCCCTAATGAATATTTTTTGTTGAATAATATAGGGGGAAAACTAGAAGAAGAGGATATGCCTCAAATGATTAAAGTTTTTTCACCACATATGAAGTGGGTACATGAAGTAAGGCATATTGATAATGCAAAGTATGACTAAGAGTTATTGATAGATGCTACCATCAATGGATGGTAAATTTTTGAAGTACTTATGGACATGGGCATAGAGGTTAATATTATAACCAAAACTACTTAGGAGAAGATGAGATGGCCACCCTTGAGACCCTCACCTCACATGTTATTCAAGGCTAACAAAACTTGAGTACAACCTATCAAGATCTTGAACTAAACCATTGTAGATATCATGGGATTAAATTTTCAAATCGACTTCGAGGTCATCATGTTGGTAGAGTAGGAAAAATATCCAGTGCTCTTGGGTAGGCCATGGTGATATGCTAATAACATAAACATGTGCTTTAATAAACACTACATGAATTTTGAAAATGGAAAAGAGAGGGTGGTGATCACTCTATCAAGTTATCAAGGGATGCCATATGTGTAAAGCATTGATCTTGAGGATGAGATCAACCACATTTATAACATCAAAATGTAGGGTACTAAGAATCTCAACCCTAGTGACCATAGAATGCTTGGATAGGAGGATGGACAATCAACCTCTGATATAATTGATGTAGCCTATGAATGATGGGTAGAAGAGGCTTATAAGGTCATTGGCCAAAGGTGCCACCTAGTACGTATAATCGAGCCAAGACTAGCTAGAATGGGATTGGTTAGGATTGAGTGTAATCAAAAGAGATGGGTTCCCCATACCAAAAAGGATAGAAAAAGGATGTTCTATCTAAATAAAGGAAATCTTATAGCACTCCCAAAGTATGAAGGTAGATAGCCTATAGAGAGGTATGTCCATGACATTAAATCTTTCATCCCCAAGGAAATAAATAGAATGGACACACTAGTGCATACCTTAAAGTGCACTATTACTCACTAGTGGGTAGTGGAAAGACATAACCTACCAATAGAAAAAGATGTAAATGCAACAATATACACTAGTTTTGTCAATAGTAATAAGGAATTAGACATACCCACTTACTTAGGTGATTCTAACCTAATTATGCATGTGTATTAATGTGAAGAAACCTAGACTTTTTGTGGTGAGAATGTGATAAAGGGATTGTGGGTGCATGCATTCTATAAGACTTAGAAAATGTGGGTGTAATGATGGTACATTATAAATGAGACACACCATGAGATAGAAAACTAGGAACTACTCAAGGAGAGGCTCATGCACACTTTCTCCTTTTCTTTGTAGAACTTATAACTACTGGAGCCACTACAATTCATTCATATGGTAGTGTTTGAGGACACAACCATCTTATAAGAGTACCTTAGTGAAATGTTTAGGGAGAGAGACTAGCACTCCCAACATTCTTTGAAGAGTGGACCCTCAATAGTGACTCTACTGATGAAAATGATGAGACATGAAAAGAGCACATTTCGAATGCTCTAATATGAAGACAAAATCTTATGCACCTTATGGATGAAAACACCCTAGATAAAGAAGATTTGATGCATCTTCAAATTAAAATAACTGAGGGGAAGGTAAGTTTAAGACTCTCATAAAGAGAATAATGAACCCTACCACATGCCACTTAAGGCCACTAAAGTAGACATTAGTTCATAAGGTGAGCCAAAGATCACCACTATAGGCACTTACTAGTCTAAGGTAGATATGGTGCAAATCATAGACCTCCTAAAAAAATTTAGGACTTGTTCTTGCACAACTATGAGGACATGAAGGGAAACCATGCTTCCCTTGGAAAAATGAGCATCAAGATAGTGGATGACATGAGGTCAGTCAAGAAGTGCCTATATCAAATGAATCTTAATCTTTGTGACAAGGTGAAAATAGATATTGATGGAATGTTTGCCACTGGTTTCATCTACCCTATATAAGAATCTTAATGGGTGGTTCTGATGGTCATCTGAATCAAGAAGGATGGGTGCATATGGATCTATATCAACTATAGGATTTTGAATTCCACCTACATCAATGACCCATTCTTTACCCCATTCACTAATGAGGTCTTGGATGGAGGCATATGTTGCAAAATATATACTTTCACTGATGGTTTATTAGGCTACCATTAAGTGCAAATCAAGGAGGGGGATAAACCCAAAACAACCTTTGTGACTAAATGGGGTTGTTTCACTTATAATGCGATACCTTTTAGACCTAATAATGCACCAGACATATTTTATAAAGTGGTGATCACTACTTTTAAGGACTTTATCCATAAGGTCCTCCAATTTTATCTTAATGATTAGATTATGTATGGTCTTATAAAGGACCACTATGATAATTTGTGCATTATGTTTGAGAGGTGTAGGTAACTCTAGATATATTTAAACCTAAAGCAGTGCATCTTTGCAACCCATTTTGGAAAATTTATTAGGTACATCATATATAAGGATGGTTTACTTGTTGATCCTATGAAGATAGCCATAATAATTTAGCTTCAGACTCCTTTAATATAGAAAGATGTCCACACATTTCTAAGCCATTGTAGCTACTACATAAATTTTGTATGGATCTATGCAAAGATCATAATGCTTCTAGAGTAACTCTTACACAAAGATGGCCCATTTTATTGGGGTGAGGTGCAAGAGGAGGATTTTGAAACATTGAAGCTGAAGTTGGCTAACACTCCAATTCTACAATTTTTAGATTGGATTATCCTTTTCTACATCCATGTCAATGATTCAGTCTCTACAATTTGTGTCATATTGTTGTAACCAAGTGAGGGCAATATGGACCACCCCATCTCCTTCGCAAGTAGTAAATTGATGCAAACATAGTAGAATTACACCACCACTAAGCATGAGGCATTGGAAATGGTATATTCCTTACAAAAATTTAGTCAATACTTGTTGGCAACCCCACTCATCTTCCTCATTGATTATTAGGTGTTCAAGTACCTTGTGTAAAATCTTTCTTTACATGGGTATATATGTAGATGGATTGTTCTATTCCAATAATTCTAGTTCTCTATTATTGTTAAACCTGGAAAGTAGAACTTGGGGCCAGACCTTTTATCCCACATTAATTTTGGTGATGTGATGGTGATAATTGAGGATGACATGTCAAATGCACAAATATACTGAGTATAATGCATCCCTAAATATTTAGTGGATATTGTCACTTTCGTAACATCTAGGTTTGTGCCCCAAACCTTTTCAACTAAGGAGAAGAAGTAAATTGTGGTTCATACTACCCCCTTTCAGTTCATTGAAAGAGAGTTGTATAAATTAAGTAGAGATGAAGTCCTATAATGGTGTGTTTTGGAACATGAAAGGGACTCCATATTATAAGAAGTAGAGGAGGGAATCATAGGAGGCCATTATGCTAGAGATGTAATGGTGTGTAAGGTATTGCAATCAGGCTTGTAGTGGCCAAGTTTGTTCTAAGATGCAAAAGAGTTTACGAAGGCATGTGACCCATGCTAGCCCATCAAAAATCCCAAACACTAGGATGAAATGCCTCTGATTCCCATTTTTGCTTAGGCATCATTCGATAAATAGGCCATTCACTTCGTTGGGCTAATAACTTATATAACATGATGTATAACTGCAAGATATATTTTAGTGGCCACTAATTATTTCACCGAGTGGGCTAAAGACATACTAATAAAAGATTGAACAACTACAATATCCATGTGCTTCATATGGGAGAACATCATAAGCTAGTATGGGTACCCATTAAGTATGACTAGTGATAGGGTTACTCATTTCATCAGTGAGATGGTGTGTATCCTTTTGACTGAATACATGGTGGTACACCACAAAACCACCCCCTATCATCCATAGGCCAATGTCATAATTGAAGCATTAAATAAAATCCTAAGAATATTCATGACAAAGATATGTGACATTAGTTGTAAGGATTGGGATGATCGTGTTTCAGTAGTACGATGGGCATACCGCATGACACATAAACACCTAAATAAGGCTACACCATTTTGGCTGGTGTTTGGCATTAAAGTAGTTCTACCTATGGAATTAATAGTGTCTTCCTTATACATTGGATGGATTGGTCACTTGGATGACCAAAAATAGTTAAGCACAAGGTTGGAAGACTTGGAGAGTTTGGATGAGAAGTGCTCCCAAGCCAAATGGATTCAAAAAATTAAGAAGGCAAATTAGAAGCATTGGCATGAAAAATATATCAAGCATAAAGAGATGAATAAAGTAAAATTGGTGTTGCTCTATGATTCTAAATACTTTAAGTACCAAATGAAATTATAAATATAGAGGATGAGCCCCTACATCATCAACCACATATTGGAAATATGCACATGCAAGTTGTGCATGTTGTCTAGTGAAATGATCCCTGGGCATTTCAATGGTACCTAACTGAAGCCATATAGGTATTAGGATACCACTTATGCCATAAAAAATTTGACTTCTTGATCACTTGTCAGTTTGAGTTGAGTTAACTAGGATAAAGGTAGGTGTAATCTAAACCATTCTTTTCTATTTATTTTTTCCTTGTAGTGTATAGTGGTAGTGAGTGGTGTGTAGTAGCCATAAGAAATTATTGGTTAACATTTCATGCATAATTTTAATTATGTGAGTCTATAACTTATTCCCTCTTGGTACATGAGGCCAAACATCTAAGTGATGGGCACCTGAAACTTACTAAGTGAAAGTAAAACTAGCATAAGATACATATGCATAAGATGAATAGTGTAGGGCACTTAAAGGCCCAAGAATGAACCACTCTAACACTACATTTACACCAAAGTTAAAAGAGGGTACATCCTTTGATCCTATGCCATATACTTAAGAAGCAAATAGTGAAGACACACAATCTAACAATGCACAAGAGAGTCAACAAAGAATCATGATGCTAGATGGCCAACACAAGGGATTTGTATGGGGTAGGATAGGCCAAGGCAATATGATACATAATAAATTGGCCAAGAAAGAGAAGCATGCTTGAAATAAGAGTGAAAATAGAATAAAAAGTGGAATCAAGGAGGTTTAATCACACACATGTGAGATGTTGTTCCTAAGTTACCACAAAGAAGGTGAAGGTCACACCAAGGATATACACATAGAAGGAAATCCTCTAAATATAGCTATCATCCACCTAGAAATGAGTGGGAAGTGACCGCTTGAACCACACATCACTTCACCAAAAAATCCATTAGGATCATTTAATGAGGTGGTGATAGTAGCACAAAGATGTGTATTTAATGCATAAAGGACAAAATATTCTCATGATTTTTTTATATTTTCATGTTTTCTAAGAAATTGAGGTGCCTATGTCATAAATACCATATTAATGATGGTAGATGATAATGAAGGGTATAAAATAGAAAATAGTATACTTGTTTAGGTTATAAAGTTTAAACTAATTTAGACTTAGAGAAAATCTAAGTAAAAACTAGAGAGCCAAAGGATAAAATCCTATACCAAATATAAATTCAAACACCCTAAAAATACCAAGAGTAGATAACAACATACTAAGATATATTGCATTCATTGTAAGCCCAAATTGAAGGATTGGGGAGTGATATTCATGGGAAAATAGATATTAGAAGATATAAGTTATTTCCTAGGCCACCATTAACAACCAATGAAGCTCAAAATCTAAAGGAATAGTCACCAATCCCATAATTGCAAAAGTATCAACCACCATTAAAGGCTTTATCAAGTCACACCTACCAAGGTTCAACACAAGTAGATTTAATATGGTGAAGAAATACAAAGCATCCATCTCCATAGAGGTGAGTAGGAACTCAAGTAAGTTAGGATTATAGAAGATATGATGACCAACAAAGCCAAGTCACAACTAATCAAGGTAGTTAATATCATAGATGTTGGCACTGAGGCACTAACTAAGATGTCATATAAGTACATGAAGTTTCCTGAAGAGGTTGTGGTGGGGGAAGATTGGTGCTCATTTCTACATAACTACCAACTAAAAAAATACAACCATCAAACATCGAGTCACTTTCAATACTTGATGTAGGATTGGGTGGTGGACATAGGGTGCAAGTTGATGTAACATGATGCCCTCTTCAATGTCTTAATTCAAGGCAAGCTAATATATTCTAACATAACTCTACTCTATGAGTTTCCATGCTTTAGGAAGTTGAAGGAACTCATATAGTTCTTACTCTTATGAGTCCATGAGGATTGCATGTACTTTTTAGGTAGGTGCATGAAGATCTTGTCACAACTAATCAAGAGGATAACTAGACTCTTAGACATTGGCAAGGACATCCATCAATTGATGGATGTTGATGCGGAAGTAGAGCATGTCTCAAAGCTACTTAATTAATTTAAGGGGGTTTTCAAATTCCCCATCAACAAATGTGAGGAACCTAGCATAAAGGTAGTGGCATGCCTCTTAAGTTCCAAATTGTGCCTAGGAGGTCAATGGATCGATGTGTTGAAGGAATACTTATGCATAACATACCACATGGTGTAATACACACAATTCAATATTGTAAAGTTTATCCCTGAGGAGTTGGTGAAAAATTCATTATAATATCATAGCATGAAGTGAACATTGATTTTAATGGAATAAATCAAGATCTTAAATGGGAATGAGGATAATCTCTAGGTATTACCAAAACATCATGATTTCTCAATGCTAAACTATAAAGACTTCACCTGTCCCGCCCCCTTCTATGCCAACTATAAAACATGATTATGTGATGGTGTGATAAGTATATAGAGGCCTTTGAGCTAGAATGGTGCATACCTCATGGGCTTCTTCAAAGTTTGTTTGGAATAATTTTTTTCTATGATGTAACATTTTTTTAGTGTGCATGGCACTAGTCGATGGTAACAAGTTAGGGTGGTTAAAGATCCCTTATGCCTTCTTGGTGAAATAATTCAAAAATGAACTATGATGGATCCTGAATGAAAAATATCTAGGCATCCCAGTTAAGGAATTAGATATGGAGAGGTACCAACTAAGGCACTAGTTCATCTGCACTAATGTGAGGGCCACCAAAGACAAGGAAGATGAGTCAGATCACATCGACGTATATCCCTACCTAAAGGTTACCATTGAGGGCTTCATCCATAAGCTTTACTATGATATTAAGCTAAGGAAGAAGGCTACCTAAGAAGAAATCATGACACAAAGCATTGATCCTCCTATCTAGATCGATGATGATGGGACCTTGGCACCACTAGAGAAGAGGAAGTCTCCCCAAAAGAAGAGGGGGAAACTTTGGAATAAATAAAAGATTACCTGAAGCTAAAAATCACCTTAGAAGAAGAGGGATACCCTTGGTTTCTTCTAATAAACACAAAATTTATGTCAAAGACTTACCCTGACATAAAGAGGAAGAAGGGGAAGGCCCAAATTTTAGTGCCCAAGATAGTTCTCTCTAACATAGAGGAAGAAGGGGAGGAAGAAGAGATAGAGGAAGAGATAGTCAAGAGGGGTGTGTATATCATGCCCAAGGAAGATGATTCCTCATCAAGTGAAGGGACCCCCTCCCTACCACCTCAGATTGAGTTAGAGAATACAAGGTGGAGATTGATGAAACTCAGCTTCAATGAAGCCAAAATATAGAGGGTGTAGGAGATGGAGGAGAAAAATGAATAGATGATAAAAGTCAATATTCCAAAAGAGGTCATCAAGATGGTTGAGGTTGAGGAGTGAAGGAGAGGAGAGGAGGAGCACAAGTTAGAAAAGATGAAGGGAAATAAGGAAGAAGGAAGGAGAAATCAGAGAAGATCCTAAAGAAGAGACACATTTAGGAGCACCAAAAGAAGAGGAGTTAAAGTACAAATGGGTAGAAATGGGCATGGACCAAGAATACATTAATGTGGTGCTAAATTTTCAATGTAAGTGAGAGGCTATGAGGGCCAAAGACATGTCCCAAGTAAAGATCAATCAAATAGAGGCCAAGGAGATAGAGGCTAGAGAAAATAAATGTAGGGTGAAAACCACACAAAGGAAGGCTAAAAAAGAGAAATAAAAGAGAGAAGAGGTGGAGAAAAAGGCTAAAGAGAAGGCCAAGAAAAGGGAAAAGAAGGAAAAAGTGGCCCATGAGGAAAGGGTTATGATGGTAAAGGAGAGAGAGGAGAAGAAGGTTGCCACTAGCATGGAACCTATAAGGGAAGAGGTACCAAAAAAGGTGCCTAGCACCTCCACTAAAATGGTAGAGGAAGCTGCACAGTAGGCATGCCTAAGTTTATAAGGGGCACCTAAATATAAAGAAGGTAATGTAGACACCTAAATCTGGCCACCAATGACCTCCAACTAGGATTTTGACCAATTTCCACCTAAAGTGTACAATTTGGCCTAAAAATACTAAAATGCATTAAATGAGTTGAAATTGATATATTCAAGTGCCAATTTTGGCTAGAGTATCACTAAATGGGACAATGTAATTTATGGGCCAACTAACTTTGATCAGATCATTTCAAGTCAAAATGCCAATTTTGTACCTGGGTGCTCTGGATTGCTCTTTCTTATCAAATATCTTGCACGAGACACATGCCTTTGTTATTTGGTGTTGCTAACATCTTAAATAGGATAACTGATCCAACACATTTGACATTGACTTTTAATTTGAATCTAGTCAAATTTTGGACCAATAACAAGACATTTCAACCAATTTGATTAATTTATGCACCAAGAGCCAAAATTTGCACTAAAGTTGACTAATCATGTTTTAGGCTAGTTAAACCAAATTAGATCCTAATTAAAAATTCCATGGAAACTTGTTGAATACTTGTTTTTATAAAAGAATATTGAATATCTGCATCATTAGGTGACCTCATTTCTTGGAAAGACATCCATAAGCCATAAATGCATAAAATATCAAGATTATGGGTCTCCCATGCCTCATTAAGATCCTCCATGACTCATTAAGACCATCCATGCCTATTCAATACCCCTTTATCCCAAATATTAATGGAGATATTTGTATAATGAATTTTATATTTGGATTTATTCATGGCCACACATCTCAATCTCAAGATAGATAGTCATGGTTGATCCTTAAACCATTCCAAAAATCTATAAATAGGAGGCCTTGCCTATTGAATTGTAAGCTTAATTTGTGCAAAGTTACCATTTCAAATTGATTCCAAGAACTCTCACATGACAAATTTATGATGCCAAAATATTGATCCAAGCCAAGCCAAAGCCACAAGGTGCCAAGGAGAAGAGGAGATAGCCAATCCTCTTTTGATGAAGACTTCATGATCACAAGCTGAGCAACCCACTATAACAAGCTTTTGAAGTATCTAAGGAAGGTGAAAGATTCTTGTTTTTCTTTACTTTTTACTTTTTTTTTTCATTTGTTTTTATTATTAAGCTAATCATAGTATCTAGGCCTAGAGATGTATGTTAGCTAGTGTGTTTTTATCAATTTGTTTTCATTTTGGGACTAACACAATACTAGTCACCTCTCTTGAGTCAAATTCTTAATTCACAAGCAATACTAGCACCTTGGAGAAATAAAAAGAGAAGGAAATGGATAATGGGAAACATCTACTAAAGAACCCCTACAAGAATAAGAATTTGATGGCATGTTGATCATCAAAGAAAAAGGATTAGACCTGGGGGAGAAGTCCAGTGAAGAATCCCAAAAAGAATAAGGAGAAGAAGAAGAAGGCACTAGCATAGGCACCAGTGCCAATGAAGAGAAAGAGTTAATCAAGGGAGAGGAATATAAACCAAGAAACATAGAAAGAGTGTAATAAGAGTTTAAAGAGGATGAGGAATTATATATGTCGGAGCATATGCCACCAAATACTACCATGACCTTGATGCACCACCAAGTTTCTTAGATGTTGAATTACTAGATGGATGAGATCAAATTTGAGCTTTTGAAAAAAGTAATTTAAAGCATCAATAATTTAGATGAAGGGCATGAATACCAACTCATCAATCCTTAAGACATGAAACTCATGCACTCAACTAACACCTTGATCAAGATGGCCTCTTCAATAACACACAAAACATCAACAATGGTGTCCATGCAAATAGCTAAAAGAAGATAGTGTAAGAGACTGAGAAAGAGCTTAAGGCAATAAGGCTCAATCTTAAACAACTAGTTGAGCATGTAAAATAGGTATAGCCATCCATTATATATGGTATGGATACCTTGGGGATGAAATAAGTGGACAAGTATGTGTGCTTGTTGAGAAAATGTTACCTTTAATGAAGCTGGTGGTAGAGGAGAAAGAAGACCCCTGTGAGGCCTTGAGAAGAGAATTGAACAAAAATTTGAATGTGGTGGAAGACCTTTTCACCAAGTTAGAAGAAGTCATGGAGGAAGTAGACACCATATTTTGTAACTTCACCACCTAGGTATTAGTCATCGATGTGCACCTTAAAAAGGCAAAGGAAGAGAAAGATGCCTTATTCCAACACTCCTTTTCAGTGAGCAAAATTGAGTGCATGCAAGTGATGGAAAAATTCAATAATCTAAGTACCCAATCAAAGACATAAGATCAAGAATTGGAGGCTCTATTCTGTACTTTCCAATTGAAGGCTAGTGAGTAGGTAGATATCTTAGATGACGGGGTAAGACAAACTAGAAAGAGGCTTGATGCCTTCAAGAAAGAACTAGAAATCATGGACATGTTGGTCCTTGAGGTTACCTCAACTAAAGTAGATGGAACCATTTAAGAAATCAAGGGTTCTATACAAAATTTTGAGAACTTCAAGGTAGAATTAGATGAGGGTGCACCCAAGTTTTACACACCAAATGTGCTAAAAGACTAGTCTAGGGTGAACTAAAATTTTTGTATGGGGTAATATTGTGCCCCCTTTTGTACCAACTACATGGACCATACTAATTAGAACTATCTTGATGCGAGGCAATATTATGAAATGATTTATCCCTTTTGTACTTTTGGTGTCAATTAGAAGAATCCTTAAGGATCTCATGCCAACTGGCAGATAGTTGCATAGTGCTAACCTTAAAAAGGCATCCCTATAGGAACTTGTACATGGCAGCTCAAGAAGTGAAGGTGTCAGAGTGGTGGAATAGGTAGGGATAGTGACCCCTAGTGATAGCTTAGCATCTGATGTGTGCTCATCTAACCTAGGAAACATAATGGGGCTAATGAGATATGACCCCCATCAATAACTCATCACTTGGCATGCACCCATTTGACCTTGCAAGAAGATGCCCCTTTGCCTATAAAAAGAGGCTTGTATTTGAAGAAGGGGAGATGAATAATGTAGCAAAGATATACTAAAATGGATAACCAACATTAGTGTTTTGTAATATACATGAAATAGATTAGGTATTTGAAATGTATATCCTAAGCTTGCCTATGAGTTGTTGAGCATGAGTAGTGTTAAATAATGGGCATATGCTTTGATTTTATATATTGAACTTTGTATGCTGAACTATAAAGTCAATGAAGAATTTTGTTGAATCTCTAGAATGTTGATTCTTGCATTATAGTTTACATAGTGTTATGTTTATGACTTAGTTTTATTTGAGTAATGATATAATTTTTTTACATTGAGTATTATGTGGTATAAAGGGTTGTACCTAGTTGCTAATGGTGTTCTTGTGCCATATAATGACTTTAGCTTACCTAAAGAATATACTAAGTGTTGGGACCTAAATGTGTTAAGGTTTTAAGACTTGTGCCTAGAGTGCTACCGTAAGAATGAGTGGTTGAACACAAGCCATTCCCATGACTCATCTAAATGGTTAAATGACCTTAAAGAGTTATTCCCATAGCTTACACCATTAAGAGATCTACCTATCCAAAGATGAACTTGCACCTAAGGACTTGTGGCATAGATAAGGCTTGTGCCTATTGAAATTCCCAAAAATAGCCTAGTGCTAATAGGCCACCTAAGCTCATCTTTCTAATGACTAAACCCCATCAAAACCCAAGTTGTGCCATATTCTAACTATCCCAATGTGGGCCCAATCCCTTCAATGTTGCACTTCAGGTGATCACACAAGGCTTGCACCTTATGTGAAACTGATTCTCGCATAATAGTGTGTTAAATGTTGTGTGTCAGATCTTGGTATGACATCAACATTAGAGCTTGAGTATTGCTAGAAGAGGCTTGTTCATTGGTTTGATTATAAGGTATGTTGCAAGGCATTCTATCTAAACTAGGCAAATTTTCATGAGGTAAGTATAATAAAAACTTGGCCCCTACCTTTATGTCTCTAGTTAATTTTTTTTCCTTATATGCAAGAAAGTGACAATCAAATAAATAGGGATGTATATCTATGGCATCATAACATAGTAAAATTATTATTAAACTTGGTCTACAACTGAAGGTACACTAGCTAGGTATTACATTGTTTGTTCTTAATCCTACTTTTAATATGAAGGCATGTTGACCAAGTAGTGAGCTAAAGGATCTTGGATTTGTTTCCTTGATTGAGTGTTGTAAGGAGTATAAAGATATGTCTCAAAAACTACAAAATCACCATAGAGGTCTTGAAAAAAATCATTTGTGTATCTACATTATCATATCCTAGATTGTACATGGCTCTACTATGAGTATAGTGAGACATATTCAAATTAATGAAAAATGTTTCACAAAGAAGCTTAGAGTTATATAAACTTTGAGAATAATGTCCAAAGGACAACTGTTTGAACTTGGTCTAGCTTGGTTAAAGGAATGATGTTGTATCTCCAAATAGTATACACTGTAACTTGGTACAAAAAAATCTAACATCAAATGTTTAACGTCAAATGTCTTAAAAAAAAAGGTCAAGTATATGAAATAAAAATGCAATTCCAAACTCTAGGTACAAAGTGTTCCAAATAAGTCTAATCTAAGAAAAATAAAATTTTCTAGGTCTTTTGGCAAAACAAGGCACAAAATCTAGGCTCAAAATAGGCATGTGTTAGGTCTTTTGTAAAAGGCACAAAATCTAGACTTTAAACAAAACAAGGCATGATATTTAATCTAACAAATTTGAAAACTTTGGCATAAACTAGTTATTTGACTTTAAACATTAACTTGGTCAATTGGTATGAGGAATAAAACTCTAGGCATATGAAAGAGATGATATTTCTCCCAAATCTATGTACAAACAATAGTTTTCAAATTGAATAAATAATTAACCTAAGTTACACAACCCAAAAGATAAATATTGATGTTTAGGCCAAAATTACACAAGGCATAGGTAGAAATCAATCAATGTTTGGATTTGAACTTGTCAAGGATAATTAAAAACTCAACTTAGAAAACTAGGATTCTTTAAATAAATAACAAGCTAGACAAAATTGAATGGCATAATGACACTATTTAAAGATCCATAAGGTACACATGGATTATTTTTTTAAAAATAATTTGGACACAAGGCAAACAAGTTTATGAAATGATTCAAATAATGTAATGAAGTTATCATGATTTAAAGGTATGATAAATGTTTTTTTTCAAGACTTAAAGGTGAAAAGGTTTGAAATGAATTAGGAAGCATAACAACACCCTCTTCAATCAAATGACACACAAAAACAAAGGTTTATATAAATATTAAGGCACATGTGTGATGTCAAATGGGTAGCATAACACCTACTAAAAAAAAAGAGTGATTTATAAACAAGACTCATTTTGACATGATATAACAAAAAAAATAGTTTGATTCAAGACCATGCAAAAAAAGGATAAAATGACATAAAACACATAAGTTTAGCATCCTAAATCCTAAAAATGATAAGGTTGCATAATAATATCAAACTTTGTTAATATACTCACTCTTGGGAGGATTTTAAGTGTTAATCCAAAAATAAAAGTGCATGAAAATTAGAATTTTTAGGCCCCCTCTTCTCCCAAGATTTTTTATTATGACTTAGAACTTTAGGTCACTTGCCCTACATCAACAGTATGTACATAGAAAGTGGGTTTATTCTAAACTATAAATTTTTGCACATTTATAGATGGTTTCAAGTGTGGATAACACAATATATGCTCACATCAATTGGATCTACATCAACTAGCTTGTGATGACAAGGTCTTGGCCTTTTCACAACTGTTACATCCATTGTTTTCTTAGTGTAGTGTGATGTTTGAGTTTCCCCTATGGTCAGTGGTGGAGTACCACTAATGGATCTTGTTTAACAGCTCAAGAAACCATCCCAGTGGGTCACCCTTAATCTATATACCCCATAATGGAGTGGGGTTGAAATGATGTTGGGATATGAATTATTGGGTCATGGCTTCCCTAAATAACCCATGAAAAGGTGATGAACACCTGATCATAAGCCAAAATGCATGAAAATAAAAGACAAGTGAAAATAATTTATGGTCACATTTGGGTCACCCAAACCATACATATTTGGGAAGGGCCTTGTTAATGTTCTTCTCATGCTTTTGGACTTAAGTTATCTATACAAAGAAGGAGCATTTTTGTTCACTTGAGTTCCCTAAAGGGGATGGGAGGAGAGCATACATGCATCAATCATTTTGCTAAAATAAACAACTTTAAACAAACAAACATAAAACAAACAACTCTTGGGAGCATGTAACTAAGTGTGAAATTTTATTTTATTGCACCAAAATGAATCATGTTATGAAATTTGGTCCCCTTGGATTTTTTTTTTGAAATATTGAAAAAAAATGAAAATGATTAAATAAAAATATTATTAAAACACCAATTTGAAAAGTGAAATTTACAAGTTAGAAGTATTTTAAATATCTCCTTGTAGCCTTTGGGTCCTAGAAAATGTGTTAGAGGGTCCTTGTGCTTAGAATCACTTTATGAATGAAAAAATCACTTCCCAAATCTTTCTCTAAAGTTTATGGTTTTTACACATAATGCAAAACTATAAAAGATAGAGCAAAACTGTAACTCACTCTACAAAAATGTAATTGTCAGCATAATACCACAACTTGTAGGAAAATAGAGTATAACCTAAAATATTGCTAATATAACTATAAAATCATTAAATATAAGGAAAAATCACTACTTTAAGATTCATGATATTACAACTTAACCCAAAAAGTTAGCATAAACCACTAGTAATTATATGCAAAATCACTTAATTTTTATGCAATAATGCTAAAGTTTTAGCAATATCATTGATTTATTGGCAATCTTACAAATTTTGAAGTTAAATTATTGTGATATCACAACTTTCATAGTTTTGATATTTCAATATCATAAATTATCCTATAGGTAGAAAATAATTAGCTAAAACCTTGACAATTGGACATAAAAATGCAAAAATAGAGACAAAACCGCAACTATGTGAGTTGTGATATTGCCAAAATATCATGACTCTAGAGAGAAAAACCATGAATACATAGGGAAACTTTTTGAATTCTAGAAAACATCCCTTATCCTCCAATTTTCAACTATTTTGGTCAGCAAGCTGAAATTTTTACATGAAAATCATTAGTGGAATGCTCTTAAATAATTTAGGAGTAACTTCATGGGGTGCAGGTCCCACTGGGCATGTCATTTTTTATCATAAGAATCCAAGAAGGGAGGTTGGTATTATGTTAGTTTAAGAAATAAAACTCAAATAAACACTAACACATACATTCCTACCCTAGATACTAGGGAGATCTTAGTAACAAATGCTAAATGAAAACATAACTAAAACATAAAAGACAATAACTCTTTTACCTTCCTTGGGAGATCCAAAGGATTTGTTGAGTGGATTTCTCATCTTGTGATTTAATAAGAATTTGAAAATGGAGTTTGGTTGTTTCCTTCTCTCCTTGGCACCTTTGGCTTGTGATTTCTTGGCTTAAGATTTGAGCATGGTAACACTACTTGCTATGCATTTAGGCATTATAACACTATTTTTCAAAGATTTGAATTCATTTGTGCATAATAAATTTGAACTAAAATAGATAAGGATTCAATAGGTAAGGCCTTGTATTTATAGCCTTAATAATTAACTCTCACCCAAGGTGAGTCAAGGTTGATTTTAGGCTTGAAATGGTTTCAAACTAAACCTAGGTGAGTCAAATATAAATCCAAATTAAGTTAATAATTGTCAAGTAGTTATGATTTGTAAATACTAGGAATGGATCTAAAAATTATATATTTTTGGATATTTTCATAGAGATTGATAAATCATAAAGGTAATGATGAAAGGCTAGGATATTTGATTTTTGAAATTCATTTTTTAGATATTCATTAATTTCAAATAGATAATTCAACTAAGTATTTAATCTTGTTTAGTTTGTTAATTTATTTTGATTACCCTTTTAGCTCTTTTAATATTTATTTAAGTGTGAAATCACCCCACTTAATAGGTCCATAGGCCAAATTGATAGTTGTGATGTTGTAAGGTGATTAGGAATCAATCTATGAGAGGTTATTGTTGTATACGGGCTAGTATCCCAAATAGGGATGCCTCAACATAATTTTGAGATTTAATGAATGATGCACAATAAAATTTGGAATGTTTAGTAAATTTTTAAGAATTATTAGAAATGGTTGGTAGGAATAGATCTAAAATATAATTAAAATCCAGTTGTGATCAATTTTAGGTGTCTACACTAAGTACATAGGTAAATTCTATGAAATTACCGGATACCAAATTCAAAATATATTTGTTCACAATAAACATAAAACTTTGTAGGAAAAAAAGCATAGTCCTAAGATAATCTCATGAAGGTGATATGTAAAATAAAATTAAAATGGACCTACTTTCCCACATGTTCCCCTTTTCTCAAGATCCCTTACATAGATATCAATCTACTGTAAATATTATGTACTTTCATGTGAAAGTAGGATACACTATAGAGAAGTTTGAGTTATTCTATCCTAGTCTACTAGTATACCACACTCCAATGGACCTTTTCACTTCATGAGGCTAACTATGGATTTTGAGCTTCAACTAGCAATAGAGATGTGCTAATATATGAATCACGTCTTTTGGTGTGATTTTGATTTTTGAATGTTTATTTCCCCTTTTCATCATTTCCTTTTGAATAAATTATTTGAATTTTAAATTTTTATGGATTTTTCTACTCATCCTCCATATAGATTCAAAAAAACCAAAAATGAGTGATAAAAGTGACAAACACAAATAATATTTAGGCTTTGGTTACAGGATACAAAATACCTAGAGATTTTATCAGCTTGCTAAATAATTAGGCTTTCCCATAAATAAGTATGTGATATCAATAATAACCATATGCATGCTTAGTATGGATGGAAAATAAGGGTAAAATGGAGATCATATAGATCTATGAATGTATTGATACAATGAAAAATATGCTTGCTAACTGATCATACAGTAAAGATAGGATATTAAAGGGGTGTGGATTTAGAACCATGTCATAATAATAACTATATGTTTTTATTAAATGATGTAATAAATATAAAAATAAATTATCCAAAATAAAGATAGGGAAAACATAAATGAAAATTAAATTAATCCATAAAACATTTCAAAGTGATAAATAAAACATAAGATCGATAGATGATCATAAATGAAATCCAAATCATGTGAAACTATAATAATTTATGTGATGAAACATCATGATGTGTTCACAAGTATTGATAAATTTTGTGAAAAAATCATCCATAACATCTGATACATCCTTGTGTAAATGTACTCTGACTTTAATAAAAATCTCATCAATCTTTGGAGAGTAATAACAATACTTATTGATGCACTATCTCTATTGAGAAAGTGGGTATGATACAAGAAGAATGATGCTCATGGGGTAGTTCCTATGAAGGATAATAAATGTAAGGAAATGATATCAAGATGTGATGAACATCCTCAAATATATGAGTAAATGTGGGTTATGAAGAAGTCAAAGACTGTATCTACCAATGTATTGAAGTATATGGTTGAGTCGATGAAGGCATAGGCTATGGAAAATCAAGTAGATGTTACTATATCATTAGACATCTATTTATATGATGTGTAGTACATTGATGCCAAATATAGTAAACTTCTCCATATTTAAGGATGTATTCTAAAAGTATCTTAGGAAGAGGTAGGATCTTGTTTATTGATATAATTCATTGTCTAGATGAAGTGTATCAATATACTTATAAATCCATTGAAATAAAATATAATAATGCATGTGTGACATGAAATAAAAAAGTAAATCTAGGATTAGACTATGAATTTTGACTATATATAGTAAAATTAGAGCTTGAGGCTTGCTATTACTAATGTGTATGATAAGCCTTGGCCCAATGACTAACAAATCTATGGATATCATAATATGGATCATTTTCCCATCTTGTTGGTAGAGATTAAATCTTAGGCAAAGGTATTATGCCATCACCAATAAGAGGAGAACTCAGAATAGGATCAGGGCTAGGCTAGGATACTTCAAGAGATGATATCTCAAAGCATTTTGGCATAATGTAGATGACATCTATGGAGGAAGTATACTAGAAAGATTTAAATATCTAGTGAACTGATAAGGTCCTATCATAACATGGTCAAGAAGCATACTCTGAAGAGGATCAATAGTGACTGGAGGAGTAGTAGTGTGTGTGATCCATCTTAGACCTATGAATTTTATAATAATAAGAACTAATATTAGATACCATAGAAGGATAAGGAACTACATGAATAGAACTTATATAATGTTGTAAAGAAGAATGATAACTAAATATCTATATAATTTTATCTTGATAAAATCAAGCTAAAAATGGATCATATAAAGAATATCCATCCTCTTAATTAGGATTGTGAAGATCAATAGTACATGTATCAATTATTTTATCAATCAAAGAGGCATGATGAATGAAGCATTTATTTAGAGTGACATGATTTTTTTTATGAGACTGAGGTTGTATAGAAGGAGGTAATTGAGTGCCTATGTGAGGAGAGAGATAAAAAGTTTTGATTTTAAAATTGATCTCATTTGTTTCATCATCATCTAAATCTAAGATATTATGTGGTATGTTTTTATTAATTTAGTGTGACTGTTATAATCTCTAGTAGAATTGATGGGGTAATTAAAGTATTTTGATTCATGAAATGGTACACTAGGTAAAGGTTTAAGGGTAGGTATTGTAAATACATATCATTATTGAAAATTCTAAGGATTATTATCCCCTTGAATCTTTCATATAACATCATTATAAGAAAACTTAACACATTTGCATGCTGACAAGGCTACAACTCTTATGTAGTGTGCCTAAGTTCAAATTAGTAAAATGTTATACAAAAGTGGGAAGTTAAATATCATGAATTTGATAGGTACTGTGATAGGGTTAACTATGATAGGAATCCAAACATACCCTAATGAATGCATTTGTCTTATATCATATCCTTGTCATGTTATTTGAGTATATTTGACATTACATTCAGAATATCCAAGTATTTTAATAAAATCAAGGGAAGCCACACAAGTCCCTAAACCTTAATCAATAAATGCATGTTTGACTTGGATATCTCCTATTTGGACACTAATTAACAATGGAGTATCATCTACATGAAATAATATCTCATAGGGAATCATTGAAGAGATAAGTAATTTGAGTGAAAGATAAGTATTTGTATACATAATATTTTTAAACTTTATCAATTAATGATTATTTCTACCTTATAAGATCCCATCGAGTCTTAACCTATCTAAGTGCACACCCTAAAGGGTACAATAGGAAAGGGTTGGGAAGGCCTTTGGCGTTTCACAAGATTATTGTTCCCTATACCTCCACCTAAAATCAATACAAAACTATCATGCACATTTAACTAAGCCTTGACACCTCCCTTACACTCTTATCCAAATAATTTACCACCTAAAATAGCCCCTACCTAAGACAAAACCCATTTTTACCACATTGATAAACATAGTCCATTGATTAACTTAGTTCTAATAATTGATCATGTTATGGGACTAAGTCAATCCAACTGACTTAGTTTGGGATCTAATTGCTCTATCTCCTAACTATGTTGACTAGGCCAATTACATTGGCCAAAATTTTAGAAGGGTTTAGGTTCAAATCAGGATATATATACACATCCTTCACCCCATTTCCATTATAAAAATCATTCATTTATGCTTATTTATCTACTTATCCACCATTCTACTTGAGGATTCATTGCTTAGGGTTTCATGATTTTTGGAGGAGAACATTTGTCTTGTGAATGCTTGAGATTCACTAGGAGGTCCTTGGCTAAACTATAGTCCATTTTCCATCCTTAGTTTATTTAACAATACATAACAACCTAATCACCATTGGCCAAGGGAGAGGTTAAGGCTCGATGGGTTTGTCTTCAAGGTAAGTATTCCTAGATCTTACTTTTCTATTCTTAGTAGATAGATTTGCATGTATAATGGATAATACATGTATTGTCCATCCATGCTTAGGATTACCTCTACATTTACTTGAGTAGAGTTTTAATTTGCATGTTTATTATTTATGTTTATCCCTCATTTGTGCCATAATCTTTAGTGATCACTAGATTAGATTTACTTTACTTTATTATTATATAAAATATTAAGACCTAACTAGGGTTATTATATAGTTTTGATTTCCTAGAGTATTTATAACCCTTTATAACCATATAATATGATAAAATATCCCTTATATAGGTTTAGAAGATCCATATTAATCATGAACCTGATTATCTAAATATTTTTAGTGGTATAGTTAGCTAATTTATCTTATCTGAGATAAGATTGATTTCTAGATTAGCTTTACTTTCACTTGCATAAATTTTGGTGAATTTGATGTGAACTAATCCTTTTAGATTTACAATCTTCATTTTTATATTACTGGATCGAATCTATCAACTCAGCAGAGTAGTTTCTATGTAGGTTTCAATACTCAATCCAATTGGCTTAGTTTAATTTTATGTGCAGGTCTTTCTCTTTTACATATAATTAGATCGATCCAATTGACCAAGTTTTATATTATTTATAGTTCATATTATACCTTGTAAATATAATAGACATAGTTTGGGCATTAGCTCAAAGGTTTTTCAACTTAGGTGAACATGTAGATATTGTTTGACTCTTTGTGATTTGATTTTCACTCTTAGCACACTACATTGATCCCATCAATTTAGTTTTTCATCCTAGTTTTCAGATTTATTAATAAGTTATATTTAGACTATTATATCAATTTTATTGACATATTTCTTTCATTTATTTTTAATTATTTAGTTTATGCAAACTCAGTTGACTAATTTGACTGTGTTTTAACATCTTATTTTTTAGGTTGAAGCCCTCATCTAGACAACGTAGCTTAAAAATAACAATTCAATAGATTTAGTACATTTATAAAATAAATTAAAAAGTAAATTGATCAAAGTAACTTTAGGTTCATTCTAGTTATCCTGGTTATTTCATTTCTTTTCATTTTTAATCAAACTCTAGTTCTATTTTCCTAGTTTGTCAGTTCTATAAAACTTGTCACCTTACATTAAACTAAGTTGAATATCTCAACTTAGTTTTTTAACTAATTATTACCTAAGAAACTTAGTTGAATTTCTTGATTATGTTTCTATAGACAACTTTGTAACAAATAGAGTCAACCATATCAACTTTGTTCTGTATTATTTGCATACTAGGTTGTTCTAATCAACCTAGTACTATGCCTTTTTCAAGAAAAGGAAATTAAATCACATTGGTAGTAATTAATTTAATTTTCATTTATATTATTTCCTACTTAGATTATTTAACATATTATAATTAGGAAGGTTAATTTATGAGATTAGTCACTGTGGGATTGTGAAATGAGGTGATAGGCCCTAATACCAAGCCAATACCATCACCAATATAGATCCCTTTTACCCTTAACATACCTAAAACTAGATTTAGCTTACCTCTTTAAGTTCCTTTGAAAATTCAAATGCCCTATCACATTTTAAAACATAATCTAAAAACATATATGAATGTCCACTCTTTAGATGAGCATTTACAATTTAGTATTATTGCTTGTTGTTTACCAATTGTATTTTTATATAGTGAAACTTATATTATCCAACATTGATACAAGGTTTTTAATGTGTGATATAACTATATTTAATTAATTTACCTAGTTTCCTTTGTGTTTAACTTATTTTATTGTAAAATTTATACTCAGTCATCTAGATTTGTACCATTTTCATTTTTTCCTACCTACAAAACATAGTTGACTCATTCAACTAAATCTATTACAGTTTACTCTATTTATCTTCCTAAAAACATAATCAATTTATTTGACTTAGTTTCCTATAGATATATTATGTGTGTCTTCCCATAGAACATAATCAACCTATTCGAATCTATTTCTTGCTAGTTATTCTATTTACCTTCTTATAGAACATAGTCAACCCATTCAACCTAGTATAATAAGCATTTTTTCTTCATTTTTAGTAAGTTTTTAGCTTCCCCATTTCATCACGGAACATTTGTATGATAATTCCATATATAAAAATCAAATTAACATGATGACCTTTAAAAATATTAATAAACATAATTAACTACCTTTTTTGATAACCAATCTAAATCAAAGTAACATTCATGTCACCACTAAAACTACCAACAATGGGACTCCTATCTATTTTTTTTTCACTTAATACATTATTTATAAAAATGGTATAATATGAAAAATACATTAAATACATGGATAAAATTATTCTTTTCATAAATGAAAATCCTTGACATAGAGGTAAGGATCCATTAGTTATATATAACATCCTGATGGGATCTCATTTTAGAGATCCCCATTCACCTTCACCTAGATTTTCCATAGGATTTAGGGTAAGTCAATTCAAAATTTACTCTACTCTTTTTACCTCTATAATATCTCTTTCTAAAACTATGATTGTCATCCACCATGTCTTATTTCACCTCGATGCCAAGTATTTCTATTAACACGTCTAGTTTATATTTTAGTAGGCCTACCCCAAACATCCAAACTAATACATAATTTCATTTAACTCATAATGGATCTACTAAATCTAGTACTCCTCATGATATTATTTCTTCTCATGCCACTATTTATTCTCATGCCACTACTACATCTCACTCTACTAGTGAATCCCAACTTATTAACACCTCACAACACATTAATGATTCCAAACCTGCTCTTACTACTCAAAATCGTGCTCAAAATAATTGATTACTATTGCAAACTCTTACCAAAATGGATTATTTTAAAACCAATAATGCAAATTAAATGATGTAAATGTAAAACCAATTATTGTAACTCTAAAATCAACCTCAAATTACTCAATTGGGATCACCAAATACAAATGGCACCACCTCCCCTTAAGGATGCACACAAAGACCTTATACCTTAACCCCCACTTATTATTAAAACTATTAAATATTTACAAAATGAACCTCTTGTACCTCAAATTGTAAACATTGAAATAGAAGGTATAATTCACACTATCACTTATAATGGATCTATAGATCCTACCTTGCACTTAATAGATATTGAGTTAAACTTAATACATTCACTGTAACCAAAATCTTAGTTAAAACTCTCTCTGAGGATACTCTTGATTAGTATAGTCAACTTAAAACCTAATCCATCAATAGTCTAGAAAACTTAGTCAATGCATTTGTTCAAATTTTTCAAACTAATGATCTTTATAAAAATAATTTATCCCATTTTATCAACTGTAAACAAATAGAATCTAAAACAACACAAGTTTTCATTAAATATTGGAAATCCTTGTCTAATAAATTTGATCATAATATGGTAGATGAGAACCAATTCCAATTACTCACTAATTATATTCATCCCAAATTAAAATACTTCATTAGGATTCTTTCCCCAAAATATTTGGAAGAGGCCATTAACCAATCTAAACTCCAAGATTTCCTTATACATCAATTTGAACTTTCCCACCCTATAACAAGAACATTCATGCTTGTAAAAGATAAAAATTTACATGAAAAAATGATGGGGTTATAGATACTTATGATTCCATACACACAATCCAAGCCATTGATCTAACACTACAATGGAGCATTCTCCTTCACTTCCACCTAATAACATTACCATCCTAGTCCTCATTTCCTCAACAATATAACATGGATGTGCACAAACCTCTTTCCTTAGCATAAATTCAAGTATGTATTCCATGACCCACACCACAAGATTTTGAAACTACATATCCTATGAAACACTAGTATGATCCCAATAATTTTTTTTGTTTCATGCAAGTTGGGGTCATTCTCATGAAACTTGTCTCCAATAAAGAAACATTTCCATGGAATTTCTCCTTGGACTCAACTTTGACCATGAATAACTTTTACACAAATGTTAACAATCCTATAAAATAACACTTAAGGCTCATGAAACTAAAACTAAAAATGAAACCTTAAATCAAGCCAATGCTCATCTATCTATCTATAAATATCTTCTTCCTAACCATCAGGATAACACTAATCAACCTAACCATACCACTAATAACATCGAGAGTATCATCGATTCTAACACCAATGATGAGAATGTGGTCAACATGAATAATATGAGGAAAATAGTTTCCTATATTGAACAATACCTAGACTCTCACCATACAAATTCTCTAACATTCTAAATTGTTCAATACACTTACCCATCACATCTCAACGATTTTGGGCATGTAGAACCAACAAACACACAAGTATCATCTCCAATAATTAAAATCGATTATACTTATCATATAATTGATACAATTTTTACTCTTCCTCTAATAAAGACACATCAAGTAGATGTCCCTAAAAATTCATATCAAATTTATTCCATTCAAACAAAAGAAAAACTTAAATAATCAAATACATCTACTATGATAGATCAACCCAATTAAACAAAACCTAAACTAAATATCCCTTATACAAAAAAAATCATTATGCATCCAACCCCCCTTCAACAAATTTATTACAACATTATGTACCTTTATCCACTAACCCTCTAATGGGTTATGTTGAATGGGATCCTATATCATAACTTTCCCATATTCCATCCCAAATTAATTTATTATAACTTATACAAACTTCCCTTCATCATCGTAATCACCTAATATAATTATTATTTAAAATGGACATCCTTCACCCTCCACCTGTGGGTTAAGAAGATACTTTATCCAGATTAGAATATAACATTCTCCAATAATTTGAAGAGATTTACATCCATGTTGATGAAATGGTAGACACTTCTATTTCACTCAAATTTTATATCTCTTACATGATTCCTGATAAGATATTGCTTTGTACAGATGACCCCCTCCATCTTCATTAGTATTCAAATCAGAGATATCCAAATCAAATGTGCTTTAATTGATGAAGGATAAAGCACTTATTTTTCTTCCCTTTATTTTATTAAAACACTTATATATTA
The DNA here is from genome assembly GCA_037957365.1 of Torreya grandis. Classification (NCBI taxonomy): domain Eukaryota; kingdom Viridiplantae; phylum Streptophyta; class Pinopsida; order Cupressales; family Taxaceae; genus Torreya; species Torreya grandis. The sequence goes on from JARHVA010000435.1 coordinate 1,722,064, forward strand.
TGAATTTAATCCTAAAACCTAAAAAAATTACATGTCAATGATACGACATCAAACAAAATCCTCCTTTAGGTTGTGTTTGGCTTTCTATCACCATGCCTCATGTCACTATTCATGTGAAAGTTATGATATTTAACTTTGTAATTTCCTATAATATATTACTTGGTTAACCTTGGACATATTGCATGAGAACAATTACCTTATTTTCATGCCAATGTGTTAAATTTACTCATAATGGTGCTTTATAGAAGATTCAAGGTGACACAAACCCTTGGATTTTAAAAAAATTCCAAGAATGAGGTGTTTTCAAAATACCTACCCTTCAAATTTTACCTAGTATTCCATTTCATGAATCACAATGTTTTAATTATCCTATCAATTCTACTAAAGGTTATAATGGTTATCCTAAATTAATAAGAAACATCCCTCCTAGCCTTCTAGAGTTATGCAATGATGAACCATATGAGATAATATTAAATATCAAAACTTTTGATCTCTCTCATAAAATAATTGTTTAATTACCTCATTTTATCTAACCTCTCTTGTTAAAAACCTTCAAGCAAGCTATCAGTTACCCTAAATAAAATTACACATTCTATTCAGCATTAACTTATATACACTAGATTATGATGATGGATATTCTCTATATGACCCATTTTTATCTAGATTTGTTCATGCTAAAAATGAAAAGGTGATTAATTATTGTTCTTCCTTACTTTAGTCTCTCAATTCTTTTTCTTTGGTTCCTTCTCTAGTTATAGTACTTGATGTTAATTTTTCCTCTATTTTTCATAGGTTAGAGATGGAGCACACACTAAACTTCCAATCACCCCTAAAAATTTGATGAGTATGTTTATGGACCATGCCATGACAAGAATTTACTATTTTTATAGATACAATGATCCTTATAATTTGTTTCCTCTTGAGATGTTAGATACTTTGCTTTGACCTGATGCATAACTAGCCATGTATATAAATGAGCCTAGTCCATATCCCACTCCAAATTATTCCTTCCTTGGTGATGGTATTATACCATTACTTAAGCTCAATATTATACAAACATAATAGACAAATGAGCCCTATTATGGTATCCATAGAGTTGATGGTCATTGGATAATGGATTGTCATATACATCATTAACAATAGTCATCTTCCTCTACCAATTCAACTAGTATACCTTCACCATCTCATAGTAGATCAATTTTTTTGATTTCATGACACATATAACCATTATTATACTCATTAATGATATCTTAGTTAACACATTAATACACTGTATCTAGCCATAACATAACTTAAAGACAAAACTATGCCACCTCCTACACTACTTTCATAATATATGCCTAAATATGGGAAAGTATATTTCCTTTGGAATTAGTGCACTATATACCATACAATTATATTTTTAGTACTTTAATAACATCTTCAAGATATTCCTCTGCCTATGCCTTCATCAACTTAACCTCCCACTCTATTTCATCCATGCATAAAGGCTTCTCTTTCCCTGTCGCCTACATCTCCTCACTAAATTTAGGACACTTTTTACATTCCTAGCATTGAGCATCCCAAACAAGAGGTGACTCAGTATCATCATCATTACTATAACACACCTAATTTTTATGTATATATTATATGAAAGGAAGAATTCTCAAGAATTTTTATGAAGATTTATGAGACTCTGATTAATGTCAAAATTCAGCTACTTAAGGATGTATCAGATGTTATGGATGGTATTTTTAGTGAGATTTATCAATACTTGTGAACATATCATGGTGTTTTATCACATTATTACATGACTTGGCCTTGATTTTTGATTATTTATACATTATATATGTTGATTTCATTTTCATTGGGTCTCATTTATCTACATCTTTATTTTATGATCTCTTATGTATTTTTACCAACTTATAATTATGGCTTATAATTATTATCACATGGATTTTTATTTCTCTCTCTATGCTTTTATGATTTCTTATTATCTTTAGTTATAACAAAAAAATTATTATTGTGACTTGGTTATTAAATCCACATCCCCATAATATCCTATCTTTACCATATGATCAGTTAACAAGCATAATTCGCATACTATGAATATATACATAGATCTCTTTTGATATCCATCTATCTCATTTATTTCCCCTATGATATTAATCACACATATAAATGATATTTGAGATCACATACTAGCTTCTAGGAAATCTAAATTATTTAGTCAATCATCTCTCTAGATATCTTGCTTCTTATAACCAAAACCCAAAGTTTATCTGTGTGTGTCACTTTTGTCATTCATTATTGGTTATCTAAATAATCCCTCAAAAGTTAAAATCTAAATCATTTTAAATAAATATAAATGATTAAAATTCAAAATCACAACAAGATACATGATTCATAGCAGTTTTCCTATCCTTAATTAAAGCTCAAACTCTATAGTTAGCCTCATAATAGAGATTAGGGCCATTAGGGTATGATAGTCCAGTAGATTGGGATAGGAGAATTCAAAAGTGTGTGTGCATATATATATATATATATATATATATATATATATATATATATATATATATATATATATATCACAAAAACACCCAATATTCACATTATAATGATGGATCTATAAGGGGTCTTGAGGAATGAGGAACATGTTGTGGGAAGGTAGGTCTATTTTAATTTTCTTGTCTATATAACCTTCATGACTTGATCTTAGTACTCCACTTATTTTCTCATAAATTTTTGTGTCTATTGTGAATAAATATCTTTTACACTTGAGGGTTACTAAAGGACTAGTTCATTCCTATATTCTTAGTACACCTCAAGTTTACTAAGGTTTCATTATAAACACCTATGTCATGTTTATTCCATTCCATTCATTCACTACAACAATCCCAATATTCCTCTTTGATGAATATGATTTGTTAATTGATCATACTCCTAGAGTTATTCCATTTGCGAGTTTTAATATAAGATCTTGGATAGGATGAGGCATTTCTCAAAAATTTATCCTTATTCATTAATAATCATATTCCTTATTCCACCTCAGTGGTGTTCCCTTTATGAGTTATAATGTAAGACCATGGAGAGGACCAAACATTCCTCATATAATATTCCTAAAAACTTCTATACCATTCATCACAAAAATAATTTTCACATTTTTTTCTAATTTTATATTCTATTTTACATGTTTTTCATTTTATTACAAAATTTTCATACTTCTCATCTTGATTTAGTATTATTTATCTTGTTTTGATTTGGTGTGATTACTTTTCAAATATTTGATTTAACACATCTTCCATTTTATTACAAATTTTTCATACTTCCCATCTTGATTTAGTATGATTTATCTTGTTTTGACTTGGTGCAATTACTTTTCAAACACTTGATATATCGTGTTTTCCATTTAATTACAATTTTTTCATACTTCTCACATTGAATTAGTATGATTTATCTTATTTTAATTTGGTATGTTTTCTTTCACTTTACATTATTACAAACATTTTCTTTTTTTATTGTATTTTAATCTTTTGTTTTACACATTTCCCATCGTGATTTAGTGTGTATTAAATTTTATGATTATTTACTTATTCAAATATATTTTTTTGTTTGTAACCATGCATGTGTCTCACATTATGCTATAAAGGAAATAAAACATCACATATTTTCCAATAACATATACATCAAAACTAAAACATGTGCTAGAATGAAAATAACTAAATACATCCATACATCCAAGATACAACTACAACTCACAATCTAAGAAATTTCCATATCCATATATATCAAGAGTTTGGTACAAAATAATATAAAGTACAAATATAATATCAAACATCTATATGTTTATGCTCTATCATGACTATTTTGTGGTTGATACACACTACCCATAGATGCCTATGACTGACCCCTCTAAATAGTCTATTGTAATGAGGTAGTCCAAGATCTAAGATCATCAAATTGTCCCTGTAGATTGGAAACTTGGGCTTGCACACATCCAAACTCTATAGGAATGGACATATGAGAAACTTTATCATAGACCAATGCCTACCAAGCTCATGCCTATTCATCACCAACTCTAAGGAATAGTTGTAGCTCATCCCCTTATGAATGTAGTTCTTAAACCACTTCTCCAACCAAGAAAAAATAATTAGCATATGATAGGGTATGTGGTATAATAGGATCTCCATGGTAGTAGTATCATGATGCCATAGCACTCCATCCAAAATATCATAGTTTGTAGGCTAAACTACTACACCCCATTTGATCTCTCTCTCTCTCTCTCTCTCTCTCTCTCTCTCTCTCTCTCTCTCTCTCTCTCTCTCTCTCTCTCTCTCTCTCTCTCAAACACACACACACACACATATCCAAATCTCTAAATCATTTTTCTACACAAATACAATATAAAATTTAACATATAGTGATTTATATAATACTTAAAACAAAAACCATTACTTACCAACAGAAGTGTCACCAACCACAATCTCCCCATCAATATGGCCACCTAACACCTCCATTAAAGTATGTCTCTAATCAGTTATAAGACCTAGAGTGATAACCCATGTGTGATAATGTCCTCTTCAAATCTACCTCTCCATACCCCATCTCTCTATAGCTTGTGTCGTAGGGTCTTCCTATGTAGTTACTACCTCTTATGTCCCCTACACCACCCAAAGGCATCTACATCTCCTCCATGCTCATAAGAACAATTGTAATCCTATTGCGTCTAAGTATTAACCACATCCTCACCTTCACCCTCAATACCAACCATCTCTACGTCTACTACAACTACCTCCTCAAACTTTAGTTGAGCTACCCTCAATTACTAAGACTAACTTGTTTATGGTCTAGATCATCATGGTTGAATAACATGTATCTCCATTGGGTCTCCTACACCATCTCTACCCCTTATATCCATAGCATGTGGTGCCCAATATTATGGAGCTACTATATGATCCACTAGATGTGGTAGGCTAAACTATACAAGAACACAAATAATAAAGTGTGGCTCTACCCACTAGGTATAGTGCCTAGTAATGCAAACATGACCCAATCCAACATCAAAAGTAGACTGAGATGGATATTTAGATGCAATATTTGTATATGGATACCTTATAATCTCACCACATGTGACTATCTTCAATGATGGGGTATAAAACATAACATGTACCATATGGTCCCTTCACCACTTGGTCATATGAGGTGGCATATCATCCATAACATGGGGTAACCCATTGGCTAGTACACTAATAACCTCTCATATATTCAACTACTAAAGAAATAATAGGGCCATATTATTCTACCCTCTAGACAACATCCCATACATATCATGTACTAGTTTTCCCCAAATAATTGATCCTAATTCATATAGAGTACCTTGATCTAGAAGAGATTGGCATAAGGTCAATACGTATAGTGGGACCTTCCAATATAAATTATGAAAAAGAACACATTATGTCACAAACCCTATCATGGACTTTTAGGTGATTGGAATGGTTGATATATAAACATCACACAAGCACACTTGTAACCCAAACAAATATCTCTCTAAACTTGTTGCCCAGATAACTATGGCCTACCTCTTAGCCTTAGACTCTAAGGCACCATAAATAATATGAGTACCCATGATTGGTAATCCAAGTAGATAATATACATCCTCTAATGTGATCCCCACCTCTATAGTATCCCCATTTACCTCCCACCAAAAAGTGTTGGTTAGTCATTTCCATGATCCAAGGAATATGATGACTAAGTTAACACTCAACGGGATATAACACATCTACATAATGCATTTGAAACCTAGAGAATCCATCCATACATGATAATCATCTAAAAATATATCCAACAAGTCTGGAAACCATGTTGCATCCACTAGGTGCTAAAATATTTGTCACCTCTACAAAAATACAAACAACAAATAATGTATTTGATCTCAATATAAAAATCATAAAAATACATTATAATATTATTTAATCTAAAAAATTAAGTAATTCATCAATTTATTCTTGTTATTTTCTCCCACTTTTCTTCCATATTTGGCCACTTTATTACTAAGTTGGCCCTATCATCTTACATAGTTGATTATTTTATACTAAATTGGCCAGACCACTTTATACTAAATCAACCATGTCACTTTACATAGTTGATCAAGATGTATTAAGTTAGCCACTTAAACCTTCCAACTAAATTGGCCATCTACTATGTATTCAACCATACCAATTTATATTAGGTTGGCCCTCTATTATGCAATCAACCCCTTTTACCACCCTTCACCTTTTCAACTGAGTCAGTTGAGATGACTTTGTTAAAAAAGGTGGTGACTTTTCACTATTTAATATAAATGCCTTAGGCCTTTATTTATCCTACTACTTATTACCCATTGACCTAATTAATTCATACTCTACCTAAAAAATTATTAGGGCCAATTCTGATAAATGGTTTTCCCTTAATGTCTACTTTTTCATAGCTAGTCTAAATTTCAACAAAAATCACCAAATTTTTTGAATCCACTACGTCACTTACCTTAGATGCACCCATTGTCACTGGTATGCATCCTCCAGCTCATACTTGCCACCTAATCACCATCATCTCTCTCTAAACTCATCTAAGTCTCTCAGAGCTCTATTTTATTAGAATAAAAAAATTACAAATGAATTAATTTTTACCCTATTTATATCTACCATTCAAAATTATTTATCTATCAATTATTTACCACAAAATTCTAAATTTTTATCATAACTTCATGTCTACTAGATCTTTTTAAAAATCATAAGATATTCTATAATCTTGACTTCATAGTGAATTTATCTACATACTATATTTAGTTTTGTAAAAAAATTAAATTTTACCTTATTTTGCAAGTTTGTCTAATGTTCCCCACATTGGACACCTCACAATCTCTCTCACATCATTTATACTCTACACCACTATGGTAAGTAAAGGTATTTATTTTCAATTATCTTATTTTATCTATACTTTAATTTACCGAGCTCAGTGTTGTTTGTTGTTATGTTATATTCCCAAAGCACCATCCCATGTTACAACTACATGACATGTGATGAGCTTCAAGTAGGGCATATGTATACACACAATAATTTTAAACTTTATCAATTACTAATTCTCTCTCTTATAAGAATCCATCAAGTCTCAACCTCTTTAAGTGCATGATTTAAAAGATGCACTAGGAAAGGGGTGGGCAGGCCTTTGGTGCTTTGAAATATTATTGTTCCCTATACCTACACCTAAAGTTAATAAAAACCTCTCATACATGTTTACCTAAGCTTTGACACCTCCTTTAGACTCTTCTCCAAATAATTTACCACCTCAAATAGCCCTTATATAAGACAAAATCCCCTTTTACCATCTTATTGAATGAAATTGATTGGGTCAAATTAGTTATGGGAATTTAGCACATTATAGGACTAATTAAGCCCAACTAATTTAGTTTGAGACCTAACTTCTCTATATCATAAATAACTAGGTCAACTAGGCCAGCTGCATCAACTAAAATTATAGAAGGGTTTAGGGTCAAATCAATATATATATATATATATATATACACACACATCCTTCACCCCACTTCTAATAGAGAGACTAATTTATTTGTGCTCCTTTATATATTTATCTACTATTCTACATGAGGATTCATTGTTTAGGGTTTAATGCTTTATGGGGGAGAACCTTTGTCTTTTAAAGGCTTGAGATTCACTAGGAGGTCCTTGGCTAGCATATATTCCATTATCCATCCTCTATTTATTCAAAAATAAACAACCACTTTCAAAGAACCATGGCTAAGGGAGAGGTTGAGGCTCAATGGATTTATCTTCAAGGTATATTTGAAAACTTTTCTATTTTTAGTAGATAGATTTGCATGTATAATGTTTAATGAATGTATCCTCTCTCCATTCTTAGGATTACCTCTATATTGACTTGAGTAGAATTTTATTTTGCATGTTTTTTTTATGTTTAACCCCTATTTGTGCCACAATATTTAGTGAGAAATATATTATATTTAATTTTCTTTATTATTACATTGAATATCAATACCTGGTTAGGGTTATTGTGTGGTGTTTCTTTACTAGAGTCCTTGGAACCCTATCTAGCCATACCATATGGTAATATATCCCTTAGGTAGGTTTACTAGTTCCATATTGGTCATGACCATAGTTATATAAGCATTGATAGTGGTATATTTAGTTGTTTATCTTTTTCGAGATAGGATTGATTTGTAGATCAACTTCACTTTTTCTTACATACAGTATGTACCATTTCATCAACATGTATAGACATTTCTTCAAATTACTAAATAATGTTATCTTCAAACCCTAATAAGGTAGATCCTTGCCCCATAAGTGGGAAAAAGGGATGTTCATTTTGAATAAATTTGTATTAAATGATTATGATGATGATTAGAAGTTTTTATGAGTTCTAAGAAAGGGATTTGAGATTAGAAATGTGAAATTTCAGCTATAGGATCTCATTCATAGTATCCCATTAGAATTTTATAGGATAAAAGTAAATAGTGTTTAAGTAAATACTTTGAGAGTGTAGTAGAAGTGTATCAAAATTGATGTTAGTAAGGGGTATTTTATTGATTTTTAGTTAATGTGGGTTGATCGATTGTATTTTATTATGTTATCTTAGATGACATGGTTGAATCATTATTTTAAGACTATTTTTATCAACCCCTTTCTTTTTTGAAGGTCTTGTCATGTTTTTAGTTTTTCCATATAGATGACCTAGTGTCATGAAGTTTAAAACTATGGTGGGGGATAACTAACTTGCATACATTTGAATACACATTTTTTTGTACATAGGCAAACATTTAAATTACTACATTGAATGAATTTTTTTACTTCTAATGTTAATTAAGTGGATTTGAAATCATAAGTTGTTTTTTATGAAAATGGTTTTCAATAGTGATCCATAACACTTTATAGTTTATAATGTATACAATGTTATCCCATGCTACAAATGTGATTTTATATAAGCTTGATAATATACATGGTCAATTTTCGATCTAAAAAATAACTAATTCTCATGGTGCATTATAATACTTAGCCATAATTGAATTGAAAAAAATGAGTAAGATGCAAATTCAGTTATTTATTGTGAAAATGTATTTTGTCATTAGATTTTACCTTTAGAACCATAGCACATATTACTAGGCAATCATGATTATGTTACTTTGATAAGAGGGTTTTCAATAATGGATTTTGAATTTATGATAGCAATGTATTTCTATGGCATAGATGTTTTGAGGAAATATGTTTGGTGTTATCATGATCCTATAATACTTTGAATACTTCAAAAGCTTAAAACCTAATGAATCATGACTTAGGTTATAAATATTTTCAAGAACTTAGATGCATTTCCTAAATTTTATATACATTTTATTACCTAGGTGGTAAAATTAACATCAACTAAGTTATAAGTCATAGGTTTTGATGAGTCCACTTTAAATGTGGTGTCATGGGGTTAATAATAATATTAGATATAATTCTAATTTGGTTGATATAATAATAACCATGGTTAATATTGTCTAGTTTGAATCACTGTTGAGAGTTTAAAATGGTGATTCATCATAGATTTGGTGTAAAATGGGGTAAATGAATTACCAATCCCTAGGTTTGATTTGGTATAATTGGTAAATAATTGACATTTATTTCTAAGTACTTGTCTTGGTCTATGGATTTGGTGGTTTATTTAGTAGTCAAGTAAATAGTTTTCTAAATGAATTAATAAGATGCTATTTTGGCATGGTTGGTTGGAAAGATGGTGAAATTTGTGAAAGCCAATATGATTTGAACACACCATCATAGATAGCAAATGGTAGTTATGATACTATTAAAGTGGTAATTTTTATTTTTTTGGTCTCATTTGATCACAATCTTGGTGAAGAAGAAAATTACTAGTGGAGAATAGTGTCAAGGTGGTTGAAAAGGAATACAATGATATTTAGAAAATATTTTCATACAAATTTGACAAGGTATGCTTTAGTTGTTCTTTCAATTTGAAGATATGATAATAAATACGTGGTTCAGATGTTTAAGTTTTTATACATAAATCCACATCTCATCTTTCAATTTTTGGAAGTTTGAATTGGTTATGGAAGTCATGGATTTGTATGTTTCATAGAATTTACATGCAGTTAGGTTTTTTTCATTGGATGTACATGAAAATATTTAGATCATTCAATTTAAATTTTTGAAATAGTTTCAAAGTTTGGATTTGATTTATGTAGATCAACCTTAACCTTTTGGTGTTTTGGTATTTAGTTCTTATTTGATTAAAATATTGTAGTTTCACTTTTACATATACATTCTAGTTGATAAAATATTCTATCAAGACATTTTATAATAAGATTAGGTGGTATGATTTTATATACACTCATATTCTTATTTGTCAAATACATGGAAAATGATTTTGATAATTTGGTTTAGGTGGTAGAATTGATTTCAAAAGTTGGTTTTATTTATGGATATGATCTAACTTGAAATTCAATTATTTATTTTTGTTTTTTTAAAATATATTTCACTATTTTTGAATGGATATTTGAAGGAATTTTTTTTTTATGGCTTTCCATGCATTTTGGTTTCAAAGAAATTAGTTCCCAATTCATATCTACAAATATATGATAAAATTTTGCATGCATATGGAATAACCTAGAAATATTGAATGGTGATATTATTTTTAATTGGTCATAATTTGTGTGAAAATAGATATGAATCCAATTTTGACATAAGTAATAGAAAATTTGGTTTAATGGTTACTTTATGAAAGAAATTGTTTGAATTCATCTATCTCAGGTCTGAGGATATTAAGAAATTTTTTATTATATCTCTATAATAATTTGAAATATTATGGCATTTAAATTAGGTATATGATAATTATTTTGTTTTGAATGACATTATCATGCTGACCTAAATGATATAAGATGCTTAAAACAATGAAAAGGGTTATATATGCAAGATGTTTGCCTTATGGTTTTAAGGAAGTCAAAGTTACTTTTATGTTTTCATTGATGAGATATTAAAAGAAATATATTTTTTGGTAATTGTTCATAAGATGTATTTGGATATAGCTTTAGATTTTTGAAGATATAATTGAATATGGTAATTAGGATTGTATATGTTGGTAGAATATTTTAGGGTATGTGTTTTGATAAAGTGGTATGGGATTAAAATTGAATATTAAAAGGATTATGAGAGATAATATTTATCTACCGAGTTTGTTTATTTTTAAATGTTTTTTATATTCAAAAGGATTTCCTTTATATATAACAATTTCAGTCCTTATGTTGAGAATATCATATGCTAGTCTTAACTACTATTTTGACTATTTCAAGATTTGGTTGATTTGAAGATGTAATATATTGAGTTTTAAATAGTTTATAGACTCAATAAACTTGTGAGTTTTGGAAGATTTGTAGTTTATTTGTTATGTGATCATGTTGATGAAAACATTATGAGATCATACCTTGATATTTGAATTTTTGGTTTAGTAAATGCTCGTTATGTAAAGTCTTTCATAAAATCTTATTTCAGTATGTTTTGTTAAAAGATGTCAGGGTGGACCCTAAATTCATATAATGTTGGGAAAAATGCATGGGGTCATGGTGATGATCAACATAGTGAGGTCACTCCTTCATAGGGTAGTTATCAAGGCCAATAGTTTCATAGATATAGGGTTGCTAAGAATTTTCCTCAACCTTTTAACCACATAAATCACTTATCCATTCATTTTGAGGCTTCTGATCCCACATTTTAGAATGTACTTGATTCATTACTAGCTATTTCTTTTACCTTTCCTAGTAATAGAGGTTTTAAAAGAGCTTATGGAAGATATATTTCTCATAGATGAGGTGCTCCAAGTGAGCCTTGTCATCAAATGCACACCACTTTTCAATATGATCTGCATAATTCTCCATTACTTGAACTTGATCCACACAATGTTCCATTACCTAAACAAACATAAAATGTTCTTGAAGCCATTGCCAAATTTCATATTCATTCACTTTTCCCTATTAATACTAGAATGCCCTCTCTTAAACTTGAAATAATTGATTATTCTAAAAGGAAAAGTGTTAGAAGCCCTATATCCCAACCTTTATTGACTTATAACTTGAAAAAGTTCAAGTTGGAGTTTGATGATTATAAAGGCATGAAATTGGTGGAACTTCTCACTACACCCATGGAGTACACAAAGAACTAGACTAATAGAGCATCTCCATTTATTGATATAATTTTTTATTCAAACTTAGATTAAATATTTTTTCATGTTGAATATTTTAAATTTGACTTGTTATATACCTATTATGATAAGGTGATAATTTTATTATATATATATATATATATATATATATATATATATATGATTTTAGTAATTTTGATAGATATGACACTAATATTATTTTTCTACAAGTCGAGATATTAATATTTATTGAAATTATATGGAAATGATTATGGTATTTAATATTTTAAGTATTTAATTTTATTTAATTATTATCATTTATTATGAATGTCATGTATAGTTAAATTCTTATTTTTATTATATTCTAATAAGTCATGGCCCCCCCACCTATTAGAATTGTTATCAATCTATTTTTTTAATTAATTTGATATTTTTAAACTTTATTAAGTCTAAAATTAGAGACTAAATTATAAGTTGAATAATTATTTTTTATAAATTTAATTAAAGTTAACAATAACTAACTAAAAATTTAGTTATAACTTATTTATAACTATCTCCAAAAGATTAATTTATAAATAGATAAAAGTCATAACATAAAAAAGAAAACATTATAAGTATTGAATATCTCTAAGGTTATTCAAATTTACATCTTACTAATTTCTTTATACAAATAATATCTGAACTAAATTATTATCTATAGATATATCCAATAATACATTCTGACAGTGAAGTAACCTGCTTGTTTAGCACATGTATATCCAAGTTTCTTATTTAGTTTATAAATTGATCATTTGAAATCTATCAGGCCTATTATCTTTTGATGATCGTAACTATGCAGTCATATGTTTATAATCTCATGTACTTGACCTAAATAATGATGAATATGTCACTTTGTGTGACATTTTTTAATCTCTCAAATGTAAATGATTGTGTTTTTAAAGACTATTTGTATTGAAGGCTTGTTTCTCAATAAAATTACTTTAATTTTCTACTAAGATGACTCTTATTTAAGGACTCACATTATCTTCTATTTTCTTTATCGGATTTCACCTTGATATAGTTTAACTTTGTTTTTTTTGGATTAGAATATATTCTTAATCTTTTCATTTATTTATTTATTTTAGTTCATAGTTATTTTTACTTTACTTTATGATTGTTTCATTTTCAATATTGTTCTTACTATAAGATTTATTTATGGGTTTATTTTTAGGTTTAAATTATAGTTCATTTATTATCTTTAAAGTTTTTTATATTTTAAGAATCTTTATTTTGTTCCTTCATTTGTTTAGATTTAGTTATTTTTATTAGTTAAGTTACATAGTTAGAATGCTAATTAGAGATAGTAGTGTTACATAAATATTAATTTTCTTGATTTTAATAGTATTATAATTAGATTTTTGTATTTATTTAGATTAGTATTTTATTCAAATCTAGATTTAATTTTTCATTGAGATTAGATTAGATCATGTTATATTTATTAATTCTTATTTTGTATTTATCATATGTTGTTATTCGACAGTTTTTTTTGTAGTTTAGAGGTTAGTCATTTCTTTTATAGGTATATTTTTAAGTTTTTTTTGTAGTTTAGAAGTTAGTCATTTCTTTTATAGGTATATTTTTAAGTTATGTTAGTCTTTATTTTTATCTCATTGTTTGGTTTTCATTTCTAGTTATTTTATTTATCCTTTAATTCTTTTCATTTCTTTTCTTTGGACCTATTTTGAGCTTAAAGATAAATCAATAGGTTATAAGCAATTTGATTTTTTTTTTTTAATAAAGGATCAAAGATATTTTCTTCAAGAGACTATCTCATTTATAGGATTTATTTTTTAGATAGGTTAGGTTACATAGATATAATATAATTTCTTTTATTTGATATTTAAATCAATATTTAATTTCTGAATATTAATTGAGCACTGTTAAATATTTCACTTGATCTTTATTTTCTAGATCATTAAAAAAACTCTATACATTTTTATAATCAATTTTATTCCTTAGACCTTTTTTATTAGAATGGTACAATTCCAAATTAACCTTCATGATAGGTGAAAGGGTTGATTCATTGACATGACATTTTTCATTATCAACACATTGGTTTCTTCTTATGTTTGAGAGAAAGAAGTACCAATGATAGAATATTTTTGGGATTATGGAGTGAGGTGTCTTATTTAAAGGAGGAGTAGAATTTATATTGATAAAATGTGAGTTGTTTTTTAGGTGTATCATTAGATTTTACATTTATGAGTTTTTTAAATTTATTAGAATTGATTATGATTACCCTAATTACATAAAATGAGATGGGTAAGCATATTAAATAGTATAAAACTTTGGGAAATTGTTTTAGTTGTAAGTTGGATAATGATCGATATAGGAAAGTACTCTTTGAATATTATTCATATTAGCAACATTATCGTGCATGTTAGGATCCAAAAAAATTTCCACATTATTGGTAGTGGGAGATTGGTTAGAATTAGCTTGATGATTAGGAAGGAGATCCTTATAAATAGCTAAATGACTATTTTATTGATTCAAGGATTCATGTATAGTTTTAATTTTATGAGCCTTAGATGCTACTTCATATGCTTATTTATGTGTATGTATAAGCGATTCATGATCAAAATTAGGTCCAAGAAGATAGTCTATAACAAATTTTCTTAATTGGTGACAAGTTTCATGAGAGCGGCCCCAACTTACTTGATACCAACAAAATTTATGTGGATCATACCAATGTTTGATAGGAAAAATAAGATCAATATCTCATGGTGAAGGTTGAGGAAGACATTTTTGAATCTCTACTAAGGAAAGTGGTTTATGGATATCTATATTATTTACTTGAGAAAATGTAGAACTAGGATGAGAATTATTAGAAACTGGTGATGAAAGAATAGGCTTCATAGGATTACTTTGAGCAATGGCTTGATTGTTGTGTATGGAATCATAGGTATAAATAACACCATCATTAGATTTCATAATAATTTAGGTTCCTATTAGAGGGTACGAAGGATCGAATTATCATATAAGGAAATCTTGATGTTTAGATTGGTTGAGGGCTTCTTCTAAATATTTTTGATAAAGAGTCCTCACATGATATTATAATTTGGGGTGAAGAACATTAGTGAATAAATTATATATATATAATTTATTCGCTAATGTTATTCACCCCAAATTATAATATCATGTGAGGACTCTTTATCAAAAATATATACATATATATATATATATATATATATATATATATATATATTATAATTAGACATGTTATGCTTAACTTTGTTAGAATTATTGAACCAATACATTGACTAAGTCTTTCAAGTTAGAGATAGAATGAGTTTTGAGGTGATTATACTAATCTAGAGAAACACCTTAAAACATTTTTAGCTACGAGCTTGATGGTAGCAGAAGTATTAAGTTTGACCCAATATTTGTATAGGTTTAAAAAATCTTTAAATGCAAGGTTGGATCATTAGATCCATTATAAGTAATAGTGGGAATCATGTCCCCTGTGTCAATTTTTATAATTAAAAGAATTATAGTTTCATTTTTTAAGTGTTTAATAGCCTTGTTAAGAAGTGGAGGTTATGGTATAAGGTGACCATGTGTATATCTAATGAGGGGTGGGGGAATTAGGGTTTTTCACTTCTATTGAGTAGGTTGAGGATGATTTTAGAAATGCATTAGGTAATTTTACATTTTCATCATTTGATTAGTAATATTAGTTTGAAAAGTATCCATTTTATTTAAATTTCATAATTACAATTGATTAGTTTTAATGGTATTTTTACTAGTAGAAGCAACATGGGATGCATTAAAATTGAGAGTTTGATATGCACTAGTAGACCCACTAAAGGTTAAACCTATTATGTGTATATCCATGGTTGGAATTAAGTATGAAGAGGGAATGGAATATGATGTCATGCTATTATAGGAAGGAATGAGAGAGGAAAAAGATGTGTCAGAATTCATTGAATGAATCACCCCAGATATTGTAGCAAAGCTAGGTGAAGGTGAATAGGGTTCTCCAATGTGAGGCCCCATCATGAGGTTATAAATGACTATGGAATCCTTACCCTAATATTGAGTGTTTTCATTAATGAATAGGATCATTTTAGATATATACTTAAGATCACTTTCATCCTCTACCATAGGTAAGAATAAAGGATTAAGAGAAGTATAATAGGGAGGAATCCCATAATTGGTGGTTCTAGTAGTAACATGGATATTACTAAGATCACGATTATCTATTGCATACTATGGTTGATGCATTTTAGAGGCTTTATGAGGATTATTAAGACTCATAATGTTAATATATTTTTGCTATTTAGCTTCATCAAATAGATGTTACATGATGAAAAACTTATATATACACTTACTAGGGAAATGAATATTTAGAAGTTGAAAATGATAGATTTCAAATTGGTCAATCTAGATGGACTAATTAGATAATAGAATAATTTAGAAACAAACTAGATTGATTTAGTCAATCTAGTTTTACTAACATAATAAAAACAAAATAGAAATATACTAGGTTGAGTTAGTTGATCTAGTTGTAAATGTAGAAAAATAAAATAGATTGTAAACTAACTAGATCAAACTGGTTGATCTAGTTGTAAAAGTAGGAAAATAAAATAGTCTATAAATTGAATAGATCGAGATAGTTGATCTATTTTTAAAATTAGAAATAAAAAAAAGTCTACTAGATCCATCTAGTCTTTCTAGTTATGTAGTCTAGAATTTTTTTTAAAATACCTTAATATTGGATGATTTACTTTTAAATACAAAAATAAAATTAGGCACATATGCAACTAGATCAAGTTTGTCAATCTAGTTAAAACACACAACACATTACTTGTATCAATGTTGCCTAATATAGTCTAAAATATAGAATAGAATGGAACACAATAAGAAAAAAAATGTAATTTTGATGATAACTAATTATCTAAAAATAAGATCATGACATTCTACTAAAGATTATATTTGATAATATAAGCTTATAAAGATACTAGTTTGTCTGTTAGAAAGTGTCAGCCCAATGTTTTAGATTGCTAACTATGGAGGAAGTGCCATTCTCATAGCTCACTAAAATTAGTTTCAAGGGTAAGATATAATTAACATCTCATCACTAACCATTAACCAATGAACCACATAATCAAATAAATGGTTGGATTCCTAATGTTTAATACAAAAGAAAATTTTAGGTATTTTTTAAATAATGTGAGGCACATAGAAACTAAAGACCATGTTTAACTTTTTACTATGTCTATCAGTATTAGGTAAATCCCCTCACACCATGATATATATAAATGATATACAAGGATTATAAATATAATATCACATAGCCCCTCCCAACAATAGATAAGTAGTTTTAAAACTGTTGGTACATGCTACGCCCCTAACCTATCACATGTATTAGGATAGGAATAGCCAAATCATGGCATACTTATCCCTCTTTGATGCTATATCACATTTATCTATGTATTCATTTGGCTAGTAGGTCAGCCTATGGTGTAACCATGGCCTAGAAAGACTATATATAGGAGGTAGTGGGTAATTGTTTATCATAATATTTTGAATTCTACTCTTATTGATACTTGTGGAGGTTTCCCCCTCGAAGTGGCTTGTATATTATCATATATTATGATATATTTTAGTCATATTTGGATCTATTTCTATTATTCTAATTTATTTTTTAAGTAAATTCATTACAAGTGGTATCAGAACGACGATTTGGGTAATCTTGTGGGTGAAACCCTAATTTTTTAGATTTGGATATATCTAAAATTTTTTTTGCTAATTTATTTGAAATTTTTTTATTGGAGGTGAAAAATAATTAGATTAATCTTACATTATAATTTTAGCTCATTTGGATCTTTTTTACAAAAGTTATCACCATTTTAGTATTTTTCATAAAATTGCTCTATAGTGCACAATTTAAAGAATTTTTATGATTTATTTACATTTTTGGAAATATTGTAAAAAATTGTCTAGGGTATTTTATTTGTATGTTTTGATTTTAGGCTGACATAATTCTAAAATCTCTTGGTTAAAGTTGAGTCAAAAGTGCCAATCAGGGTCGACATCGTAAAGCCCTTTTATGGCAGGTCCACAAACTCAGGGCCGAGGAAAGGGTGCTAAAACTACAAGTAAAAATCCTAAAAAGGAAGAGATGGAGTCATAAGGGGGATGTAATATATCATTTTTACCAGGGTTCTCTGACATAGATCATAAAGAGAGCCAGCTTGACTATAGTGTGCAAGGCATTCAAAGTGAGGTGTAAGGCATACAATCTAATATGAAATCCATATAAGATAGTTTGGTAGATATCATGATGGATCTAAAAAATAATAAGACAAATCATCCATCTATCACTATTGCACAACCCCACTAGGGTGGTTCTCCCAACCAGTCTACTTCAAATCTAACTACATTATCACATAGGAGCTTGTTACCAAAGGTGGATATGTGCAAATGTGATGGAAAAGATCCACTCAATTGGATCAACCAAATGGAGATTTTTTTAATCTACATTAGATCCAAGTGGATATAAGGTTATCATGACATCCTTGTATCTTGAACCTGATCAATTCATTTGGTATCAATGGTTTTCTGATCAAAAGAAAAAGATGACTCTTAATGTCACCTGGTCAATTTTTATAGAGGAGCTACACTTACACTATGGCAAATAGTGTGACAAAGAATTACTTCAACCAATTGGAAAATTGTGATAGACTGGCTCTATCAAGGCTTATATTAATCATTTTCAAAACCTATCCTTACATGTGGATATAATTTTTGAGAGCTTGATTGACCTATTTTTGAGTGGACTCAAGGACCACATTCAACATGAGGTACACATGTTTAATCCACTTAAGATTTTTTATTCTATTATCATGGCATGTAGAGCTAAGGAAAAATTCAAAGACAAGAAGAAGTATCCATTCACTCACTTCAAAGATTGTAGCATATCAACACCAACATTTCCTCCACCTACCAGATTGACCCCTCAAAAAATTGAAGAGAAGTGTGCAAAAGGATTATGTTTCGGTTGTGATAGCCAGTGGAGCAAATGACATAGATGTGCTGAGAAGAAGTTATTCTACATTGAGGGATCCAATGAAGATGAAGAAGAAGATGATGCCTCGAATGATGATGAGGAATAGATAGAGGAGGTACCTAAAGATTCCCAACCTACAATCTCTTGTCATGCACTTGCAGGTATTAACACTCCACAAACTCTTAGGGTGGTGGGTTTCCTCAAGAAACAAAAGGTGACAATGTTGATTGATTTGGGGAGCACACATAACTTCATCAACCATAAGTTGGCCACTCGATAAAACTATTTCATCTACCCAGCACCAGAATTTCAGTTCATGATTGCAGATGGTGGCACAATTAATTGTTCAAGAAAATGACATAGTATTAAGCTTGATATGGGTGGGTATAATCTCAATTCTCCTATGTTTGCTATTTATATGGGTAGCATATACATTTTTTTGGGAGTCCAATGGCTCACAACCCTAGGTACCATTGAGATGAACTTCTAGGAACTATTCATGCACTTTCATTTTAAAGGTAGGAAAATTGAACTACATGGATTATAGGAAAAATCTCCACAATTGATTAGTTCACATTAGATGACCAAGATGCTAAAAAAAGGGGTAGAGGGAATTATTACATGATTATGTTCCATATAAGTTCAACCCACATAGGCATCTACACATACTAATTTATATATGATTTTTGATGACCACCCATCTATTTTTGGGGCCATGCCAAAAACTCTCAAAAACCTCTAAGGGTTCCTAGGATTAACATGTTACTATAAAAGATTTATGAAAGGTTATGGCAACATAACATCTCCACTCAATGCATTGCTAAAGAAGGACACCTTTCATTGGAATGATGCCACCACCAAAACATTTGAGAAACTAAAAGTAGCTATGTGCACTACACTAGTTTTGGCTACTCCAGACTTCTCAAAGACATTCACTATTGAATGTGATGCTTCTAAATCCAGGTTGGGAGTAGTACTAATGCAAGAAGGAACACCAATTGCATTTGAGAGTCATTAATTCAAAGGTAAGAATCTAAAAAAACCTATCTATGAGAAAGAAATGATGGCTATTCTTCATGTAGTTAAATAATGGAGGCCTTATCTGATGGGTAGACACTTTAAGGTGAAAATGGATCATGATAGTCTCAAATAATTTTTAGAGAAAAGATTATCATCTGAGGAACAAAAAAAGTGGGCAACAAAAATGTTGGGTTATGATTTTGAAATCATCTACAAGAAAGGTAAAGATAATGTAGTAGTAGATGCACTATCTATACAAGATACATCCACATAATAATTACTTTGTATAATGTCCATGTTGTAAACAGATTGGGTGGATAAAGCTAGGTTAGAATGGGAGCAAGACAAGGATACATAGGTTCTAATTCATAATCTCTAGCAAGGTACTTTAGCCTCTGAAAAATTTGAATGGAAAGGTAATTTCCTATGGTATAAGGGTAGGTTATACTTGTGAAAATATTCAGAGCTTAAGCATAAGATTCTTGCAGAGTTTCATGCATCCCCAATTGGGGGACACTCAGGGTTCTTGAAAACTTATCACAGAATTAAGAAATAATTATTTTGGGAAGGACTCAAGGGATATGTACAAATTTTTGTGGTATAATTCTTGATATGCCAATAGAATAAAGGTGAGATAGTTAAGACCCCAGGTCTGTTAAAACTATTAGTAATTCCTAGTCAAAGGTGGGAGGAGGTTTCCATGGATTTCATCATAGGGTTGCCTTGTTTTGAAGGCAAGAATGTTATCTTGATCATTATGGACAGGCTTACAAAATATGCCCATTTTTATGCTTTCTCACACCCATTTTTAGCAAGTATAGTAACAGCTATTTTTTTTAGGCATTTCTAAAATTACAGGGAACCCGAAAAATAATTGTAAGTGATCATGATCCTATTTTCACTAGTAATTTATAGACTGAACTATTTTCCTATTTGGGTAATCAGCTAGCTCATAGCTCATCTTACCAGCCCCAATCTGATGGATAAACAGAAGTGGTTAACAAATGTTTAGAGGGGTATCTCCATTATTTTGTATCAGATAAACAAGAATATTGGGTTAAATGGATACAACTTATAGAATGGTAGTATAACACATCTTTCCATACCTCTTCTAAAATGTCTCCATTTCTAGCACTATATGGTTACCATCCACCTTCCATCACTTCTTCATTAAAGGTGCAAACCAAGATTTGAGATTCAAAGCACATTCAACATCAACAAGAGGTTTTGGCTAGTTTGAGAGAGAATTTGGCCTTGGCACAAAATAGGATGAAGCAACAAGTAGATCAGCACCATAGTGAGTGAAATTTTGAGGTGGGTGACTGGGTATTTGTACGTTTGTAGCCTTACAAGTAGATGTCCTTGAAGAAATAGAAAAAGGATAAAAAACTTGCTCTTAAGTATTATGACCCTTATCAAGTTTTACAAAAAATTGGAAGTGTGGCTTACAAGCTCGAGTTATCTCATTCATCTCACGTACCCCTAGTATTTCATGTTTCTTATTTGAACAAGGTTATTGGACAAAAATATTTAGCCTAGATAGAGCTCTCAAAACTAAATGAAGAAGGATGAGTCATTTTGGAACTAGAGAATATCCTCCAAACATGTACTAAGAGGTTGAGAACTAGAGAGATTAGGGACTATCTGATTAAGTGGAAGAACTTTAGCAGTAAAGATAGAACGTAGGAAGGTGAAGATTTTTTGCAACAACATTTAGAGTTGTTCAATGTTGAGAACAACATTGGTTTGAAGGGGAAGGGCATGTTACGCCCCTAACCTATCACATGTATTAGGATAGGAATAGTTGACTTATGGCCTACTTATCCCTCTTTTATGCTATATCACATTTATCTATGCATTCATTTAGTTAGTAAGTCAACCTATGGAGTAACCATGGCCTAGATAGACTATATATAGGAGGTAGTGGGTAATTGTTTATCATCATATTGTGAATTTTTCTCTTATTAAAACTTGTGGAGGTTGCCCCCTCAAAGTGGCTTGTCTATTATCATATATTATAATATATTTTAGTCATATTTGGATCTATTTCTACTATTCTACTTTATTGTTGAAGTAAATTCATTACAGTACATAGTTTTTAGGGAAATCCAAGCAAGAGGAAAATTAAGGTGAAAATCAATTTTGGTATAAAAATTAGTTACAATTTTTGCAAGAAAATAAAAAAGCACCCAACTAAAAATCAAAGTGATTCGTAATTACTATGAAATAGAGATTAAATTCCTTTAATTATGTTATAAAGTGAAATATACAAAACATGATCGATTAGGTTGATCTAGTTTTGAAAACAATACAAAAAAGAATCAAGTTGGTTGACATAGTATATTGTAAAGTATGCCAAAATAAACAAAATTGACCTGATCAACTTAGTTTGATGGAAAAAATAACCACAAAACTAGATCAAATCGGTCGATCTAGTGGATTGTGTGGGTATAGTTTTATAGAAAACAATGATGAAAATAGTACAAAATTTGAATTTAACTAAAAGGTGGGAAATGAAATTTGATTTAAAATTGACAAAGTCAAAATATTAGGCTGCTAAGAATTAACCTAAAGGATATAAAAAGATTGAAAAGTGTTATGGCCAAAACACCCCACTTTTTTTAAAACTGGGGGACCCCTCTTTAAAATGACAACTCAAAGTTCCCAGACCTTCTATCTTACTCCAATAAACTCCATCAGGAGAGAACCTTTGAATTTAAATTGACTTAGTCTCTTTGAGTGTATTGCATGTTTGTAATAGCCTATTAATCCTTATTGAGAGCGCATATGACCTCTAAAGTTAACCTATTTGAGTCTTGGGGATATCCTAAAATAAACCAGGCTCTTTATTATTTAGACGATTTAATTTGCTAACTTTTATATAGGATTTTTTATTGAAAACTACCAAGGTCTCAAACTCCTAGAATCTCAGTCTCTTAGAATGTCAAACTCTTGAAGTCCTATATGGTACCTTGTGATATCTAGATATAGGTCAAGTGAGCATTTTATTTATCATATTTATTTTCATTTTACTTAGTCTCTTTTCATGGATTTGTGTAGGAGGAATGGTGGAATAAAATGAGCTATGTGGATAGATATCAATGAAGTCAAATCCTATCAGAGCTTAGCCAATCAAGGTGCCTCTATGTGTCAATCCCTTAGACCTAATAGAGGTGTTAAAGCTTAAGAGATCCTAGCCAAATGAGATAACAACATGTAGCCTACAAATAGATCCAATTAGAGCTTAACCAATTATGGCACCCCAAATTCAAAATGGTTAATCTCTTAGATCCATTAGAGATGTTAGATCTAAGGAGAGCTTGATTAAATGAAAGATGTCACTGGCCTATAAGTTAGATTTATTAGGATCTAACCAATAAGCTTGAACCACTATTAAATGTTTCAATCTCCCATATTTAAAGGGGATATCAAGGATCAGGAGAGCCCAAACAAATAATAAAGTGCCATGTGGCCTATTATTAGGCTTATTAATCTCTCAAACCTGACAAAGATGACAGGGTCTAAGAGAGCCTAATGTAGACACCAAAATCATGTCTACTCCCTTGGTCATCCTCTCCCATGCCTATTTAGCCCCTCTCGATCATTTTCCCATGAACCTTGACCCTAGCAGCATGTAAGAATGGGTAGAAGGCTAAAATTAGCCTCTATCCCCATTTTGTAACCGCCGACGTCGGTCACTATTCGGCCGACGTTGGTAGTTCTATCGGCGTCAGTTACCCTTAAAATTGTGTTCGTTAATCCATTTCCCAATCAGTTTTCTAATCCGTTATCAGACCTTCTTTCAAGACATTCTCAGATCGAACCTTAGTTAGAATGATCAACCAATACTCACTCAGCCAATCCACTAAAAAAATCTATCTCTCTCTCTCAGGTACAGGTACTCTGCTTCAGTCACCTTGCTGGAGGTCTTTTACATCAAACATTTGCAACCAATTTGTAACACACTATCAGCAATCAATCTGCAACCAAGTCTGCAACATTCCTTCTCCAGCAATTATAAGGTAAGTATTTGCTACTATTTTCATTTCAATATCTTCTTTTTAATCTCTCTGTTATTCAACGAGACCAGACCCAAACCCTTATCTCCCTGTTGGCCTCCTCTATCCCTCTGTCCCTTTTTGATATTCTGTCCATTACCCCAGACCTCTGCACAGACTCTCAAACCATTCAACCAGACCCATAGCCCTTCTCAGACCCGTTCGCAGACCATAAACCTTTCCAGACCTGACCAGAGCTCATCCAAAGACTATAGACTTGACCAGACCTCATCCAAAGACTATTGCCTCAACCGATGCCAGTCATTTCCCCTACCGACATTGGCATCCTAATCGATGTTGGTGACCTCCTTGATAGACATTGACAGAACCACCGACATCGGCTACTGTGCAAAGTAGATTGCTACATATCAGGTACGCATTAGATTTTTATTTCCTTTTCAATCTTTAATCATTTTAGTCTTTTATCATTCTGCCTTTTATCAAACATTATTTTTATCAATCAATGGGTTGACATCCCTCAAAGAATTCATTGTACTTTTGGGATCAAGCTTTCGCTTGGTAGCCCACCATCTCCTTATCTAATGCCTTCTTTGTTTTAGTCTCTTTCTTCTGCAGGTGTCATCCTCCACAACCAAAGAGGAGTTCTCACGACGTCTAATTATGGTGCACACAACTTCATCTAGGTACATACAAGCCTTAGACCATTTCTTTTAGTTTCTTATTCTCTCTTTGAATGTGAAAGCAAAAATTGTATAGAAACACCTAGCTTATCACATCAGGCCACATGGAATTTGTATACAATACTGGTAAGGAGATCCCAATATACCTAAGATAATTATAATGAGGTATATTTAGATTTGAAAGGGTTAATGCCATGTGTCTTCCAATTGGAATTTTCCTTCCTCTAAGCGTGTAAGGATGAAACATTGGGTTGTACCTAGGTATCAACCATTGTAGCATGAACCAATGAACATAATACATGTGGAACAAATAAAAAAATCACCTAAGAAGCCTTGAGGATGATATGTTCATGTTACTACCATGATATATGCATTAATTAAATGGAAAATTAGGCTCTGATTAATTAATTTAAAATGTCATGTCATAATCACTAAATCTAGTAGGTAATATATAATTAAGATCTTTGAGTTTAATTCTAGATTAGGAAATAAATGGGAGGGTCTAGCCACCAAATTGAATTTGAATTAACACCAAGAGAGACATAAAATTCCATTAATGTAGGAGATGTATGTGGATCCATATAAGTGAATTGAGATGAACTCATTAACTATTATTGCTCCTAGTTTCCCAAAATCCCCTCCTTGATTTTTGCTTCGACCAGGACCCTATGTGTCTTCCCCTTTGCTTAGTTTTCTTTATAACTAAGATCCATCCCATATATAATGGTTACCTCATCTTTGAACCCCAAATCTGAGATAGAGTACTGAAACACTACATTCCTAGATGGCTTGACACATTTCAAGTACTATATTGAAATATTGAAGGCCATTGATCTAATACTCAAATTTTCCAGCAGTGATGATAAGGATGAGACTAAATTTGAAGATTCCTTTTAGGCCTATGAGAAATGTGGGATAAATAGATTTACAATTAATCATGGGGTATTTATATATTCTTAATTATTTAAAAAAATATTTTACATAATAAATTGGGCCTAAAATGGCATTTATGACATGGTTTTCTCTATGAATAACCAACATTAGATTGTTGACATCTCAAGATCTGAATTCAAGGATTATTACAACCTCACTAAGTATACCTTATCTTATATTCATACACCATGATTTAGTACCCACTAGATTCATGACATCTTGAAGGACTGATCTAAAAACCCTAATGTAAGTTGGGTCTATAAGATAGATGTTAATATGTATATCATTCACACTTTCAAAGATGGAATCCATATTGGAATTATCTTGCTTGATTAATTATTTAGGGAGAGTGATTGCTTACACACCAATATCTTAAGGATTCCCCTACTTCACATAATAATCCAAGGTGAATAGGTCCCTAACCTAGGAGGGATAATTAATTTCAACATGATCAACATAGTGGTGGATGCCCAGGGAGGCGATAATTTCTACATGATGAAATTTTTAGTAGATGTAGTTTATGGGACACTTGCATTTAAGCCTAATGATTTTATAGCATTGGTTATCAAGGGCATGGTGATCCATGTAAGTTTTTACAAACTATATATCCATTGATATTAAAAATATATCCAAGATAAATGCAGATATTTGTACCCAATAGTCTACATGGCCACTAATCAGGCACCCATGCCTCAACTATCAATGGAAATTTGGGACCCTCTTAGGCCCACTGGTGACTATTGGTACTGTCAATATGACATGATCATTTATGTGGTAGGCACTCTCAAGGTTCTTCTCTACCTACCCTATCAAGTCTTAGACTACCTCACAGAGCAATAAATTACATACCAACTAGTAGAAGGTGTCTGTGGGCACTACATCAACCATTGGTAAAGGGCATGTCTACCTCTCCTAATCACTATCAAGCACCACATGTACTAGGCCTTCCCTCTTCTAAATAATATGGAAACTAGGAAGGGATCCCTTGCCTTTGGAAGGGTAGATCACTAGGACTAGGACTTGTATGGTGTTATATAGGCTCACTTAGCCAAGTATAAATATTGTATCAACCTTAATTATAGACATAACCCTAAATATGATGGAGAGATTTACCTTAATATAGTATATGATCAAGAGGTTTTCCCTAGAATTGAGGTTCAAAAGAAGAAGAAAATAACGTATGCTTAGCCTAAATGATTTTCGCATGTTGGCCTTACCTCTTCCACATTGACCTAACCTACCAATGATGTTCAAGTGACTCCTACCAAATATCAAATAAAATTACATAGGGGGTCTTGATAGCTTCCCATCATAGATCTCTTCTTACATCTTGACCCTCACCTTCACCTTTACCACCTCATTTGGTTTAGGAAGCTCAACCTTAAGTAGTTTAGCCCTAATAAATTAAGATTTAAATGTTTTGTCTCTAAATAGATTGACCCACAACCACACACGAATTAAGGTTTGATATCACAAGAAGCCTAGAGACTAGTCTGAATAAGAACCAAAAGTTTACACCTACTTGGGTCCCTTCCTTGCTCCTACTCTTGAATAACATTTCATGACACCACATGGTTTCCTGGCTCCTCAATAGTCACCCCTGGTGATACCTCCCCTATTACCCATCTCTCACCCTACACAATCCACCCAAGTGTCTTTGGAATCATCCATACATGTCATCCTCACCTCATTTTTCCCATTTACATCCTCCATTACATAACCAAGTAATTTCTCAATTCCTTCACTAGTCATTCCACATATATAGGTGCATGTAGGTGCCCTAACCTCAATAAGTGTGACTATAAATCTTGTCATAAATTTACCTATTTACACATCTTAGATGTCCTAATACATTCTAATAGTGACTTCAGTCACCTAATAGGTTCCTCAGTGATCTCCTATAACTTTTACCACCCCTTCTCCTCTAACTGTAACATCTAAAACTAATATGAGTGAGAGACCAAGGAAGATGCATAAGTTATCTCATGCTTAACCTTCTATCTAGGTACCAATTTCTCACTCTCAACATCTTCCAAAAGATCCTACTAACCCTACTTCTCTACCCCCAATGGTTTTATACATCATTTTTAGGTCCCCCATTATCATCATCCTAGGTTCTAAGGGATTTGGATTTAAACAAAAAAATACCTCCTTTTTGTTGAATGCTCCTCTCCCTAGATTCATGCTCCATAGGTTAACTTGAATTATATTTAGTGACAATAAAAAATGTTCCCTTGGGCCTCCCCATTCATCTTTCCTCCCTATGCCCCCATGCCTCCTCCTCCTCCACTACTCTCCTTATTTATCCCTTACGATTCATGCATTTCCCTTCCACCTCATATTCTACTTGTCACCATCATATTTGTCAACCCACCAACACCTCCTTCCACCATGGGAATGGCTACAATGTCAAATTCACATGAGATGATAATGTAGGGTAACTATGATGTAAAGTTGGAGTTCTACTGCACCACAAGGAACAAGCAAAGGATCCTCACTCAAAGGTTCATCTAGGAGGGGAACTTTGTGTTCTAGTAGACCCAACATGATATTTTCTCCCTCATCAAGAAGAGGAATTCCATGGGAGAATAAAAGGTATCTGAATACCAAATTATAGTCCTTTGAGCCACACACAACACGTCATAAAAACTAATGGAGTACATATAAGAGCAAGTCCAAGCCTTAGAAGTAAAGGTGAAGATATATTTCCACCTTGAGATAATTGGAAAAATAAATTATGTAATTATGCAAATTTTCTTAGTACTGAGAAGAGTGGTGGAGACTCTAATGGGTAGAAAGATTCATATTCATAGGACCTAAGATTATTTGGAAATAATTTCTCTAATATAGATTAAGTTCATGAAGTATGATATTATAGTGAACAAGGGCATGTTCCTAGAGCTAAATCTTATGCCCACTTAATTACTAAGTTTTTACCAAACATACACATGGAGTATGAGGACTATAATTAAGTAATGGATAGGTATGGCATAGACTATGGTGGATTCCCTAGAAGGCAAGAAGAAGATATTGGCCTACATCAAAGAAGTCAATATCTTAGTGTTATTCTACCTAGATTGCACTCTATTAGATAGGGGTGAGTTTAGGGTTTGAAGGGGTCATTTTGACCAGGTTATGAGGAGAAAGTGGATAAATCTAATAAGGTTGGAGCCTAGGTGGTATTATAACTCTTGACCCAATTCATTATGAGAATTATCTAGGTGTAAGAAGTTAATGTGGATATGGAGATCCACTCCAAGTTTATCAAAGGTTGGTGACCTAATTAGAGGTGATCTTCTAACAAACACCAATGAATTTAGCCAAACTAGACCAAGAGTTTGACTTAATGGAATCTGCACTAGCTACTAGGGGAGTGGAGTCTAATAAATTAGGAGGTAGTTTATTCATATCTCCTCCATGTATCATTTAAGTAGGACCTTGGGGATATTTTAAAAGGATTCAAGAATATTTTATTCTTTTTTTAAAATTGATATCATTATAACAACCTAAAGTGGCTATAATGGCCTAGGATGGGAATCTCATGCTACTAGGAGGTAATTCCCATCATCTTCTATAAATGTATAGCTGTATTTTGTTTTGAAGGTTAAGAATTTCAATACATTATTGGAATCAAGCTAGGATTTCACCTAATTTTTCCTTTACTCTTTTAGCTTGTGAATGTCTAGCATGATCAATATTTTTGTTAAAAAAACTCATTTTAATGTATGAAATATTTCAATCTCTAAAAATTTGATGGTTTATTTGTCAAAAGTTTTCAATCATACCCTCTTATTGAATGAATGTTAATGTTAAGAAAATTAAACTAGTGATTTATTAATTAATGAGTAAAGTGGTTATAATGTGATTTGTTATTCTAACCCATTTATGAACCATTTTAATTTCCTTACATTATTTATTTGTTTCCTTAGATTTTTCCCATTGTGTAATACAGAGTCAAAACCTTTAATGAATCTTGGCATAGAGTGGTACAACTATGATAAGGACTTGAACTTGGTTCTTGAATAATTAACACATTTTAGGCTTAGAAACACTCTTTCCTACCCTACTTTACCCTCTTTTTTATGTTTATTTTATAATCTAGACTCTCTCTCCTACATTAAAAATCTATAAAGCATGACATAATAAAAAATGATGAGTATAGACTACTTTAGATAATAATTAATTTGATGTGAAATTTCACATATCTTGAACCTCCATTGGGAACATGTGTGGCTCTTTGAGGACAAAAGGTTAACTTGCTTGGTACTTAGATTCAACTATATGTTAGAGGCTTAGTCTTCACCCTAAGTGAGTAAAATATCGTTCAAGTCCTCTACTCAAACCTAGTCCAACATGGGAATGACCCTAGGCTATAAGTCACCTAATCCTATGTCAGACCTCTAGGATTTTTAACAAGGTTAGATCCTTTGATGTATCACTTATCTCATTTAAACTAAAACCTACTCATCATTGGGGTGAAAAGGGGGAGAAAAAAACTTAAATGGAAACCCTAAAATATTATTGGTGATACACATGGAATTATTGTTCATCCACTCTATTTGAACTTTTAAAAACACTAATGAGACAATAAAAAGACTAAATCTATAACTCCAAATGTTTGTTGTGCGTCAATATTTCATGTAGAGGTTCACTAATTAATCAAAAATTGAGGGAAGTGATGGAATTTTCCTAATTTAAGGCACTAAAAAATCAATTTATCCACTATTGGATTCAATAAAATGACACCAAACACTAGGCATCACCTGCATAACATGACAAACTACCAGCTAGGTGAGATCAGGACTTGAGAAGGGAGAAAACTCTACCACATTTGAAAATCAACTAACATGAACACATTAGATAAATGTAATGAAATATTAAAAAAACCTTCTATCCATCTCAAGAGGTTACAAATCTCAATCTTGGAAAATTATATTCATGCCCAAGAGATGGATCCACTGCAAGGCTTATAAGCCTATATTTATAGCAGAAGCGAAAGAGAGAGATGGGGAACATGTATAGAAGAATGGAGGAGTCATCAATGATCAAGACAATATCTATACCAACTCATAAATATTCTCATTACCTTAATTCTCTTTATAATTATAATAATGGGATCAAGTCATTTTCAAGATGAATTATAGTGTTGATGAATTTATAATAGCTAGATCAATTTGTTAGGATCTTGTTTTCGAGTTGATTGCTCGTTATTGGTTCACCTTTGGCATATAAGAGTGGAGACAAAGGTCATAATCATGTTGTTGGTTTTGGTGATGAATCCATCAAATTTGAAATGTATACCTTCATGGCATCCCATTGAAATATTTTCTCTAGTTCAACCTTAACCATGTTTAACCTCTACTCATAGTCTCATGTCTTCAAATTCAATATCAACCATCGATCTTGATCCAGGATCCTTGATTATATCATTTATCAGTTATGCATCCCTTATTAGGATCTTATTATCAAATCCATCTCCTACCATGCTTACACCATGTGATGGCCTTGTATTTGATCTAAGCTCCTTGACCTACACACTATTGATCTTATCTACATGATTCAACATGTGTCATTATTATTGATTAGTAAGATTAAATATACACCGTTGATCACCCTATTTACCATGATTATGACAATTGGCATCCTTAAATTTAATATTAAGATCCTATAATATTTGAAGTTCTCTCACACCATTAGATTTTTTTTATATGATGGATCTCATATTATTGATCATCTTATACCCACTAGATTTGTCAGTCATTGCACATCGTTGAATCTTTGATCTGATCAAACACTGACTATTGATCTTGTTCCATGCACCTTTTGACTCTTTGACCTTGTACATGGAATAGTTATTATACCTAAACTCTTGATATATTGACACTTATTAGATATGCACTCAACCTTAGGACCATTTGAACCTAAATGGTTACTTATCGTAGCTTAATCTTGACATTTTTGCACACATCCTAGACTGTTGTTTCAACTTTGGAAGCTTATATCTTGAGATAGAGAAATAATCAAGATACAAAATTTATAAGGGAGATTATTGGTATGTAAAACATTATGTCCATGTGGTCTTTTGGCCTTGAGAGGATTCTTGAGAATACTTATAAAATACACAAGAAAATTGGTCTAGTTATTCTAGACTTATTCTTCAACTATTATTTAAATCTCCAAGGATTGAATGAAATTTTGAGACTTGTGAAAACCTGATTCATGTTTCTAAATTCTATTATCACCATAAAAACCTATTTTCTCAAATTTTAACAAAATATACTTTAAGTTTAATTAAATTTTTTCTAAAGATTTATAAGCTATATGTGATCTTTGGAGCATTCATTCCATCTAGAAATCTATTTAGCTCATCCATCTACACAAAATATTGGCATGTGTGCTAAAATGGCCAACATTTCTAATGACTCATAAGGAATCATGCCTTCTATGCTTGAGAACCCAAACTAGTTTCCTTTTCTAGTCCATTGGGCATAAAGTCTCTACTCTAGATCAACATATTGATCTAAAGCTAAAACTAGTTACCAACCCTTGGATACCTCCTATTGAAACAAAAAAGGACCAAAAAGAACAAAACAAAACAAAGTTATCAAGGTACTTATTAAAGGTAAACATAGAACAGAATGGAAACTAACCTAAATAAATCAAGGACCACTAACCTAAGGAAATAGGGAAAATAAGATAAAAGGGAAGTAGATTACTGCTTGTGATAATCACTAATTGAAATAAAGTAAACCTAAAATAAATAACTTAAAATAATATTCTTCTCTCCAAGATCAAATGGAAATATATTTTGTGCATCTTGAAACTTTAAAACATGTTTTCTTTTTCTTGATTGATCTCTTTTGTAGCTAAGAGTATTTAGATTCTCATGTCTTGTTGGGGAAGCAACTAGTTCCTCTACTAGCAATTTCAAGTGCACGAGTTGTAGACATGAGTCCAATACCCAGTAATACTCTTCTCAAATTCATTTACTTCACAAAAACATCTTCAATTATTTTTTATTTATGAGTTGTTCACTCTAATCATGTTGGGAAGCTTGGTCTGTCTCTTTTGGCATATATACAAGGTTGATGTATAAGGGAAATGGATATGATCTTGGGACTTATTGAGGCCACTTGAGTTCATCCTCAGCTTCTAAGAGTAAAAATATCTCTAAATTTGAAGAGAATAATTTATAACCACATTTGAAAAGTTCAAATATGTCATCTTTTGAGAGAAAAAATACTTCTTGCTTTATGAAGGCACTTTCCTCATCCTACAATGGACCACATTCAAGTATAGAATAACCTAAATGAAATGCATCAAAAAATTATAAATATTTGTTCTCTTGAAGCTATAATTCAATTGGAAATTTTTCAAGTTGAATTTTAGAAGCAAGCATATCAATTCCGTGACCATAATTATGAGGCTGAAAGTCTTCTTTTGATATCTTAGATTGGTCAATCAAAATTACTTCATCTTTAAATTCAATCTAATGACTAAGCATGCTATCAATTTTAGATTATTTTTCATCTTCATTAGTTGATTCATATTTGTCTTCCACTATTTCTTCAAGTTATTTTCTTTCATGATGAATGGTATATTTTGTATTATCAAATAACTCATGGAAAACATCATCAACTTGTCCAACTAGTTAATCTTTATCTTATACATCAACAACCTCTTCTTCATACATTCTTGTACTTATATCTTAGCCTCTACCTAAGCTTTCTCTTGCACTTATTCCATCTTTGCATCATTATGGAGGATTGAAACATGTTTGTCCTTATCAAGAGGTATCCCAATCATGATTTATTCTTCCTAGTCATCAAGTCACCTTAATTTTCTATTTCCTTAGCTACATCTTCTTGACTTACCTCACAAAGGAGAGGCTCTTTCTCTAGGTTATGCATAGTAGATCTCTAAAATTACTCAATAATATTAGAAAGGTCCATATAAGTAATCATAGATACCTGATTTTTCTCATGGAGTTGTTATTCTTCAATTACCTTCACCTCTTCTCACTATTGCACTATTTATTGAATGTCCCTCCATGAAGGAAAGGCTCTACTATTTTGAGGGGAAAGGAGTGGAGGCTGAATGATTTCTTGATTGATCTTCACTTCAGCATCTTAGCTTATACTTTAATGTTCCTCTTTATCTCTTGATTTTTGGATTGATCCCAAGTCATAAACTTGGGTTTAGAAAACCCTATTTCTATACTTGTTCTCACTATGGGTAAGAAATAAGGAATTTTTTATTGTGTTACCTTTATATCTATCATTGAATTTTGAATATGTGAATTTAAAATCTTAATTTTCTTGGCTAGGGAGATTTCAAAATCAAACTTTGATTTCTAATGATGATTAGCCTTCCTAACACTAACTTGCCTTTCCTCTTGGACTCTCCTTTTGACAAACTTTCATGAGGGGAAGGTTGAGAGGAGTTGAGGGGAACTATGAAGACCTTGAAAATAATTTGGTGAGGTATTATGAGTGGTGATGGGAATTTCAACATGAGCTTGACATGGAATGAATGAGGGAAGGCCAGATGGGTAATGAGGTATTTGATGTTCTTCATAGGCTACCAACTTCTAAATATTGGAGATTCATCCATCTATGTCAATCATTATATAATAACCTCTTCTAATGAAAGACATCCACTCCTCCTTTACCTATTTCATTGACTTCTTAAGCCCTCTAATGACATGTTTTAGAATTTCCTACCCGTACCCCTTCAATGTATCAATGTTTATCATATTACTCTCCTAATCTAATAGAGATTTTTTAAGGATATATATAGAATGGCTTGGGGTATGAGTAGGCTATTTAGGAATGTCATGTTGTTTCCATGAATTATCAAGATGGTAACTAGGTTATAGAGGGGGTAAATGAGACTCATAATAGGTTTGATGATCTTGGTAATAAGGGGGCTCATCATAGGACTAAGGGGCAATATTATGATGGATTATATATTCATAGGGAAGATCAAGGAAGTAATCCTACATGTATGGTTTATATAGGTCCTCATGTTGTTGGTGAATATCATATAAAGATGTATATGGATCATTTTAAAACTACTAATAAGGAGAGGATATATAGTATCCTTCTCTATAGGAGTACATAACCTAGAAAACATGAAGATAATTGAAATCATGAATAAGAATATGCCTCATACCTTGAGATAAGGAACAAGGAATAATTAAAACTACTTTTAAAAATGAATATGCTATAGAATTACTTTAATAGCTAAAATTGGGTCCCATCAGGCATGCCAAAACTATTGGAGGCTTATACTACACCCTAGCTGAGAAAAGGATTGTTTAGGTCCTCTACTCAAACCTAATCCAACATGAGAATGACCCTAGGGTGTGGGTAACCAAATCTTGGGTCAAACCTCTAGGATTTTTAACAAGGATAGTTCCTTTGATGTATCACTTAGCTCATTTACACTAAAACCTAATCATCATTAGGGTGAAAAGGGGGAGAACAAAACTAAAAGGGAAACCCTAAGCTACTATTGGTGATACACCTAGAATGATTGTTCATCCATTCTATTCAAAATTTTAAAAACACTAATAAGACAAGAAAAAGATTGAATCTATAACTCCAAATGACTGTTATGTATCAATATTTCATTCATAGGTTCACCAATTGATCAAAACATGAGGGAAGTGATCGAATAGGATTGATTCAAAGCACTAACCAATCAATGTATCCACTATTGGCTTCAATAAAATGACATAAAACATTAGGAATGAATTTTATAACATGAAAAACTACCATCTAGGTGAGATCAAGACTTGATAAAGGAAACATCTCTACCACTATGTAAATCTACTTATATGAACACACTATATAAGCATAATGAAATCTTAACACAACATTATATTCATCTCAAGAGGTTATAAAGCTCAATATTGGTAAAGTCTAGTCATGCCCTAGAAAGGGATCCATTTCAAGGCTTAGAATCCTATATTTATAGTAGAAAGGAAAGAGAGAGATGGGGAACATGCATGGAAGAATGGAGGAGTCATCAATGATCAAGATAATAGCTTTATAAACTCCTATAGATCCTCATTAAATTAATGAAATTTATAGTTATAATGGCTAGATCAAGTAATTTTCAA
The DNA here is from genome assembly GCA_037957365.1 of Torreya grandis. NCBI lineage: Eukaryota > Viridiplantae > Streptophyta > Pinopsida > Cupressales > Taxaceae > Torreya > Torreya grandis. Next base: position 1,758,064 of record JARHVA010000435.1, read on the forward strand.
GCTAAATTATTATGTTGATATAGTTATAAAAACTAGATCAACCTATTAAGATCTTGTTTTGACATTGATTACTCCTTAATGGTTCATCCTTGGCATGTAAGAGTGGAGAAAAGGATCATAATCATGATATTAGCTTTGGAGATGAACCCATCAAGGCTAATGTGTCTACATTAATTGTATCCCATTGAAATATTTTCTTTGGTTTGACCTTAACCATGTTTGACTTTACTCAAACTCTCATGTCTTTGAATTTAATACTAACCACTAATCTTGATCTAGGATCCTCGATCACGCCATTTATAAGTTACACGTCCCTTCTTAGGATCCTTCTATTAACTCCATATTATCTTATGTTTTTACCATATGGTAATACCACATTTTATTTGAGCTCCTTGACCTATTCATTATTGATCTTATCTACACAACTCAATGCATGCCATTGATATTTATTAATAAGATCAAATGTGCACCATTGGTCACCATGTTTACAATGATCATGACACTTAGAACCATTGAATTTAATCTTAAGATGATCTAAATATTTGAAACTCACTTACATTATTATATCTAATTTGGTATTATGGATTGCACACTATTGATCAGCTTAGACCCACTAGATTTGTCAATTACCATGCATCGTTAGATCTTTGATCAGATTGAATACAAATCATTGAGATTGTTCATAGCACATTTTGACTATTTAACCTTGTGCATGTTATATATCTTCTACTTGAGCTCATAATATCTTATCCTTGTAAGATATATGCTTATCCTTAAGATCATTTAAACCTAAATGGTTACTTCTGGTTCAACTTTGGAAGCTTATATCCTGAGATATAGAATTCATCAAGTTATAAAATTTGTAAGGGAGCTTCTTGGCATGTAAAAAATAATGTCCATGTGGTATTTTGGATTCGAGAGGATTCCTAAGCATACTTATAAAATGCACAAGTAAACTAGTCTATTTGTTTCTTTATGACATGTAATCATGATCTAGTTCTTCTAGACTTGTGCTTGAATGATTGTTTGAATCTCCAAGGCTCGAATGAACTTATGAGGCTTGTGCAAACCTGATTCATGTTCTTGAATGTTATTATCACCATAGAAACCAACTTTCTCAATTTTTTACAAACTAAAATTTAAGTTTAATTAAAGTGTTTCAAAAGATATACAAGTTGTATGTGATCTATGGACCACTCATTCCATCCAAAACTCTGTTCAGCTCATCCATCTAGGACAAAGCTTGGCATGTGGGCCAAAATGGCCAACACCATCATCAATCCTAAAATTAATGAGGGGATAGTTTATTCCATGCATTGTATCTCACTTTTCTCTTTGGAACACTCAATTCCCTAAGTGCCATTTAGAGGTTAAAGGGATATTGGGCCCAACAATAGTTGGTACTAGAAGGAGGGACTTTTTTCATACATGTTTGGTAGTTTATTTAGTTTATGCTGGTTATTCTTGATAATGGTGACTTTTTAAATGTTTTTTGTTTGTGAAACACCCTATAACCTACAACCCTATCACTAGAGCTAGGTCCCATCATGGAAAACTAATTGTTTCACCTTTGTAGTTTCATATGAGGCCCAAAATTTGCAGACCTAAAACCCTAACTTGTAGTCAATTCCACTAGTTCATCTTTATAGTCTCCCTTAAATAAACCATCCATGATGGATTTATAATTGCCTTGGTTAGCTAGGTTGGATATGAAAATTATTAAGGTTATTCACGACTTACCTAGGAACCCTAAATGATACTTTCCCCACCTCACTCCTAGTGTGGGATGAATGGCTAAAGAGATTGTAACCTCATATAATACTACCCTAAGACTTCTCAATGTGGAACATGAGGATGTAGCATGTAGGTTATTTTCCTTCACATTGATGGACTTAGCCTATGAATGGTTCTTAAACCTCCCTAAAATCTCAATAATGAGCTAAAACCAATTTAGTATCACCTTACTAGCTCAATTTGGGGTCCATTGACCCTAGTGTCCTCTACCGATAATTCTCTTTAATTAAATGAGAACCTAGTGATCCCATTACAAACTTCATTGTTAGGTAATAGAAAATGTATAGTCAAGTTACCATGATATACTATTTGAACACCTGTATAGTACTAAAGATTTCAAAAAATACCTTAAACCCATGGATGGAAATGTTCTTAATACGAGACCCCTAGATAGTTGACTTACCCTTATCTTATGCCAACTCCATAAAAGTTTACAAGAATTTAAACCCCTAGGGTCAAATGATGGCTTCAATTCCAAATTTATTAATACATATGCATGACTTGAACTTGTTCCCTAATTACGACCAAAATATTCCCATGCTTCATCCACTACCTATAAAAAAAAAACTCCCTTTGAGTCATGTTGTGCTAAATCAACACTTGGGCTTTCTCAACTTAGTAAACCATGAAATGGACTCTCATTTGTAGTATCGAGTGATGCTAGAAGCAACTAAAAACACCCCAACTATACCTCAGGAGTCTATTAACAATGATTCAGATGCCATCTAACAAATGGTCTATGTTGTCCCCTAAAAATATCACTCATTTTTAGGACAATATTTGAACTATTTTGGTCCTACAGACCAAAATTGCCTCTTCCCTTTCTGAAATTTGTCCTTAGCATTCAAATTCCTCATTTTTCAAACTTCTTAGGAATCTACAGACTCTACAGGCTTGAATCTATGGACTCTACAGGCCAACTTCAATGGGCTTTATAGGTTAATTTCTATAGACTTGATTTCTACAGACTCTGTAGGCAGGATCATTTCTACAGGTTCAAAGACTTCTGTAAGTGGGTTCAACCAAAAGAATCAATTTCTAACACTTGGTCATTTTTAGGATTAGTTCAGTGCCTTGGTTCAATCAAAAATCTCCATCGACAAGCATATAAGAAAAGAAGGCTTGAACCGGTTAACCATTGAACCACTTTGGTTCAAAGGTTCAACGAGGTCAAAGTTTAAAAGGTTCAACACTTTGTTTCACTCAGGTGGTTCATCCACTTTGTTTCAATAATTTGGTTCAATCAAATGGTTTGTCAGTCAGTTCAAGGCTTTATTTGAACCGTTGAACCAAAGCTTGGTTCAACAGTTGGTTCAACATCTTTTGGTTCAAAGGTAGGTTCAAACAAATGGTTCAAAGGTGGGTTCAATCAAGTGGTTCAATGCTTAGTTCATCTGCTTGGTTCATTCAATTGGTTCATCGGCTTGAACCATTTTGGTTCATTGGTTTGGTTCATCAGTTTGGTTCAATGTTTGGTTTAACCAAGTCGTTCAATGATTTGGTTCAACATTTGGTTCAATCAAACGGTTCAACAGCTTGGTTCAACCAAGCAGTTCACTGTGATAGTTCAAAGGAGCACTTCAATGTAAAAGTTCAAAGAGCCTCCTGAAGGACAAGTTCCCTTGCAGAGGGCACTTGGTCAACAAAAGTACCCTTCAAAAGGGTCATTTTCAAAGAAGACCACAAAGGTAATTCTTTCAGATTTTGTGTAAGGAATTCAAAAAAGACTAAGGCAAGAAGCAATTCCTTTATACTTTTTGTCCAAAGAAATTCCTTCAGACAAAAATTCTAAAGGAATTTAGGAAAGAAAATGTAGGCATAAAACCTAAAGGATTTTTTGAAGGCAAAGTGATCAGAACAATTCCCATGGACTTTTCATCCGCAAGAAATATTCACAGACTTTTTGTCTGCGGGAAATGTCCGTGGACTTTTTTTCCATGAGAAGTTGTTCATAGGGAAAATACCCATGGAGAAAGCCCAGGGAAAATGCCCACAGGAATTGTTTGCAAGAAATGTCTGTGAGAGACTACCGAAGCCTGAAGGCCATCCAAAGACCGCCCGAAGGGTAGATACCCTTGTGGGGGGCTCTTCCTAACCTAAAGCGGATCATTTCTTAAGGCCTAAAAGGGCAGGTTCTTTTTGAGAAAGATGTAAAACCAAAAAATCTGAAGAAGGACCAAGGGGTGACTTGCCTAAAGATGTCAAATTCAAGACACCAAACTAGCCATTGAAAACATAGTGACGGGCACGTGAACGTCAATTTCAAAGCTCATAAAATAGCCATTGATCCTTGTAATCTATAGAACTGAATGCATTTAAAGGATTTAAGGCCAAAACCAATAGAAAATGACTAAAGAATAGAACAACAAATTGAATCCAAGACCCGATTCAATTAACCAAAAAAGGAGGAATGATGAAGGAAGGATCAGATTGCCAGGTGGACATTAAAAGTTGCAAACTTTCAATAGCGTGACTTATTTCTCTACATTGAGAAAAACAAATGGGTAGATGCCCCTAATTTCTAGCCTATCTTCCTAACAGTTTTCAATGCAACATGATGTGTTACTGTTCCTGAGTCCTTCTTGAAGAGGCTATATAAGGGACTATCTTTTATTGTAAATAGATCTCTTTTTGACAATCAGAACGAAACTCTACCCAAATTGAAAGGCATTATTGAGACTTTGAGCTCAGATTGTTGATCATATTTTGTTATTGGAATAAGAAAGCAAGTGATTTTTCAGACTTTGTGCTGTGATATATTTGTTGTTAAGGAAACTATTCTTATGTCTTTTTCCTTGATATATTTTTTGTTCCTTTAATTCAACAAGTAGAATTAGTGAAAGTAGTCAGGAAGGTATCCTAAAGAGTCAACTGTGGAGAGACTTTGTGCCCCCATAATTGCCTTTAGTGTGTTTTCTTTTCATTTTGTGTAAAGGACCTTGGGATGAATTTGTGCCCTCATTATCCTTCGTATCTTATTCTTGAGCAATTCAGGTGAAGACTTTGTGTTGCATCTTGATTTGTTGGTTACTACGTCCTTGGTTACACTTTGTATTTACTACCAGGAGTATTCTTGTGGTTTGATGAATAGTTTTTTTGAGAGAAGAGGAGTGCTTTCTATCATTTCCCTTGAGATTTCTCCTTTGATCCGCACGCATCATCTCTGAAAAAAGAGAGATGGATGGTTTGTCCTACCCTTGAGTATTATATATATATATATATATATATATATATACATATATATATATATATACATATATATATATATATATATATATATATAAATAGCATATCTGTAGGGAACCTCCCCTTGATGAGAGGAGAGATTAGTCCCCTTTTGATGTGGTAAACCTACACATTTGGATGACCAATCTTCCTACTTTGGCTGATCAGACCTATTTTTTTTATCAGTACATTGATTGACAAAATATTCAACCAATAGTTTTTGGTGACTCCGCTAGGGAATATAACCCATTATTGTTATAATCTATCCATTGTATTCCACTGTGGAAGAGTGAACTGCTCTAGTGTTTTCCCATTATTAAAATTTTCCTCCCAGCCTCGTGTAACAATTTTTGGTGACTCTGCTAGGGAATATAATATCCATTATCCATTTATAATCTATCCATTCACCTCCACACTAACTGAGAAAGAGTGCATAGTTTAAAGCTTCAAGATTTAACTAAAGTAAGGTCAATTTTTTTCCATTTTTTTGTTTCACAATCTGCTAGATTCAAGGTATACATGAAGCCAAAGGGCTAAAGGGATTGTTGACCCTGTATTCAAGATGGTACAACAAAGTGATTTTGATCTATTTTCTTCACCATTTCATCTCCAATGAACCAAGATCTTTCCTCCTACTAAAGTCAGATCTCCATTGCCAGATGAAGTATCTACTTCTGTTGTTGATAAAGCTTTGCCAATAATTACCCCTTTGAGATTTGTTATTCCTCCTTTTCATAATCCTACAATGGCAGTTCAAGGCCCCTGGGGTAATTCTTTTGGTCCTCTCAATATTACTCCACCTCTACATGAACTTCCATGCAGTTTGAAGAAGAATTTCCCTAAATTCTATGGTGATGGGAAAGTTCATCCTGATGAACACATTGCAGCCTTTAGCATAGCTTGTTGAGTAACCAAAGTAGAATTTGAAGATGTAGCAGTCAGATTTTTTTGGATTAACTACAAGGTGCTGCTGTAGATTGGTTTTATCATATATAGCCTTGGTCAGTGACTGATTGGAATACTCTCAAAGATAAGTTTGAAGCTAGATTCAAACTTGCAGAAGATGCACATGCACTTCTAGATTAACTTACATAGATGAAGAAGGAACCTTATGAGCCTATGAGAGACTTCATAGCCAAATTTGACAAATTGAGAAACATAATTCCTATAATAGCTCAACCTACAGCTGAGAATCTCAAATGCTTCTTCATTAATTCTTAGTTGCCTAAAGTCAGTTTTCTTTTGAGATGTGCTGGTCAAATAGATCTTGCTACAACTCAACTTTTGGCCACTGAGGTAGAAGATGACCTCATTTTAGCAGGGAAAATAAGAAGAGATCCAAATAGAAATAGACCTTCATCATATTCTGAATAGACATCTACAAGCACCACAGATCTAATGGTGCAAAAATTGGCAAATGAGTTACTTGCTCTAAAAAAGCAAATGGCACAATGAATGTCTTCTGCTCTTTCATATAGAGATATGCCAAGAAGGACATTCCCAAATCAGTCATATTAGGGCAATGCTACTAGGAATCAAGGGAAACAGAATCACCTTCCTCCCGCACAAGGGAAACTTGCCCTAGAATCTCTTCCAACTAATTCAGCAATGGGATATCTTGAAGCAGAATCAGAGTTCTCTTTCTAGCCTAAATTGAATCAAGAAAATGATGCTAATCTCCTCAAAGAAAATCAAGAATAATCAGCTGGCAACTCCCACATTGGTTTCTTGAACTACCAAGATGAACCTGAAAGCAAAGGATAAGCTCTTGATGGATCATATGTAGTGTTTACCAGGTCCAAGAACTAATCAGTCCAATAAGCTGATAAAGGGAAGATAGAAGAGCAACCTCAACCAACAATTACAATTGCTAAGTGTGGAACCACTCTGCCTTTTCAGTCAAAGGATCTAGTAATCACCCAAAATGTAAGTACATCAATTTCACCTTCACCTTCTACTTTAATTTCACAAACCAGACCTCCTCCCATCCCTCCTAAAACCCAAAAGGTTGAAATGATTTCCTCTATTCCTAGTCCAATTCAGCCATTTGACATAATTGATCATGTCAAAAAGACCAAAATACAAATGTCTGAATTTGAATATTTACAGTCCAATCCTGATCAATTAGATAGATTGGTCCAATGTGTCAAGAACCAAACCATCCCTATAAGACAAGAGGTTAAGAAAATAATTCTTGATTCCCCAAAGAACATGCCCATTCCAAACAATCTTGTCTTTACTCCTCCAGTTGCCCCTGGGAAAATAAAACCTTTCTATGTTTCCCTGTTAATAAATGGTTATCAACTCAACAATTGCATCATTGATTTTGGGGCATTTGACAATGTCATGCCTACTAAAGTAGCTAAGTCTATGGATCTCACACTAACCAAGACATTTGGGAGATGTTTCTCCATGGAGAAAAAGAAAGTACCATTGCTAGGGGAAATTAAAGATGCCTAATTTGCATTGGCAGCCTTTCTAGACAAGAGAATCAAGATGACTGTCTTGGTGGCTAATGTCCTAGCATCCTATGGCATTTTGGTTGGATGAAATTTTTGCAAGGATGTGGGAGGAGAACTAAGCATGGACCTATCTGAAGTAAGGATCCCTATCCAAGGCATAATGAAGAGATTACTCCCTAGAAAGGAGGCAAAATACATGGTCATCCAAACATCAGCCCCTGTAGCACAAATTCTATTTGAGTCTTCAAGCAAAGGTAATTATTTCTTTACCATAGAAGATGTTCATGTTTATATAGATGAATGTCGTATAGCTGATAATCTAGGAATTGATCCAAACAAGACTTCAGGAGAATTGGTAGCGCATAGTACAAGTAAGGAAGGATCTTCCATCTCTAATGAAGAGAAATTTGATAGGAGTTCAGCTTTTGATGATGCTTAAATCTTGAAATCTAATGGCAGCATTTCTTCCACAGCTAGATACAGATCTTTGTTGCTCAGATTGAAGACTGCTCAGGGTGAAGAGGTTAAACTCCTTCACATCAAAGGAGATGTTGAGATGATGGTTTGTCAGGAGTCTGATGCTGACAATTAAATCATGTACTAGAATGGACCAATAAAACCACAAGTTATGATGGTGGACCATGTTGTTGCAAATCAAAATTAGGCAAAGGAACCCTTCACAAGGAGAGCAAGGAGTTATGGTTTTTAGTTTGAAGACCACATCCTGCCATGGAGAAAAAAGAAGAAAAGACCAAGAGGAAGACACAGAAAATTGGTTTCTTGGTGGAGAGCTCCATTCACCCGTCACCATTTCTAGGGGCAAAATGTTTTCCTACTAGTTTACCAAGATGGCACAATATTTTCACTACCTCTCAGGAAGCAACATTTGAAACACTTTAACTCTTGAAGTATCATATTATTACATCTGTATATATGTATATTTATATAGTTTTTAATTCTATTTTGTTTTGTTTGTTTCCATTTTTGATGCCTTCCATTTCTGGGTAGCATGACTCCATAGCCCAATGGTACACATGAAGACACTAGAGTTTCTAGATTCTACTCCCTTCAATTCTTTTTGAAATTGATATAAGTTCCCCAATTGGAGCCAGCTGTTGTCCCCCAAAAATATCACTCATTTTTAGAACAACATTTAAACTATTTTGGTCCTACATACCAAAATTGTCTCTTCCCTTTCCAAAATTTGTCCTGGGCATTCAAATTCCTCATTTTTAAAACTTCTTAGGAATCTATGGACTCTACAGGCTTGAATCTATGGACTCTGTAGGCCAAGTTCAATGGGATTTACAAGTTGATTTCTACAGACTTGATTTCTATGGACTCTACAGGCATGTTCATTTCTACAGGTTCAAAGACTTTTATAGGCAAGTTTCACCAAAATAATTAGTTTTTAACACTTGGTCATTTTTAGGATTGGTTCAGTGCCTTAGTTCAATAAAAAATCTCCATCGACAAGCATCTAAGCAAAGAAGGCTTAAACTGTTGAACCATTGAACCACTTTGGTTCAAAGGTTCAACAAGTTCAAAGTTCAAAAGGTTCAATACTTTGTTTCACTCAAGTGGTTCATCTACTTTTTTTCAATGCTTTGGTTCATCCTTTGGTTTGATCAAATGGTTCATCAGTTGGTTCAAGGCTTCGTTTGAACCATTGAACCAAAGCTTGGCAACGGTTGGTTCAATATGTTTTGGTTCAAAGGCGGGTTCAAATAAATGGTTCAAAGGTAGGTTCAATCAAGTGGTAAAATTATTAGTTCATCCACTTGGTTTAAATGCTTGGTTCATTCAATTGGTTCATCAGCTTGAACCATCAGCTTGAACCATTTTGGTTCAGAGCTTGGTTCATCGGCTTGGTTCAACGTTTGGTTCAACCAAGCAGTTCAATGCTTTGCTTCAATGTTTGGTTCAATCAAATGGTTGAATGGCTTGGTTCAACCAAGTGGTTCAATACAAAATTTTAAAGAGCCTCCTGAAGGACAAGTGCCCTTGCAGAGGGTACTTGGTCAAATAAAGTACCCTTCAGAAGGGTCATTTTCAAAGAAGGCCACAAAGGTAATTCTTTCAGATTTTGTTTAAGGAATTCAAAAAAGACTAAGGTAAGAATCAATTCCTTTAGACTTTTTGTCTGAAGGAATTCCTTTGAATAAAAAGTCTGAAGGAATTTGGGAAAGTAGCTGCAGGCAGAAAACTTGAAGGATTTTTTGAAGGCAAAGTGATTGGAACAATTCCCATGGACTTTTTCTCCACAAGAAATATCCATGGAATTTTTGTCTGCAGGAAATGTCCATGGAATTTTCATCAATGGGAAGTTGTTCACAGGGAAAATACCCACAGAGAAATCCTAGGGAAAATGCCTACGGGAATTGTCTGTAGGAAATGTCCGCGAGAGGCTGCCAAAGCCCAAAGGCCATCCAAAGACTACTCGAAGGGTAGATACCCTTGCAGGGGGATCTTCTTGAACTAAAGTAGATCATTTATTAAGGCCCAAAAGGGTAGGTTATTTCTAGGAAAGATGTAAAACTAGAAAAGCTGAAGAAAGACCGAGGGGTGATGCACCCGAAGATGTCAAATTCAAGACAGTGAACTAGCCGTTGAAAATGTAGTGACGAGCACGCAAATGTCAATTTCAAAGCTCATAAAATAGCCATTGATCCTTGTAATCTATAGACCCAAATGTATTCAAAGGCTTTAAGGCCAAAACTAGTAGAAAGAGACTAAAGAATAGAATAGCAAATTGAATCCAGGACCTGATTCAATTAACCAAAAAAGGAGGAATGATGAAGGAAGGATCTGATCGCTAGGTAGACATTAAAAGTTGAAAACTTTCAATAATGTGACTTGTTTCTCTGCATTGAGAAAAAAATGGGTAGATGCCCCTAGTTTCTAGCCTATCTTCCTAACAGTTTTCAATGCAACATGATGCGTTACTATTCCTAAGTCCTTCTTGAAGAGGCTATTTAAGGGACTATCTTTTATTGTAAATAGATCTCTTTTTGACAATCAGAACGAAACTCTACCCAAATTGAAAGGCATTATTGAGACTTTGAGCTCAGATTGTTGATCATATTTTGTTATTGGAATAAGAAAGCAAGTGATTTTTTAGACTTTGTGTTGTGATATCTTTGTTGTTGAGGAAACTGTTCTTATGTCTTAATCCTTGATATATTTTTTGTTCTTTTAATTCAACAAGTAGAATTAGTGAAAGTAGTTAGGAAGGTGTCCTAAAGAGTCAATTGTAGAGAGACTTAGTGCCCCCATAATTTCCTTTAGTGTGTTTTCTTTTCATTTCTATGTAAAGGACCTTCGGACAACTTTGTGCCCTCATTATCCTTTGTATCTTACTCTTGAGCAATTCAGGTGAAGACTTTATACTGCATCTCACTTTGTTGGTTACTACGTCCTTGGTTACACTTTGCATTTACTACTAGGAGTATTCTTGTGGTTTGTTGAATAGTTCTTCTAAAATAAGTGGAGTGATTTTTGTCATTTCCCTTGAGATTTCTCCTTTGATCCACACGCATCATCTTTTAAAAAAGAGAGATGGATGGCTTGTCCTACCCTTGAGTATTGTTTTCTATTTATATATATATAGCATATCCATAGGGAACCTCCCATTGATGAGAGGAGAGATTAGTCCCCTTTTGATTTGGTAAACCTACACATTTGGATGACCAAACTTCCTACTTTGGCTGATCAGACCTATTTTGTTTATCAGTATGTTGATCGACAAAATATTCAACCAATAGTCTAGAAACTAAGTAATGACTTCTTGGGTCTATAAAGGCAAATGGGTAGCTACAATGTTATAATTTTAAACAAGAACTTATCCTAACAAATATAAAATGGGAATTATAGTCACCCTCATAATCATCTATAAACCTCCCTTAAGAGGATGCCTAGAGTTAACATCTTTGAGATAACTCAACCTAACCAATGTTGAGTGCACAACATGGCTACAAATGGGTAGCTATATTATATAGAAATTTGTAGCACGTTTGACATCTTATAGAGAGATTGAGTATGAGGTGGTTCTAAATCACTAAAAATCATCAAAATTGAGTAGGAAAACTAGAATGTCTATGGTGTTGGAAATTATGTAGTTTCTCAATTAGGAATAAAATATCCTAGAGGAGAGTACTAGTGAGGTCCATGCATTCCAACAGTTCAAAAGGATAAATTATGCCCTAAGGAAATGATAACCTTAACAACCTCTTACTAATTCAAAACCCCCTAAAAATGATGTAACCCTACTAGATCATAATTATAGGAATGATCCTCCACGTCCAAAACACCATGAACTAAAAGCTTGTATAGAGGCCCAACTAGTTCAGAACAAGGGAGGCTATAACATAGTAGAGGACATGAATAAAATTAAAGCAAATATCACCCTCCATGAACTTCCTCAAATCATTAAATAATGTGATCATCTAATAAAATAATTAAATTAAAAGCCAATGTAACATACCCAAACTAAGTAGAAGGTATTCCAAACCAATGTTATCATTTATAAGGACAAGATGGAGGTCCCCCATTTCCTCCTAACCATCAGGTTATTTGGAAAGAAACTACACAATTATTTAGTGGACTCAAGAGCTTCAACAAATATAACACCAGATAGTATTAATGAGAAGTTAGGGTTAGTTCTCATCATTTATTTGATATGTTTCACCACCTATGTAATATCACACAATCCTCTTCTTCTTTGCTTCACATCTACACACACTCTTCTCTACTCATATTAGGCCTAAAAATGCCTAATATATACAAGTTTTTTGTTCATATCCTTCTTAATCAGCCAAGCACTCTTATAATATTAGGTTGGATAATTAATTAGTATTATAACACATATAGACATGGATCAAACATTATTTAATTCCCTTTATATATGACCTTTTTTAAATAGGCCTTATCTCTCCTTTAGGTCTCATGGAGACCTAATCTCATTAGGCCTAATTAGCACACATTATCCTTTGATTCTTTTGGAGATAATTAAAACACTTTACATGGAGGAAAACATCATATTACATCTAAATATAATTTTTATAATTTAATATAATCTCTAAAACACTTTTTAACTCAAATCACCACTTGGAACACATCATTAGAATAGTTCATATTAACCCTACATAAACTTAGAAACTTTGTAAAAAATAATTAAAGCACATAAGAAAATTTGTAAAAAAATCATGGACATAAAAAATATAAAGAGAATACTTATGACCTTAAGGTAATCACCATGTATATTATACATCACAACTCAAGGCAAAAGTGCACAACCCCTTCTCTGCAAGTAGCTTACTTAGAACTCTCAATTAGTCTTAAAACATAGTCATGGAACCAATGACTTTTGATAGCTGTAAGAACACTTTTAAGGTAATGAAATTTATTAATATGATATTAAATTATCCTAATATAAAATTATATCATAAATGTCACAATAAAAAATGAAATTTATTGTTCTTACAGACCAATCTGATGACCTCCTTTCTCACAGACCTTAGTCAAATAAGCCATTTTGGATTCAATGTTACAATATATTATACTAAATTCCAAAATTATAAAAATAAAAAATATTAAATTCATGCCTTAAAAAATAAAAATATATTCATTATATTATTTATTTAAGGGTAAATTAATTCTAACTCATCACTCTCACTTGCTTACTCAGACTTGTCAATACACCTCCAAACATAGTCATGGTGAAAATGACTTTCAACTCTTGTAAAGACACTTTTAGAGGATATTTATGAATGTGGATAATCATATGATATAATTATGAAAATAAAATATAAAAATATACCATGGATAAGTGAAAATATTAGTCCTAAAAACCAATCTCACAACCTTACACCTTCATTGTCTCATCTACACTAAACAAGTCAACTTATGACCAAAATTTTCAACATTTTCATTGACTTCAAAAAAATATAATTTTTTTAAAAATGTTTTATAGGTATTAAATTAAAAAATTATTAATTTTTATCTATTCCTAATCCATTAAAACACATCCCTAATCTCTTCCTAACTTCTACCTTGTTTTTCTCACTGTCTACATCACTAGGCCTTTTAGCAATAGGTCAACTTGCATGACTAGTTTAGAAATCCTTAGGTATATAACTTGATAATAAAAAATAATATTAATAATATATAATAATAAATATTCAACCTTCATCCATTTTTAAACTTTGACTTGGTCAACCCTACCTACTATAATACATTTATGAGATACAAGGCTTTTTATTTAGGGTCCACTCACTCACCTGATAGACCAATTCCACCTGGAGGTACCTAAGAGAGTCATATAAATTATATAATCATAAAAATAGGTCATTAAATCCATTATGATCAATTTCTATCAATATATTCCATATTGGGTCATTGTTAGGGTTTTAGAGAGGGTTAAGACCATCTTACAGTTTTAACAATCATTCATAAAGCATAGGCCTTTATCCTAGAAACCAATGGTTGGAAATTTGAGGATAAGACCCTTCCCCATATACCATTAACGTATTATGTTATAATGGTGAGGTTACACATTAAAATTATTACAATAAAGTTCTTCTCAAGTTGAGAATACTTTATTCTATGTGTTGATCAAATTTGACCCTACAGGTCAAACTGGGAACCCTATAGGTAAAAAATTGAATTTTAGGTTTCTTAAGGATATAATATTATGTCATATGGGGGATTTTATGTATTTTTATGTTATTACATATCAAATTATCCTTGGCCAATAGTAATTTTATCCAATATATCATTTTCAATTATTAGGGGGTCATAAATAGAGTATTAAATGAGTTGTACAACCTTCTTGGGAAGTGTTAAAGTGTAAAAAGGAGATTTAACATGAAATGTGTCATATTATGTCTTAGGTAATTGTTTTTAACTAAATTGGTAGGTGATTTAGAAGAAAGAGTAGTTTTCTTGGGAAAAGAGAAGAGTTTGGTACTTATACGGCCCATGGGGGAAGGTGACACATAGGATAAGGTGATTTAATGTCTATTCATATTCATAAAACTCATATTAGTGCTTGAAACACTTTATAAGTGATAAAAAAATGCCCAAAACGTTTTTTCTCCTTTATTACCCTTCTAGACATGTAGAAGTGATCAACAAGTTCATGCTTGGTATGGTCAATTAGAAAAATTCTAGGTCAAACACCTTTTAGAGGTGAAATTAAACTTATATATATCCATTTCCATAACAATATAACCAAGATTGGTCAACCATGATTTATGAACCATCCTTTACAAGTTGACTATGTTTTTCTACTTGATAATTTGTGCATCCTATTAGTTTTGCTCCAATTTGTACAAGTTCATACAAACCAGTTGATGATGTTGAATCCAAAGTATGTTGTATCTATTATAAAATGAATTACAATTTTTTTTTTTGATTTCATAGTGTTTTGGTGAGCAAACCATCTCAAGCTGGTAGATTAGTCTTATTTAGAATGATAAGTAGTTTTTCACCATTTTCAAAACTCCCATTCTTTGATAATGGATTAATAATGGGTATATAGGTTCATTAACATGTCTAAATTCCATATTTATCAATTCCCTTCATGTTTGATCTCACTACATCATGCTTAGATCAAACTTGCAGTCCATTGTCATACTCAATCAACTCATTGCCCTATCTCACTTAAAGCCATGTTGAATCATGTGTGTAAAACATATTAATTATGTTAATATAGATATATTTGAGGTATTAATATATTTTAATGTGTTTAAAAATATGAAAAAATAGGATAGTTTCTCCAAAGAGTGTGAAAGGGGTTTGTGGCAATCATATTGAATAATTTCACACAATCAACCATGGACACAAACATACAAGTGCTCTCAAGAGTTAAATTCAATGCTTAAAAGAGTAATTTGGACTTGTTTTAATTTACCATAAGATTAATAAATCCATATGAAACATTAAAATGGTGGAAATGTCATGTTACATGCTCATAATCCATACATCCTTTCTAATGTTCCTATCTTCTTGCTATAACTCAATCTTCAGCTACAGGAGTCTCCTTGCTAATGTCATACTGAGATGGAGAATTTGATAGTTTTTTCAATATATTAGAGTTAAAATAAGTTCATATTAACACTTTTTGAGGGTATATAAAGTTTTCATAAACATAAGTATCTTGCATAATATCCCAATCTACTTCTCTACCTATATGTGATAATAACCACCTATAGGTGGCCCTAGAAGAGTTATATAGGTCCTTGTATGGGATTTTGGGACATGAAAAAAAAATTATTTGTGATATTGGTAAGTGTAATTGACCATGGTAGACCCACTTGAGGGGCTAGGTTGGAAAATGGAGTTGAAAATTACTTCAAAAGTTCAAATGATTATTTAGGCCCTTTGTCCCTAAAATAAGAAAATAGAGGTCTGGGTCATTTGGTTGGTAGCATAAAATAAGAATATAAGAAATTTTTAGGTATCCTAATGATTCAAGGGAGAGTATGGAAGATATTTTTTGAGAGGCTCAAAGTTGTTAATTTATGCACTGTTTCCAATCAATATCATCTACATGATTAAAGGTTTTGAGTGACCTTGCACTACAAGTTGACAATTCTAGACCATACCAACATATGGAAATGGTTATAAATGGTTAAAGTGACATATATGATCTAAAATATCATCATAAGGAGATGATAATAAGTTTTATATTTTTCATCTATACCTATAGGTCCCCTTTTCACCATAAATGTACCCTATAGGCTGGTTGTAGGCTTATCAAAAGGACTGAGCTTGATTACCTTGGTGATAGAAATTATTACAAGCATGATAAGAGAAATTAAAGTTATAACATGGTTTTTATAATTTCAAGGAAGCCATTAGTCATGAAAATAAGTACTAGATCATATAAAAAACACCCACATGACCCCACACAATCAATTCTAGTTGACTATGAGGGGTAGAGAGCAAGATTTGAATTCTTTGATGTGGATAAAGCATGAAAATGAATAAAATAGACATAAAAAAATTCAAAATTACCCTAAGGTAATTATATAGGTTGTATGAATTGTTTTAAAATCTTAACCATGCATTTCTACCTATAGGTACACTCAAAAAATAAAAACACAGTCAAGGAATAACACTCAATTTGAGTAGGTAGAGATGATGATGAATATGTATAAGTTTGGAGGGATGATTTAAGTTTTAAAAACATTAATAAAAATCATAATATCCTCATTTTAATCTCATTATGTGTAAAATAAGTATATTTAGGACTCCATAATGCATTACACAGTCTGTGTGGTAGAAAGCCTACACATAGTCTACCTTTTACAAGTCTATTTTGGATCTTGAGAAAGTTGAGGGATAAAATGACCTAATAGATGGATGAATTTTTTTTAAAAATGTCTCCATGGATTTATTAATCCCATACAATAGTCACTTGGCCTGAGGGAATAGGGGAAGTACCCTATATTTTGTCTCAAATAGAGGGTACTTCCCTATGGTCAAAATTGGTAGGTTTTGGAAAATAACTTATTAAAATGTGTGAGAGGTTTTATAACACATAAAAATATTATTAACCATTAAAAATAGGATGGAAACAAATAGGATGCTCAAAAACCCAAAGGTTGTAGTCAAGCCCATTGGGTAGGGTTTTGATCTAAAGTCAAATGGTAGACCAATGGCACCTCCAACTTTATTAATGGGTTACAATGGATAAGATAATGTTTATAGGGTCATTAAAAAGGTGTTCAAATTTTAACCTTGTATGAAGAGCCATAAAAAATCTATTTTGGGTTTTAAGGTGCAAATAGGCTATTAGGCATGGTTAGGCCTAGTTCCCAAATGAGAAGTCATCTTCATTCTATCATGATATGAGAATTAAAATGGATTGTGTCATGTTTATAAGGTAATTTCAAACATTTTAAATCCATTGGGATGTAGGGTAAACATAAATAAATCCACTTTTGGGCTCAAGATAACCTTAGGCCTATGCAAATAGAAGAAATAAGCTCGAATAAGCACTTTAAGTGCTCATATCTCTCTTGATTCTTTGCATGGGGACATAACAAGATTGTATAAGTTTATATGGGTCATATACACTAATATTTTGTAATGTTTTTGCAAATTCAACATGAAACCTTTATGAACAAAGCTTAAGAGGGTAAATAGGCTTAAACCCTTGCTAGTGACATGATTAGAGAAATGAGGTTAGAGGGATATCCAAATGAGATAGTTTGACCATGAAAGTTATTGAATATTGTAGATGAATCCTTTATTATCATTACCATACTTATGAGTTATATGGAACTATATGGATGGAGTATAAAATAGGGTATTTTTTACTATTTTATGTGTTGTGCAGGTTCTAGTAGGTTCCAAGAGATTTCAATCACATGGAATGGAAGCTTAGGAATTAATATAACTACCCATGTAAATTTTTTTACTTATAACAACTTCTAATTTATTCAACCAACTACATCTCATCCAATCAAAACTAGCATAGTGACCAAGCTAGTGAGAAAGGTGGAAAACATCAAGTAAGTTGATTTTAAGGTGTGATCGATGTCTCTAAGGCCATGGAGGATCTTGAAACATGTAATTTACTCCCTTATACATAATTTCATGGTAAATTTAAGCCAAATTTGAGGCCAAATGTGCAAGGTGTGGGAAAGAGGGATTTTCTTGATTTCAGATGGTGATAACTCATTTTGGGAAGTTTATAGATAACCATTACTATAAAATAATTCATGGAGAGGCATGTATAAAATATTTCCCACTAATTCCAATCATCAAACCTATCCCTGGTCAGTTTTTTTATTTTCAAATAGGGCCAAATCATGAAGGTAGTTTTCTAAGCTAACACAAGGAGTTTCATGCCACTTTTCATGAGTTTCATGCCTTGTTTGGACACTTGTACTTCTTGACCTTGCAAGATTTGTTTTAAATATCTTTTTCATGCATATTTAACCTATTTTCTCAACTTTATAAGTGTCCTTATGACATTTGGACTTCTCTCCTGTCCTCTCTCTCTCTCTCTCTCTCTCTCTCTCTCTCTCTCTCTCTCTCTCTCTCTCTCTCTCAAGTTTTATAAGAACTAGCCATTTTGGCCTTTGTAATTCATGTTCCACATAAGTATGGTGAAGCCATACTCATTTGCATACCATTTGATGAATAAGACTATTTATTTTTACCTCTTCCATGATTTTTCATAGTGTGTTTTAATTGGATGATTGATTTTTCTTAGTGATGACTTATTGTTTCCTTAGCATTGATTTTCATTTTCTCACATATTTTCAATTGAAAATCTTCTTATTGTAGGGCATGTGAAGTGTTCTAGGAATTTTAAAGGTTGAGTGAGTCTGGATATTCACTAGTGCCATTCAAGGCCTCTTATTGAGTCCTCCTAGCCTAAACATTAATCCATAACCTCATAATGTAATATTGATATGAGAAGATACAGATTGGAGAATTGCATGTATGGTTAGTATCTTGGTTTCATGTGTAACATGCATCTAGTTAGTAGTCATAAATCAATTTGGTGTATCACATCCCTTAGGATAGTTTGATCTCAATTTTCATCTCCCTTTTCCCTCACAAAGTTTAGGTGTAGTAATGATCCAAACTGGTACATCAAAGGAGCTATCCCTACCTAGAGATTCACCTCATCCTTAGGATACCCACAAGCCTATAGGTGTTTTAATTATGCCACTTGGATGAGGAAAGATGACACATCTCCTTAAAGGGTGAAAATCTAGGTGACAATAGTTTTTGGCATGCTTGATGGGACTCTTGGTCCAAGAAGTTCAAATCTGTTTGGTATTGTCTTTCAACACATCAACCTTTGGAGGTATCTATCTAAGAATCAATGATGATTCTAAGATTAATTCAGCTGGTCAAGTAACCTAGGTATTCCTTTTCAATATTATTGATAACCATTCCTTATGTTCTTGCTTCCTAATGAAATTTAATGGTTAACTTTAGTGTTGAGTATTATTTTACATAAGTTAGTGAGATTTATAAATCTTATATCATTCCTTATCAGCCCTATCATGATCCTTTCCATCTTTAATATGACCATTATTAACCTTATAATGAGTTTTATCAGCCCATTCATGAATTGTATCATCCCTACAATCAGTCTTCTCCATATCTTGCTCCTAGTCAACCTAGTCACTTCTCAAGTCAATCCATTTCTAGCTTCAAACAAACACTTTTGGGATATGAAAAGTATATGTTAGATCTTGAAATACAAAGTGGATATGGTCTAGATGTTCCCATTCATCTTATTCATAAGGTCAGAGATGCGCTAGATCTAGTCAAAAGAGAGTGGGAACCTATTGAGAGAGCCAATTGACAAAGTCTCACAAGTGAGATGCAAGATGTGAGTGTCTTAGTTTCATATTTGGACTATAGGCTAACAATTAATGAGAATCAGCCTCACCAAACCTATCATTCTTCATATCCACTTCCCCAAGATTTATATTATTCCTACTTGACCCCTATTCTTGATCCCAATCAAACTTATCAAAGACATCCTTTTCCTAATTATTTAGAAGAGAGAGTTGAAAAGAGAAACCCTATTTTTGAAGAAAATCTTGATAGGAAGATTGAGTTGGATAATATGAATATGCATAAATTCATTTCATAAAAAAAATAATTGGAATATAATCCTTCATTAACCTCTCCAATTTCATCCCCACCTCAAGAAGTGACCTCTAGATATGATATTCCAAGTTGGAGACAAGGTGGAGAATCCAAGCTTAAGGAGATTCCAAGTCTTTTTATTATTACATCCACTCCTCAAATTGAATCACCATATTAAGAAGAGAATAATAATCCTAAAATACTAAGCTAGAATAATATAATGGAGTCATGGGGAAATAAAGAGTATAAAATCCTTGATAAGGAGTGTGAGGTTGAGAAAGAGCTTGATCATATGCAAGTCCCTCCCACCCTTCCTCAAGAAGATTCTTGTATTCCATGTTATCCCTCTTGTATCCTCATCATCATGATGATGCATATAAAATTCAAGAAATAATTTCCCAAGATAACCTAGCCAAGAAAATTGAATAGTTATAATCAAGGATGAAATTGCTAAGTCAAGGTGTGATGGAAGGTTTAGAGCCAAAAGAAGATCATAAGACTAAAAAAACCCCATATAACCTCCTCAAATTGAGTGATAAATATATATCAGATGTGAATTAATTTATTTTAAAATGGAAGGAATAAAAGCAAGCCATTTTATCCCAATTTCATCCTCCCCCTTTTTCAAGAGCTTCCAAAAAAATCCCCTACATTTTAGTCTCAATCTAATTTTGATTTTTTTGTGCCAACTCCACCAACTAGTTCATCTTGTCCTCACTCCATCACCCTTTAATTTTATGGAAATATGGTATGGGAACATAAATAATAGTATTTTTTTGATAAAATATAATAATTATTGCATAAATAAATCCTATCTCCTTGGTAGCCTCATTGGACTAAGTCACATGATTTCAAGATGCCTATTCTTGGCATCACCAAGAAGGAGAAGGAGATTGAAGATATTTCAGCCCTTGAGAACCAAAATAATGTTATGGAATTTGAGATGAAATTTGATATCCCTCAATAGGTTATAAATTCTAAAGAATATGTGGTCTATTTTGTTGAATATTTATATTGGGTTGATATCAAAGAATGCTTTCCTATTGCCAAAGAGGAAGAAATGATCATTGGTTCTTCCATAAATATGAAATATATCATGGATGGGAAAGAAAAATATCCACACCATCCTTTTTATGAATTATTTTAAATCATTTTATTATGATATATTCCTATTCAAGGAGGCTATGATCTAGTCAAATATGGAGAAGGAAACCTTGGCACTCAATTGACTATGCAAAGAAAAAGCAACCTTTCAAATCTATCCTTTTAAGAGGCATATGCATTTCATGATGATATGTTTGAAGTAATAAAATCAGGATATAATATGCTCAATAACTTGGAAGAAACACAAAAATTATTGAAGGATGGAAAAATCTCCTATTGGCCTCATTCTTCTAAGGAACAAGAAACCAATCCTTTTGAATCCATGCTTACCAAGAAGACACTAATTGATCATGAGATGAAGAGTGGGAAACATTATGAGGTATGGTAAAAGTTCAAGAGGAATATATATAAATTGTATACCTATTTAAGGAGGATATATTTGAGAGTATATCAATTAAAGTGCCAAAGAATAGGTCTGATCTACAAAACATCTAATCCAGGGAGAAACATGCTTATCACTATGATTCATCTCATGAAGAAGAAGATTCAAGAAAATTTCCTTTTGATCTTATAAATGAGGTATTATTAGTTTCTAGTTGTGCATAATATTTTATTTTTTAATTCCCCTAAGTGCCTTGAGCACATATGTGTGTATGTCTTATTAGTATGTCTGCTTTGATTTATGTATGTCCTTTGTTTTGTATGGTTGAGGTAGTCAGGTGGCCTTGTCTTGATCAAAGATTATATTCAGTGGTAAAAGGTATCTTTGTTTTATTTTATACTTAATATGACTCCCTAAATCCAATGGACTGATAATACTACTGGTCTAGTTAGTATAGCAGGCATAATACCCCTATGAGTCACCAATTTGTTGACCAAATTTGACCCTATAGGTCAAATTGGGAACCTTATATGTAAAAAATTGAATTTTAGGTGTTTTTAAGGGTCTAATACTATGTCATAGGGGGTATTATATGCCTTTTGATGTTATTCCATATCACATTAGCCTAGGTCATTAGTCATATTAGCCAATATATCATTTTGAGTCATTTAAGGGTCATAAATAGAGCATTAAATGAGTAATATGAACTCCTTGGGAAGTTTGAAAGTGTAAAAAATGTGATTTAATGTGACATGTATATTATTATGTCTTAGGTAACTATTTATAGCTAAAATTGGTACGTGATTTTTAAGAAAGAGTAGTTTTCTTAGAAAAGAGAAGAGTTTGGCACTTATATGACCCATAGGGGAAGGTGACACATGGGAGAAGGTGATGAAATGTATATTAATCTTCCTAAAACTCATATTAGTTCTTTAAATACTTTATAAGTGTTAAAAAGGGCCCAAAACTATTATGCTCCTTTCTTGCCCTTCTAGACATGCATAAGTTATCACCAGATTCATGCTTGGTATGGTCAGTTGGAGAACTTCAAGGTTAAAAACCTATGGAAGGTGAAAGTACACTATGATAAATCCATTTCCATAAGAAAATTTCTAATATTTGTCAACCATGCTTTATGAACCATCCTTTACAAGCTGACTATGTTTTTCTACTTACTAATTTGTGCACCATATAGGTTTTGCTCTAATTTGGACAAATCTATACAAAATAGTTAGTGATGTTGACTCTACAGGATTTTGGATCTCTTATAAAATTCCCTCCATGATATTTTTTAGGTTTCATGGTGTTTTGGTGAGCAAACCATCTTAGGTTGGTAGATTAGTTTCATTTAGAATAATATGTAATTTTTCACCATTTTTATAACTCCATGTTTTGATAATGGTTTAATATGGGTTATATAGGTTCATTACCATGTATCAATGCCATATTTATCACCTAACTTCATTTTTGATCTCACTACATCATGCTTGGATCAAACTTGTAGTCCATCATTATACTCAATCAACTCCTTACCCTATCTCACTTACAACCAAATTGAATCACATGTGTAGAACCTATTTAGTATGTTCATTGAGTTTTATTGGAGGTATTAAGAGGTTTTAATATGTTTATAAATAGGAACAAAATGTTAGATCCTCTAAATCATGAGAAAGGGGACTGTGGTAGTCATATTGAACACTTTCACATAGTTAGCCATGGACACACACATACAGCTAGTCTTAAGAGCTACATTCACACAAAAAAAAGTAATTTGGACTTGTTTTAAGTTTCCATAAGATGAAGGAATCCATATAAAACATTTAAATGGTGGAAATGTCATGTTAAATTCTCATAATCCACACATCCTTTCCAAATTTTTTATCTGCCTGTGATTTAACAGTGTTGGGAATATTGGTGTATTATTCTTAATTTTGTTAAGGGTCTAGAGGAATAAAATTAGTAAATAAAAATGCAATAATTAAGCTAATAATTCATATAATTTTATTATAATTTGAATCTTTATAAAAATAGTAATAAGGGAGAGAAAATAAGACTTAAAAACTAACTAAGATTACTATTGTAGGGTTTAACATTAACTTTGTAGGACTAGGACAGTGTCACAAATCAAGATCTATTCTTTGTTTTATGATTGGATAGGAGCACTAAAATAAAACACCCTAGGGTATAGTGTTATAGTCCTCTTCTGCCACTATTGTCTAGGAGACCTGAGTTTTTTAGGTTTTATTCATTATGTCTATGTGAGCCTGCCTGTGAAGTTTTGACTGTTGGATGTCTACATAACTCCTTATAAATTTGATTTAGTCTTCAAACCCTAGAATCCATTATGATTTAAAAAAAATTGGGAAAGAGGAGGGGGTTATTGTGTGTAACATGCAATGAACATATATCCACACCCCTTTTGTGGGCATGCTTCCTACTTATGAATACTTCGAAGAGGGATCAAGCCATATATAGTTCTCCCACTTGATGTACTTTATGCAATAGTGTGTATGAAGATGAAAAATTCTAAAATTGGGTGTGTTTGAGGTGGCTAGAGAATAGTGTAAGGATTTAAATAAGATTTTAATAGTATTGGATGGTTGTATGCAGAGAATAGAGAAGATTGTCGTAGTAGTCTTGTTTGCTTTGTGATATTTGCCAACCCATTCTAAATTACCTTTGAATGGGATTTTATATAGATTTTTTGGTCATGGGCTGATTATGATCACATTAGGATAACAATAAGGGGGATAGGAACCAAAAAAAACTAACCATTAGAGGTAAAAATGAACTTGGACAAGAGCATAAAAAATAGACACTAGAGGGCCCAATGCTATAGTCCAATTTGGGTGTTATAGTCCTAAGGGTAAGGTACCTAACGGGATGGATTTGTCATGGAAAAAGAACTTTGGCTCAGCTAGGATCAGATATAAAAGGATATGGATGACTAAGAATTAGTAAAAAGATGCCTAGGAGGGTCATGAGAGTAAGCAAGAGGGGCCAATGGGTTGGTTGTCATGAGCCACATTTAAGTTAACATTTTTTACATTTTATATGACTAAATTCCCCCCCCCCCCTTTAATCTAATGATGTAGCAAAGTAAAATACTAGGATAAAGGAAAAGTATAAAGTGTACCTAAACTTACTTGTAAGTGTGAATTTCATGAAGCTATGTGATGATGGGTGTACGTAGAGAGAGCACATTGTGAATTGTAAATCTTTAAAAGAAAACAAAGAGTAGATTAGTTCTTACTAGATATGCTATATCTAAAATAAAAAAATACAAATATAGGTAAAAGAGAGAGAGAGAGAGAGGAAGAGAAATGAATGAATACACCTCATCAGGTAGGTGAACTAATACAAAACTTTCTATGATGTTAAGTAATGATGGATGAAGCTATACCAAGAATAATATCATGAATGCAGCTGAGTGCTCAATTCCCTGAGAGTGGCTTAAGAATGCAAAGGCTAACCTTTTAGATCCATCATCATCCACTAAGTCAATCTATGTGATCATACATGTGTTAATTGATGTTTGGGCTATGTGTCTAATCCCTCTAAGTAGGAGGCTTAAGAATACAAAGGCTAGCTAGACCATTGGATCCATCATTTCCCTATGAAGTGAAGCTATGAACTAATACTAGTATGAAATGTGTGTCTTATAAGATGATTCCTAAAGCCCATAAATGCTCTATAATCTGAAAAAGTGGTGTGGATATCTAAATGTATACTAGAAACTAGGCTACTTTTGGCCACTCTGAAAAGGTGAAGATTAAGCTTGTATAAAATGTTGGGAGATATAAAAACCGGAAGCACACAATTGATTACCAAACCAAGCAACTTAATATGCGGAAATTAACCAGATTCACCAAGTAACTAGAATTCAGAATAACACATGATATGAGAGACAATACACAAATTGTATTAACACTTTATACAGAAAATAATACAATAAAGAAGATGCCACTTCTTCTCCACCACCTTACAGAGGTTTCCCACACCTCAAGTGAACAGTAGTTCTTCTCCCCAAAGCTCTCCCTCTCAGGTCCCAACACCCAACTCAAATACAGAGTTGGTGTTCACCTCCCGTGCTCCACACACACCACAAGTGCTCCACACACTCAAACAAGTACTCCATGTACTTCAAGTAGATCTCCCATGAACCTGCAATAACCTGCACTTCAACAGACCATACTTATGGAAGGAACTCCCTTGCCTTCCTCTCTTGCTCTATTCGAGTACACACCTGTACTCCAAGTAGATCTTTCCTGATACTACTCCCTGTTGTGTTGTTGTCTATATGATCCTGCACACCTGCAAATCAAACACGGTTCTGCTCCCCTGTGAACCTTGACCTTGCACACACATACACGTACAGATCAATGATCTTACTTACCATGTAGATCTCCTATATAGGCCATGCAACTATGACCAAGATCCTACACACCTGAAGAATCCTACTGACTCTCCAAAACCAGCACCTATACCTGGTACTGTGGAACTAGGAGGAACACCCTTGCTCACCTCACTCACAGAAGGAACAAACCTTGCTCAACTCAAACTAGAACAACTTTTCCAATACAACCATGAGTCTATTATATAGATCTCATCCAAACAATAATTAGACATCTAATTACAATAATTAGATCCGTAGCTCTCAGTCTAAAAATAGTACTCTTCATGCAAACACTTGGTTCGTTAGCTAACTGCCCATAATTAGCTCGCAGTCGAACCACACAGGCGACCGACGTCGGTCCCTGTCCGCCTGGGGGTCGCCGACGCCAGCCGATATATGACTGACGTCAGTTGCTTCCTTGTCTAATACTACCGACGTCGTTTGGCCAGACCAAACGCCAGTCTCCATGACACTTCTGCAACTCTCCTGCAACCTCCTCCATGTCTACATCAGTGAAGCTTTTAGCTCCACAACCTAACAATCTCCCACTTGGAGATAAACAGCTGCACTGTACCTGTACCTATACTCCATCTAATCTATTTCCTGGTTTGTATCCCTCTTCAAGATCAACCCTGAAGACAACCCACCACACAACCTGTGATGTACCACCTGTCATCCGAGTACCCTGCCACATCCAAACCTACAAACACATGTAGTGAAGTCCTGACCCTGCATAACATGAATCCCTGCTGCCGGTCCCTCTCAAGTACCTGAGAATCCACTTCCCCGAATTGGCTCCTAACTCTCTGACAGCTCCCACTGCATGGGAATACTCAGGTCTATACCAGACCTCATGTGATTTTGGACACTGTACCTGTCCAGCCCTTAGTGTGCTCTGGCTCTACATCCTGAACCTCGCTAACACCTAATTCACATCAGCTCCCACTCGAGACAAAATCAACCTATGATCTCCATGTCTCCCATGTCAAAGAATTTCACTGCTCAAAACTCTTCCTGACATGCCACTGAACTAATCTTACCCTTAGCTTAGCAAAACCCTGTATGTACAATCCTGCTAGCAAAACATACCATCCACATACAGCAACAAAATGATGTCATGACTCATCATCCACCTGGTAAGACAAAACCACAGTAGTTACCCTGACATTGATTGAAGCCATGCTTCATCCTCCACCTGTCAAAACCTGTACCACTATCTTGCAGCTCCTCAAGACCATATACTTGATCTTCCGTCTCACGTAACTGTTCTCTCTATTCTTCTACTAAGATATCCATTCATCTCTGTGCTTTCATACCTGCTAGCAACCCTACCAAAACACACCTGTTTGGTTCTCCTCCAAGGAATCACATCCTCATCTATGCCAAGCTCACACCTGTTTCCTGGATCCTTCCTGCTCTACAATCAGCAACATGTATAAAGAAGAGGAACAACGAATTTGAGGGCCTACTTACGTCTTCAGTCCTCCGTATGGGTGTTTGAGACTCCTTGACAGCGTGCTGTCCACCCAAAATCCGTTACAGTGACCGACCTCAGTCACCCCACAGTCTGCATCCGACCGACATCGGTTCCCATGCGTCTGTCCCTGACTACCAACCTGCCAGCGCTGGTGTCCCTACTGCCGACGTCGGTCCTCCTAACCGACATCGGTCTTACCTATTGCTGACGCCGGTCCTTCTGACCGACGTCAGTCTTACTCTGCCCGACACTACCGGCTTCAGTCTGCACATGACCGACATCGGCACCTATCTGTTCGACGCTGGTTCCTCCTGACCGACATCGGTATCTGTGTTCACCTGTGAGTGATGAATTTTTACCCGCGAGCTCCTTTAAATCAATACCCATGTCCAAACTGCCCTGCTCAGAAGTATCCAGGCACATCCACTGGGTTCTGTCCGCCATCTCCTCCATAAACACCAAGGCTTTCCAGTTCTTAAGCCTATCAAATATATCTATCTTCCGCTTAAGAACATGCATCTCCTTCCTGCTCATGTGACCAAGCCTACGAAGCCACGTCTCCACAACAAAAGAAGAATCAGTAATATAAACAAGTAGATAAAGGGTACCTGTTTTCTTACCACCAGCTAATTCAAGTGCATCCGCTGTGAGAGTTATTGTGCATCTCTCATCACCCAATCTTTCTGAAGAAATTAGCCATATCTCCAAACCTAGGACCTGCATGACCTTCATCAACCCCTATGTGTTGGCCGCCTGCAATTTCAGCTTCACTTCCCCTTTGCCAATTCTTTGGCAAGGCTCACCAGCTCCTCTACCTGGAACTGCATGAAAAGAGGCAACCGAATCTTTTATCCAAGATTCAACTTTATCCAAGAAACCTCTAAGAACATCCTGTGCAATAACACTTGAAACATTTGCTTCTTCAGTTCCTTCATGCTGATCTGCTACCAACCAACAATAATCTTTTACCTGCTCTTTCTTTCCATAGGACCGTGAGTGACCATCTGTGCTTTTCAACTCCTCCATTCTTAGCTTACTTTGATCTGTTGTTGCTCTACTCCCACTCAATCAGAAACCCCTGAGAGTGCCCTGTAACCAAACACAAAACCTGCTTCCTGCAACCTTAGCTCTGATACCACTTGTTGGGAGATAAATAAACCGGAATCACACAATTGATTACCAAACCAAGCAACTTAATATGCAGAAATTAACTAGATTCACCAAGTAACTAGAATTTAGAATAACACATGATATGAGAGACAATACACAAATTGTATTAACACTTTATACAGAAAAGAATACAATAAAGAAGATGCCACTTCTTCTCCACCACCTTACAGAGGTTTCCCACACCTCAAGTGAACAGTAGTTCTTCTCCCCAAAGCTCTCCCTCTCAGGTCCCAACACCCAACTCAAATACAGAGTTGGTGTTCACCTCCCATGCTCCACGCACACCACAAGTGCTCCACACACTCAAAAAAGTACTCCACGTACTTCAAGTAGATCTCCCATGAACTTGCAATAACCTGCACTTCAACAGACCATACTTATGGAAGGAACTCCCTTGCCTTCCTCTCTTGCTCTATCCGAGTACACACCTGTACTCCAAGTAGATCCTTCCTGATACTGCTCCCTGTTGTGTTGCTGTCTATATGATCCTGCACACCTACAAATCAAACACGGTTCTGCTCCCCTGTGAACCTTAACCTTGCACACACATACACCTGCAGATCAACGATCTTACTTACCATGTAGATCTCTTATATAGGCCATGCAACTGTGACCAAGATCCTACACACCTGAAGAATCCTACTGACTCTCCAAAACCAGCACCTATACCTGGTACTGTGGAACTAGGAGGAACACCCTTGCTCACCTCACTCACAGAAGGAACAAACCTTGCTCAACTCAAACTAGAACAACTTTTCCAATACAACCATGAGTCTATTATATAGATCTCATCCAAACAATAATTAGACATCTAATTACAATAATTAGATCCACAGCTCTCAGTCTAAAAATAGCGCTCTTCATGCAAACACTTGGTTCGTTAGCTAACTGCCCGTAATTAGCTCGCAGTCGAACCACACAGGCGACCGACGTCGGTCCCTGTCCGCCTGGGGGTCGCCAACGCTGGCCGATATATGACCGACGTCGGTTGCTTCCTTGTCTAATACTGCCGACGTCGGTTGGCTAGACCAAACGCCAGTCTCCGTGACACTTCTGCAACTCTCCTGCAACCTCCTCCATGTCTGCATCAGTGAAGCTTTTAGCTCCACAACCTAACATAAAAGTCACTCCAAAACTTGGCACTAGGCTTATATGAAAGCCATTCAAAAATGTATAGGTTAGGCTTGTATGACATCCATTCTAAAATGATGCCATATACCTACAAATAGAATAAAGCACACAACTACTAAGAATGCCTAGGTAGTGTACTAAACTCATAAATAAAAGAAGACAAATATGCCACACACATTGCCCCTAATCACTAGTGTCTAAAATGTGGATTCTGATTTAGAAGTTATACCAACTACCGTATCTAAAATTAGAAGTGAGAGACATCATATGTAAGATATTAAGTAATATACATCAACATGATAACTAGAGTGTGTGGTGTAGGAATGACATAACTTGAATGGTGTAGTCATGCAGATGATGCCCCTAATGGGTAGATATATTGATGTGTGTCTCAAATGTAGAAGTAGGATGCCCCCCTTAATGGGTAGAGTGAAGCAATCAAGGATCTAGATGTCACTGCACACACTCAAATAAGATCAAGTGAAGCATTGTAATGTAGATAAAATGATAAACAATAGCATAGAATAATAAAATTTGTGTAGCATATAGTAGAAATTTAAATCATGAATAATATATGTTAACGCAGGAAAGTGCACCCAGTGGCAGGAAAACAAGTTCCTGCCTTTTCCTCACAACATGGAAACTCTCCTCTCACCTGTGGGACTGGCGAAGCTGGAGGAGAGAGTCTTTAGATAGGGCTAGGTCCCTTTGATGCATCGTGTTGTTTCCAACAAAAGTTAATAGGTATATATATATAATATAGGGGGGGATGAAAAGGGAGAAGAAATGCATAGAAAACAAACTACCTACTCTAAAAGAGGTGATGCACCAAAATAAAGGTTGACCTTCACACATCCACTCTCAAAATCAGACAACACACTTATATGCTTCACTCTTGACAGAAGAAACAATCTGCAAACTTGACAAGGAGGTAAAAAATGAAAGATACAAAAAAAGGGAAGGTTCACTAAAGGTGTTGTGAGAAGCACTATGTAGATGATCCCCTCTATTCTACACTCCAAAGTAGAACTCTTCTCCTATCAGCTATAGATGGCACCTTGTAGATAGCTGGTGTGTTGATGTTAGACCTATGACAGCATCAAAGATAATGACTAAACACAGATTAACACTCAAGGCATACACAAGACATCTATTCAAGAAAGAGGTAAAAAATTGTATTTGTAGATTTAGGTGGAAATTTCAGTAGATCTTCACTTTGCAAAATTCATGAAAAGATATCTACAAAATGACCAAGTTATGAATATATATGGGAAGTGAAGAGGCCCATGTGGTGCTCCTACTTTTACAAGTGGCATACGTGTCCCTTTGAAAAGAAAACAAGTCGCTCAAAAATTAATGAGCTGTCCATTTACCTGCTCGAGACCTACATTTCCTGCTTAGGTAACTTACATGGTTTGCCTTTCGATTTAATGTGAGATAGAGGAAATAGTTGCACTACTGGCCGCTATCATTCTAAATGATTAATTTTGTGGGCGCCATCTCACCTACCAAAGATGCTTCCCCATTTCGTGCCAATTGGACTTAATTGTTCATTTATCCTTTGCTTGCTACTTTGTCCAATTCATTCTTTATGCCATCAGGTAGTAAATGCCTTTTGTCTATGCCACTGGGATCACTCAACTACCCCCTACCCTATCATCTTTGATTGCCACTTGGAATTTGTCTCTTTCGGTCGCTTGGCTCCTTGGGTGAATATACTGGCGGGTCGCTTGATCCTAAGCTCATTTCCTAGTTAGCATTTTCCCTTTTGAAAACAAACGGTTATTCTATTTCACCAAATTTGATGCCCCCTCATCCATCATGATTTGAAAACCAACGTACATTCTATATTTTTGAAATTGACAGCTTTTTGAGCGTCATTGTTTGAAATTTAATGGCTAAATTGTTATGCTGAATTTGACGGCCACTAAGACGTCATCGGGTCCACGTGGCATCACTATTAAATCCTTTGTCAGTTCTTTGCAGGCATCTTTCTTTGGATTTTAACTGTCAAGTCCTGCAGACAATTTACCCAGGTGAAAATCTTGGGTCTGCTTGACTGTGGCCTTGCTTTGAAATTCTATGGACTTTGTCTGCGAGCATTTTCCCATGGACAAAAGTCTACGGAAATTTGTCTGCTCACTCAGCATTAGTCCTTTGAAGTGGCCCAGGCCCTTTCCTTTGTCACGCTTGCCCTCCACTAGGGCACTTTGACTTTTGAAGACTCCCTTTCGGTAAAGGACCCACCCTTGTGTTAGGAACCGCTTATCCAATGGAAGCACAATTGATTACTTTCTTATAAGCAATTAAACACATAATTATACCAAAATGATTAAGTAACTAGAAACTTGAGACAACAAATAATTTGAGAGACAATACACACTCTTGTATTAAATATTACTCAAAGAAAATGCAATAAGGAAGATGCCACTTCTTCCTCCACCTCAAAGGCTTGCCACACCTCAAGACCTTCTTCCCTCTCTCTCTTGCTCAACCCAACTCAACAACCTGAGTTGTTATTCCCTCCTTGAATGCTTCAGCTGATCTCCTTGACCTTACACCTGTAGATCTCCTTAACCTTGCTTCATTGCTTCAATGCTTTACTTGCCTTCTTGATAATTACAATACATGCCTCATGGGTCTTTAAATAGGATCCCATGCATACAAAAATAGAACTCTAACTACAATAATTAGACACGCAACTCGAGACTATAATTAGCCCCTTAACATGTAAACACTCAGTTAAAATAACTAACTATTCATGCAATGAACAGTTCTAGAACACACAGGCGATCGACGTTGGTCCCTGCTTGCCTGGTTTTGCCGACGTCGGCCGACTCCCTGCCATCACTGGTTGCCTTCTGCACTGTTTATGACCGACGTCGGTTATACTATCGATGCCGGCACTTCTAGAACTTAGCAACCTCTCCATGTCTACAATAGTTGAAGCTTTTAGCTCCACAACCTAACAATCTCCAACTTGAAAATAAATAGCTGCAACTGTACCTATACCTATACCTATACCTATTCTCCATCTATTTTGTTCCCTTGGCTTTGTATCCCTCTTCAAGCTCTCCCCTGAAGACCAACCACCACACAACCTATGATGCTATATCTGTTACTTATACCAAAAGAATTTTGCTACTCCCAAATTCTTCATGACATACATCTGAACCAACTTTACCCTTAGCTCAAAAAACTCTCTGTATATGTAACCCTGCAACAAGCAACACAATACAATAACACGATAATGTAGCTAATATTATCCAACCTGGTAAAGATAAAATACAATGGTCAAACCTCCATTGTCTTGTAGCTAACTCAAGACCATATACCCTAGCCTTCTGTCTCATGTGTCCATCCACTCTCTTCTCTAAAACGGGAATCCATCCGTCTATCCAGTGCTTTCTTCCAGCTGACAAATCTACCAATAAATACCTATTTGGTTCTTCTCCAAGGACTCACACTCCTCATCCATGCCAAGCTCCCACTATTTCTAGACTCTACCTGCATTGCTTCTTCTATCTTCCTAGTTCTTGACTATTAGTAAGCAATATAAAGAAGTAGAATAATGAATATGAGGTTCACTTACCCTTTATGACCTCCATATGGGCGTTTGAGACTCCTTGACAGCTTGCTATCCACCCAACATCTGTTCCAGTGACTAATCTCGGCCATCTCCCAATTTGCTCCCGACTGATGTCAGTTCCCTGCACTAACCCTGACTATCAATATCGTTACCCCTGGCCGATGCCGGTGTCCCCCCTGCTGACGTCAGTTCCTGCCTAATCGACGTTGGTCTTTTCCTGCCGACTCTACCGACCCTGCTGGTCTACACATGACCAATGTCGGTACCTATCTGGCTAACATCGATGCCATGTGATTGACGTCGATGTCTGTGTGTTCTTGTAAGTGATGAAACCTTCATCTACGAGCTCATCTTGGATCAAACCTCTGTCCATACTACCCTGCTCAGAATTATTCAGCCCCTGTGACTGATCTCTGTTCCTCATCTCCTCCATAAACACCAAGGATTCTTTGTTCTTGTCAAAAGCATCAAATTTCCTTTTCCTGTAATGAACTCTATCTATGCTTTCCGAATCTGAACACATACCTTTTGAATCATGAACATCCATTCCCTTCTTATTCATGTGACCCAGCCTATTAGGCCACATCTTTGAATCTACAACTGAAGTAGATAAACCAAAAGTAGAATCAATAATACAAGTAGATAGATAAAGAGTACCTACTTTCTTACCTCTTGCTAAAACAAGTGCACCCTTGGTAACATTCCAAGAATCCACTGTGAGGGTTATTGTGCATCCCTCATCACCCAACCTTCCCATAAAAATCAAACTCTACTTCAGAACTGGGACATGCATGACC
This sequence comes from Torreya grandis, assembly GCA_037957365.1. NCBI lineage: Eukaryota > Viridiplantae > Streptophyta > Pinopsida > Cupressales > Taxaceae > Torreya > Torreya grandis. The sequence goes on from JARHVA010000435.1 coordinate 1,792,218, forward strand.
TCCTTCAACACCCATGTGTTGTCTATCTACAATTTAAGCTGTACTTTCCCTTTGCCAACTATCTGACAAGGCGTACCATCCCGTAAATAAAGCACTCCAAAGTCTCCCTGGACATACTCCTAGAACAAATCTCTGTTTGGGGATGCATGAAAAGATGAACCAGAATCTAAAATCCATGATCCTACCTAACTATCTAAATAAAGTATGAGAGCATCCTATACCGTGATATTTTCATCCTTTGCTTCTTCTTTACCTTCAGGTTGATTCTCTTTATCTCGCAACCAACACTCCTTCTTTGTGTGTCCTTTCTTTCCACAAAACCAACAGGTAATACCTTTGGATTCGGATCTCCTTCCTGACCTTGATTTCCCTTGCTCTACTTTCTCTCTTTGCCTCCCCGTGCTTTCTGCACTTATAACATTCCCTGATGATTCACCTGTGCTTTTCTAGCATATTTCTTCATTCAAGATCACACTCACAACATCATCAACTTTTAAGATTTTAGAAGCAGATGCAGAATTACTTACTGCCATAACCAAACTATCCCAACTTTTAGGTAAAGAGCATAATATCAAGAGAGCCTTTACTTCATCATCAAAAACAATATTGACTGAAGCTAACTGGTTTACCAAACCATGGAAATCACTAAGATGAGTATATACTGATCCACCTTCTTGCATTTGTAAAGTAAATAACTATTTCATAAGAAATACCTTATCTGACGCTAAGGGCTTTTCATATAAATTCGCCAAGGACTTTATCAACTCTTCTTTTTTCTTACACTGTGACAAGTTGGAAATCACAGATGATGCAAGACTCAACCCTATGGAACTGAGAGCCTTCTGATCAAGAACGTTCCATTCTTCACCCTTCATATATGTGGGTTTGCATGCAACCCCACCCAATGGTAAGTATAAATCCTTCTGATAAAGATAATCCTCTATCTGCATCCTCTAATGTTGATAATTCTTGCTGTTAAACTTCTCCATTCGTAGCTTACTATCTTCTGCCATTGCTGAACTTCCACTCAATCAAAAAACCCTATGAATGACCTGTAATAAAAAAATAATAACCTGCTCCCTACAAACCATAGCTCTGATACCAACTGTTAAGAACCCCTTATCCAATGGAAGTACAATTGATTACTTTCTTATAAGCAATTAAACACGAAATTATACCAGAAAGATTAACTAAAAACTTGAGACAACAAAGAATTTGAGAGACAATACACACTCTTGTATTAAATATTACTAGAAGAAAATACAATAAGGAAGATGCCACTTCTTCCTCCACCTCAAAGGCTTTCCACACCTCAAGACCTTCTTCCCTCTCTCTCTTGCTCAACCCAACTCAACAACCTGAGTTGTTATCCCCTCCTTGAATGCTTCAGTTGATCTCCTTGACCTTACACCTGTAGATCTCCTTGACCTTGCTTCAATGCTTTACTTGCCTTCTTGATAATTACAATACATGCCTCATGGGTCTTTAAATAGGATCCCATGCATACAAAAATAGAACTCTAACTACAATAATTAGACATAGCTCGAGACTATAATTAGCCCCTTAACATGCAAACACTCAGTTCAACTAACTGTTCATGCAATGAATAGTTCTAGAACACACAGGCAACCGACGTCGGTCCCTGCTTTCCTGGTTCTGCTGACGTCGGCAGACTCCCTGTCGTCACCGGTTGACTTCTGCACTGTCTGTGACCGATGTCATTTATACTACCGACACTGATACTTCTAGAACTCAGCAACCTCTCCATGTCTGCAATAGTTGAAGTTTTTAGCTCCACAACCTAATAATCTCCCACTTGGAGACAAATAGCTACAATTGTACCTGTACCTGTACTCCATCTATTTTGTTTCCTTGGCTCTGTATCCCTCTTCAAGCTCTCCCCTGAAGACCAACCACCACACAACCTGTGATGCTATATCTATTACTTATGCCAAAAGAATTTTGCTGCTCCCAAATTCTTCATGACATACATCTGAACCAACTTTACCCTTAGCTCAGAAAACTCCCTGTATATGTAACCCTGTAACAAGCAACACAATATAGTAACAGGATAATGTAGCTAATATGATCCAACCTGGTAAAGATAAAATACAATGGTCAAACCTCCATTGTCCTACAGCTGACTCAAGACTATATACCCTAGCCTTCTGTCTCACGTGTCCATCCACTCTCTTCTCTAAAATGGGAATCCATCCATCTATCCAGTGCTTTCTTTCAGCTGACAACTCTACCAACAAATACCTGTTTGGTTCTTCTCCAAGGACTCACACTCCTCATCCATGCCAAGCTCCCACTATTTCTAGACTCTACCTACATTGCTTCTTCCATCTTCCTAGTTCTTGACTATCAGTAAGCAATATAAAGAAGGTGAATAATGAATATGAGGTTCACTTACCCTTTCTGACCTCCATATAGGCATTTGAGACTCCTTGACAGCTTGTTGTCCACTCAACATCCGTTCTAGTGACCGATCTTAGCCATCTCCTAGTCTACTCCCAACCGATGTCCGTTCCCTGCACTGACCCTGACTGTCGACGTCATTACCCCTGGCTGACACCGGTGTCCCCCCTGCTGACGTCGGTTCCTACCTAACCGACGTTGGTCTTTTCCTACCGACTCTATCGACCCTGTTGGTCTTCACATGACCGATGTCAGTACCTATCTGGCCGATGTCAGTGCCATGTGACCGATGTCGGTGTCTGTGTGTTCCTGTAAGTGATGAAACCTTCATTCGCGAGCTCATCTTGGATCAAACCTCTATCCATACTGCCCTGCTCAGAATTATTTAGACCCTGTGACTGATCTCTATTCCTCATCTCCTCCATAAACACCAAGGCTTCTTTGTTCCTATCAAAAGCATCAAATTTCCTTTTCCTGCAATGAACTCTATCTATGCTTTCTGAATCTGAACACATACCTTTTAAATCATGAACATCCATTCCCTTTTTATTCATATGACCCAGCCTATTAGGCCACATCTTCAAATCTACAGCTGAAGTAGATAAACCAGAAGTAGAATCAGTAATACAAGTAGATAGATAAAGAGTACATACTTTCTTACCTCTTGCTAAAACAAGTGCACCCTTGGTAACATTCCAAGAATCCACTGTGAGGGTTATTGTGCATCCCTCATCACCCAACCTTCCCATAGAAATCAAACTCTGCTTTAGAACTGGGACATGCATGACCTCCTTCAACACCCATGTGTTGTCTATCTGCAATTTCAGCTACACTTTCCCTTTGCCAACTATCTCACAAGGTGTACCATCCCCTAAATAAAGCACTCCAAAGTCTCCCTGGACATACTCATGGAACAAATCTCTGTTTGGGGATGCATGAAAAGATGAACCAGAATCTAAAATTCATGATCCTACCTGACTATCCAAAGAAAGTATGAGAGCATCCTGTACCATGATATTTGCATCCTTTGCTTCTTCTTTACCTTCAGGTTGATTCTCTTTATCTCGTAACCAACACTCCTTTGTGTGTCCTTTCTTTCCAAAAAACTAGCAGGTAATACCTTTGGATTCGGATCTCCTTCCCGACCTTGATTTCCCTTGCTCTACTTTCTCTCTTTGCCTCCCCCTACTTTTTGCACTTATAGCATTGCCTGATGATTCACCTATACTTTTCTTGCGTATTTCTTCATTCAAGATCACACTCACAACATCATCAACTTTTAAGATTTTAGAAGCAGATGCAGAATTACTTACTGCCATAACCAAACTATCCCAACTTTCAGGTAAAGAGCATAATATCAAGAGAGCCTTTACTTCATCATCAAAAACAATATTGACTGAAGCTAACTGGTTTACCAAACCATGGAAATCACTAAGATGAGTATATACCGATCCACCTTCCTATATTTGCAAAGTAAATAACTGTTTCACAAGAAATACCTTATTTGACGCTGAGGACTTTTCATATAAATTCGCCAAGCACTTTATCAACTCTTCTGTTGTCTTACACTGTGACAAGTTGGAAATCACATACGATGCAAGACTCAACCTTATGGAACTGAGAAGCCTTCCGATCATGAACGTTCCATTCTTCATCCTTCATATCTGTGGGCTTGCATGCAACCCCACCCAATGGTAAGTACAAATCTTTCTGATACAGATAATCCTCTATCTGTATCCTCCAATGTTGATAATTCTTGCCGTTAAAATTCTCCATTCATAGCTTACTATCTTCTGACATTACTGAACTCCCACTCAATCAAAAAACCCTATGAATGAGTTGTAATCAAAAAACAATAACCTGCTCCCTGCAAACTGTAGCTCTGATACCAACTGTTAGGAACCCCTTATCCAATGGAAGCACAATTGATTACTTTCTTATAAGCAATTAAACACGAAATTATACCAGAATGATTAAGTAACTAGAAACTTGAGACAGCAAAGAATTTGAGAGACAATACACACTCTTGTATTAAATATTACTCAAAGAAAATACAATAAGGAAGATGCCACTTCTTCCTCCACCTCAAAGGCTTGCCACACCTCAAGACCTTCTTCCCTCTCTCTCTTTCTCAACCCAACTCAACAACCTAAGTTGTTATCCCCTCCTTGAATGCTTTAGCTGATCTCCTTGACCTTACACCTATAGATCTCCTTGACCTTGCTTCAATGCTTCAATGCTTTACTTGCCTTCTTGATAATTACAATACATGCCTCATGGGTCTTTAAATAGGATCCCATGCATACACAAATAAAACTCTAACTACAATAATCAGACACACATCTCGAAACTATAATTAGCCTCTTAACATGCAAACACTCAGTTCAACTAACTAACTATTCATGCAATGAACAGTTCTGTAACACACAGGCGATTGATGTCAGTCCCTGCTTGCCTAGTTCTTTCGATGTTGGCTGACTCACTGCTGTCACCGGTGGCCTTCTGTACTGTCTATGACCAACGTCGGTTATACTGCCAATGCTGGCACTTTTGGAACTCAGAAACCTCTCCATGTCTGCAATAGTTGAAGCTTTTAGCTCCACAACCTAACAATCTCCAACCTAGAGATAAATAGCTGCAACTGTATATGTACGTGTACTCCATCTATTTTGTTCCCTTGGCTCTTTATCCCTTTTCAAGCTCTCCCTTGAAGACCAACCACCACACAACCTATGATGCTATATCTATTACTTATGCCAAAAGAATTTTGTTGCTCCCAAATTCTTCATGACATACATCTGAACCAACTTTACCATTAGCTCAGAAAACTCCCTGTATATGTAAACCTGCAACAAGCAACACAATACAGTAACATGATAATGTAGCTAATATTATCCAACTTGGTAAAGATAAAATACAATGGTCAAACCTCCATTGTCCTATAGCTAACTCAAGACCATATACCCTAGCCTTCTGTCTCACGTGTCCATCCACTCTCTTCTCTAAAATGAGAATCCATCCATCTATCCAGTGCTTTCTTCCAGCTGACAAATCTACCAACAAATACCTATTTGGTTCTTCTCCAAAGACTCACACTCCTCATCCATGCCAAGCTCCCACTGTTTCTAGACTCTACCTACATTACTTCTTCCATCTTCCTAGTTCTTGACTATCAGTAAGCAATATAAAGAAGGTGAACAATGAATATGAGGTTCCCTTACCCTTTCTGACCTCCATATGGGCATTTGAGACTCCTTGATAGCTTATTGTCTGCCCAACATCTGTTCCAGTGACCGATCTTGGCCATCTCCCAGTCTACTCCCGATCGATGTCGGTTCCCTGCACTGACCCTAACTGCCGACGTCGTTACCCCTGGCCAATGTCGGTGTCCCCCTTGGCAACATTGGTTCCTACCTAACTGACATCAGTCTTTTCTTGCCGACTCTACTGACCCTATTGGTCTGCACATGACCGATGTCGATACCTGTCTGGCTGATGTCGGTGCCATGTGACCGACGTCAGTGTCTGTGTGTTCCTGTAAGTGATGAAACCTTCATCCTCAAGCTCATCTTGGATCAACCTCTGTCCATACTGCCTTGCTCAAAATTATTTAGCCCCTGTGACTGATCTCTATTCCTCATCTCCTCCATAAACACCAAGACTTATTTGTTCCTGTCAAAAGCATCAAATTTTCTTTTCTTGTAATGAACTCTATTTATGCTTTTCGAATCTGAACACATACCTTTTGAATCACAAACATCTATTCCCTTCTTATTCATGTGACCCAGCCTATTAGGCCACATCTTTGAATCTACAGCTGAAGTAGATAAACCAGAAGTAGAATCAATAATACAAGTAGATAGATAAAGAGTACCTACTTTCTTACCTCTTGCTAAAATAAGTGCACCCTTGGTAACATTCCAAAAATCCACTGTGAGGGATATTATGCATCCCTCATCACCCAACCTTCCCACAGAAATCAAACTCTACTTCAGAACTGGGACATGCATGATCTCCTTCAACACCCATGTGTTGTCTATCTGCAATTTCAGCTGCACTTTCCCTTTGCCAACTATCTGACAAGGCATACTATCCCCCAAATAAATCACTCCAAATTCTCTCTGGACATACTCATGGAACAAATCTCTATTTGGGGATGCATGAAAAGATGAACCAGAATCTAAAATCCATGATCATACCTGACTATCTAAAGAAAGTATGAGAGCATCTTGTGCCATGATATTTGCATCCTTTGCTTCTTCTTTACCTTCAGGTTGATTCTCTTTATCTTGCAACCAACACTCCTTTGTGTGTCCTTTCTTTCCACAAAACTAGCAGGTAATACCTTTGGATTTAGATCTCCTTCCCAACCTTGATTTTCCTTGCTCTACTTTCTCTCTTTTCCTCCCCCTAGTTTTTACACTTAGAGCATTCCCTGATGATTCACCTGTACTTTTCCTACGTATTTCTTCATTCAAGATCACACTCACAACATCATCAACTTTTAATATTTTAGAAGTAGATGCAGAATTACTTACTGCCATAACCAAACTATCCCAACTTTTAGGTAAAGAACATAATATCAAGAGAGCCTTTACTTCATCATCAAAAACAATATTGACTGAAGCTAACTGGTTTACCAAACCATGGAAATCACTAAGATGAGTATATACCGATCCACCTTCCTACATTTGCAAAGTAAATAACTATTTCATAAGAAATACCTTATTTGACGCTGAGCGCTTTTCATATAAATTTGCCAAGGACTTTATCAACTCTTCTTTTGTCTTACACTGTGACAAGTTGGAAATCACAGACGAAGCAAGACTCAACCTTATGGAATGAAGAGCCTTCTGATCAAGAACGTTCCATTCTTCATCCTTCATATCCGTGGGCTTGCATGCAACCCCACCCAACGGTAAGTACAAATCCTTTTGATACAGATAATCCTCTATCTGCATCCTCCAATGTTGATAATTCTTGCCATTAAACTTCTCCATTCATAGCTTACAATCTTCTACCATTGCTGAACTCCCACTCAATTAGAAAACCCTGTGAATGACCTATAATCAAAAAACAATAACCTTCTCCCTGCGAACCGTAGCTCTGATACCAACTGTTAGGAATCCCTTATCCAAAGGAAGCACAATTGATTACTTTCTTATAAGCAATTAAACACAGAATTATACCAAAATGATTAAGTAACTAGAAACTTGAGACAACAAAGAATTTGAGAGACAATACACACTCTTGTATTAAATATTACTAGAAGAAAATATAATAAGGAAGATGCCACTTCTTCCTCCACCTCAAAGGCTTGCCACACCTCAAGACCTTCTTCCCTCTCTCTCTTGCTCAACCCAACTCAACAACCTGAGTTGTTATCCCCTCCTTGAATGCTTCAGCTGATTTCCTTGACCTTACACCTATAGATCTCCTTGACCTTGCTTTAATGCTTCAATGCTTTACTTGCCTTCTTGATAATTACAATACATGTCTCATGGGTCTTTAAATAGGATCCCATGCATACAAAAATAGAAATCTAACTACAATAATTAGACACACAACTCGAGACTATAATTAGCCCCTTAACATGCAAACACTCACTTCAACTAACTAACTGTTCGTGCAACAAATAGTTCTGGAACACACAGGTGACCTATGTCGGTCCCTACTTGCCTGGTTCTGCCGATGTCAGCTGACTCCGTGCCATCACCGGTTTCCTTCTGCACTGTCTGTGACCGACGTCGATTATACTGCTGACACCGGCACTTTTAGAACTCAGCAATTTCTCCATGTCTACAATAGTTGAAGTTTTTAGCTCCACAACCTAACAATCTCCCACTTGGAGATAAATAGCTGCAACTATACTTGTACCTGTACTCCATCTATTTTGTTACCTTGGCTCTGTATCCCGCTTCAAGCTCTCCCCTGAAGACCAACCACCACACAACCTGTGATGCTATATCTGTTACTTATGCCAAAAGAATTTTGCTGCTCCCAAATTCTTCATGACATACATCTGAACCAACTTTACCCTTAGCTCAGAAAACTCCCTGTATATGTAACCATACAACAAGCAACACAATACAGTAACAAGATAATGTAGCTAATATTATCCAACCTGGTAAAGATAAAATACAATGGTCAAACCTCCATTGTCCTACAGCTAACTCAAGACCATATACCCTAGCCTTCTGTCTCACATGTCCATCCACTCCCTTCTCTAAAATGGGAATCCATCCGTCTATCCAGTGCTTTCTTCCAGCTGACAACTCTACCAACAAATACCTATTTGGTTCTTCTCCAAGGACTCACACTCCTCATCCATGCCAAGCTCCCACTATTTCTAGACTCTACCTACATTGCTTCTTCCATCTTCCTAGTTCTTGACTATCAGTAAGCAATATAAAGAAGGTGAACAATGAATATGAGGTTCACTTACCCTTTCTAACCTCCATATGGGTGTTTGAGACTCCTTGATAGATTGTTGTCCGCCCAACATCCATTTCATTGACCGATCTCGGCCATCTCCCAATCTACTCCTGACCGATGTCGGTTCCCTACACTAACCCTGACTGCCAACGTCGTTACCCCTGGCCGACACCGGTGTCCCCCCTACCGACGTCGGTTCCTGCCTAACTGATGTCGGTCTTTTCCTAAAAATCTATTGACCCTGCTGGTCTACACATGACTGACGTTGATACTTGTCTGGCCGACGTCAGTGCCATGTGACCAACATCGATGTCTGTGTGTTCCTGTAAGTGATGAAACCTTCATCCGCAAGATCATCTTAGATCAAACCTCTATCCATACTGCCTTGCTCAGAAGTATTCAGCCCCTATGACTGATCTCTGTTCCTCATCTCCTACATAAACACCAAGGCTTCTTTGTTCCTATCAAAAGCATCAAATTTCCTTTTCCTGCAATGAACTCTATCTATGCTTTCCGAATCTGAACACATACCTTTTGAATCATGAACATCCATTCCCTTCTTATTCATGTGACCTAGCCTATTAGGCCACATCTTTGAATCTACAACTGAAGTAGATAAACCAGAAGTAGAATCAGTAATACAAGTAGATAGATAAAGAGTACCTACTTTCTTACCTCTTGCTAAAACAAGTGCACCCTTGGTAACATTCCAAGAATCTACTGTGAGGGTTATTGTGCATCCCTCATCACCCAACCTTCCCACAAAAATCAAACTCTGCTTCAGAACTGGGACATGCATGACCTCCTTCAACACCCATGTGTTGTCTATCTACAATTTTAGCTACACTTTCCCTTTGCCAACTATCTGACAAGGCGTACCATCCCCTAAATAAAGCACTCTAAAGTCTCCCTGGACATACTCATGGAACAAATCTCTGTTTGGGGATGCATGAAAAGATGAACTAGAATCTAAAATCCATGATCCTACCTGACTATCCAAAGAAAGTATGAGAGCATCTTGTACCATGATATTTGCATCCTTTGCTTCTTCTTTACCTTCAGGTTGATTCTCTTTATCTTGCAACCAACACTCCTTTGTGTGTCCTTTCTTTCCACAAAACCAGCAGGTAATACCTTTGGATTCAGATCTCCTTCCCGACCTTGATTTCCCTTGCTCTACTTTCTCTCTTTGCCTCCCCCCTGATTTTTGCACTTAGAGCATTCCCTGATGATTCACCTATGATTTTCCTACATATTTCTTCATTCAAGATCACACTCACATCATCAACTTTTAAGATTTTAGAAGCAGATGCAGAATTACTTAGTGCCATAACCAAACTATCCCAACATTCAGGTAAAGAGCATAATATCAAGAGAGCCTTTACTTCATCATCAAAAACAATATTGACTGAAGCTAACTAGTTTACCAAACCATGGAAATCACTAAGATGAGTATATATCGATCCACCTTCCTACATTTGCAAAGTAAATAACTGTTTCATAATAAATACCTTATTTGACGCTGAGGGCTTTTCATATAAATTTGCCAAGGACTTTATCAACTCTTCCATTGTCTTACACTGTGACAAGTTAGAAATCATAGACGATGCAAGACTCAACCTTATGGAACCGAGATCCTTTCGATCAAGAATGTTCCATTCTTCATCCTTCATATCTGTGGGCTTGCATGTAACCCCACCCAACGGTAAATATAAATCCTTTTGATACAAATAATCCTCTATCTGCATCCTACAATGTTGATAATTTTTGCCGTTAAACTTCTCCATTTGTAGCTTACTATCTTCTGCCATTGCTGAACTCCCACTCAATCAGAAAACCCTATGAATGACCTGTAATCAAAAAACAATAACCTGCTCCCTACAAACCGTAGCTCTGATACCAACTGTTAGGAACCCCTTATCCAACGGAAACACAATTGATTACTTTCTTATAAGCAATTAAACATGGAATTATACCAGAATGATTAAGTAACTAAAAACTTGAGACAGCAAAGAATTTGAGAGACAATACACAATCTTGTATTAAATATAACTAGAAGAAAATACAATAAGGAAGATGCCACTTCTTCCTCCACCTCAAAGGCTTGCCACACCTCAAGACCTTCTTCCCTCTCTCTCTTTCTCAACCCAACTCAACAACCTGAGTTGTTATCCCCTCCTTGAATGCTTTAACTGATCTCCTTGACCTTACACCTATAGATCTCCTTGACCTTGCTTTAATGCTTCAATGCTTTACTTGCCTTCTTGATAATTACAATACATGCCTCATGGGTATTTAAATAGGATCCCATGTATACAAAAATAGAACTCTAACTACAATAATTAGACATGCAGCTCGAGACTATAATTAGCCCCTTAACATGCAAACACTCGGTTCAACTAACTAATTGTTCGTGCAACGAACAGTTCTGAAACACACAGGTGATCGATGTCAGTCCCTACTTGCTTAGTTCTACTGAGGTCAGCCGACTCCCTACCATCGCTAGTTGCCTTCTGCACTGTCTATGATCGACGTCAATTATACTGCCAATGCCGGCACTTCTGGAACTCAGCAACCTCTTCATGTTTGCAATAGTTGAAGCTTTTAGCTCCACAAGCTAACACCTTGAACAAAATCCATTGAACCAAAGATTCGTTCAACGGTTCAAAGTTCAACCAATGTGCACTAATTCCAAAGAAGGCCGATGAACTTCATTGAACCGTTGAAGTTGAACCTCTTGGCTTGAACCAAGCCCGTTGAACCAACTACATTGGTTCAATAGTTGGGTTCAACCATGTTAAACTGAGATGCTGAACTGAGATGAACCAAGCTGAACTGAGCATGAACTGAAGATGGACTTTGCAACCTGAATATGATTGGTTTTAAAATGAAGGGGAAGAAGTTGACCACAATTTTTTCCATGGGCAAAAATTGGTCAACATATGGCGACTCACAGGGGAAGCATGCCTGCTATGCTTAGAAGCCCAGTTGCCTTAAAATCCATTAGGCACAGAGTCAGATGCAGCCATGAAAGAATCAACAATAGCTCGAAAGATTCAAGAATCAAACATGAAGCTTTTACCCCACACGCAAAGGGAAAACACACAAGGCTAAAAGCACTACTTGTGCAACTGCACTTAGGGAAAACAACTAAAAGTAAACTACTATATACAACTAACCAGGAAAGCTCACCTCCCTCCTGGATCAAAAGGAAATTTTCTCAAGTCCCCTTCCTGGAAAGAAGACTTATGGTGATAGGCAAGTAGCTGAATGAAAATGAGATTTGGTGACTTGCTCCTCTTGCCTGTCACCTGAGTTGGTTGTAAACCGAGTGGATCAGATTCAAACATGCTCCCAACATATATATATACTCTATTTATTCTTGGAAGCTTGCCTCTTGTTGGTCCTTCAGGTTGGTGCATCCCATCAAGAAGTCAATTTTTGATGGCTCATCACCATAAGCCCCTTGATACGCACCCTTGACTGGCTTGCTATCCTCTACCTCATGCTCGGGTTCCATGGTATGGCCATCTTCCTTGATGATTTCAAAGAATAAATCTTCAAATTCACCAACCTCCTGAAGGGGTAAATATGAAAAACTATAGCCTCTTTGCATGCTTATTAGAACCCCAATGCTACCTTCTTCATTTTTAACCAGCTCACAACCTGCCTGGAGAATAGCATAGACTGCCTTAACACCTTCAAATGAATTATTTGAAACATGAACAAGATATTGCCCATGATCTTCCACGTCACTTTGATCGATTTCCTCCTTAGTTACACTCATGAAGTCTCCCTGATCAGTCCTAAACTAAGCAAAATCCATATCAGGCAAGGCCTAATAGCTTTCTTAGAGGTGTATAGATGGAATTCATTTAGACATAGAATCTAAAATTTGATCTGAAACATCCATCACATGTTTGCTAAGGAGACCTGATCTAGACTCCAATTATGCAATTCACCTATCCAAATCTTCCTAGAAAAGCCTTTCTCAAAAGTCATAATCATTATCAGGGGCAGGAGCAGCCTCTTCTTCTTCAAGAATTAGATTGAAATCTTCCTCCTCCTCCTCCTCCTTGCTGGTCCAAGATTCAACTGTTTACTTCTAGCACATGATATTAGGATTAGACTCTTACTTTTGTGAGCAGGTAGCAACTTTGTCATTTTCAAGTACCTGGGCTGGTTCATGATGCTCCTCCTTCCAGCTTGGAATTTGGAGATCATGTTGAAAGTCTTGAGGAGGCTGGGGAGTAATTGGGAGGATCTACTCATGCATAGGGAAATCTACCTAAAGGGAGGCGTGCTAGAAAGCTAGGTGCACGGGATTGAGGGCAGGACTGATTGATGCATTGGATGAGCTAGAATGACCAAGCGCCATTTGGTAGAAAGGATTCGGCATACAAGAGGGAGTCTTCTCTAGAATCAGAGGGGGTAGACCTTGGGCCAAAACCTCTTGATTTTCATCCCTCCATTTCACCAGCACTTCATCAATATTAAATTTAGCTTGTGGATTGGTGAAAGGGATACCTTTTAGCATTGGCTGGTCTACAGTGTCTGAAAGCTCCATCTCTCTCTCTCTCAGTAGTCTCATCTTTTCTTCTAGTTCCTCAATCTGCTTGGCCAGGTCATCCTCATTTTTTACTTCTTCATTTTGGATGATGTCTTTCTCCTCTTTTTTATTTCAAGATTCAACCACTTGATTCCAGCTCAAAAAATTTAGACTGGGCATTTCCTTTGGGGCTGATGAGGCCTTAATGTGAGAGGACAGTGAAGATTTTGATTTTACTTCCCTTGCTACCAAAATGGACTGCTACATCTGAAGGTTTGCCAATTTGATCTGTCTATCTAGATTAGCCTTAAACACAAGATTCACTATTTTGGAATTCTCCTCAACATGATTGGGGAACAGACTTTGATAGGCTCGACTTGGCTCAAGAGCAGGGGATGTATATGACTGATATGATGCTTTGGGCAACAAGTATGTAGGTTGATAAACTTGGTAAGGTTTCCTCTCATGCATACTCAACTTCTCCTCCACAGATGCAATTAAACCACTCACATCCAGCATCTCATTTGAAAGCCTATGCCAATTCGCTCTTTTAATAGGATCCCATTCTTTCTTAACCTGATCCAGTGCATTCCTCACTTGATGGATGATATGATCAGGAATTTATTGGCCACATCCCCTTTTGGTGTTAAGATCAATTACATATTTGTTGTATCCCAGCATTGCTTGCTTGAAGATAGAAATGGGTTGATTGGCGAAGGGACTGGGTTGAGTTGGAGCAGTGACATAATGAGAAGACTGGGCATAAGGCCGATATAGCTCATGAATGGGCTGGGACTAGCCATATTGAACCTGATAAGGATCAATGTAAGGTTGGTAAGGATTATAGCCATGCTAGCCAAGGAAAACAGGGTCCATGGCTCTGAACGATGGGATTATACATACAAGAATATTGTTTCTTGATGGTATGGCACTAGAACTGCTTAACCAGTTGATTTATCTTGGAGTCACCAGATGCTAAAGAAATTGATTTGCTATAATAAGACCAGCATCAATCCTAAAACTCTACTACATTCAAAAAACTTGTGGTCCCACTGGGCATGCCAGAACTATTGACGCAGGAAAGTGCACCCAGTGGCAGGAAAACAAGTTCTTTCCTTCTCCTCGCAACATGGAAACTCTCCTCTCACTTGTGGGACTAGAGAAGCTAGAGGAGAGAGTCTCTAGATAAGGGCTAGCTCCCTTCGATGCATCGTGTTATTTCTAGCAAAAGTTAACAGGTATATATATAATATAGGGGGGATGAAAAGGGAAAAGAAATGCATAGAAAACAAACTACCTACTCTAAAAGAGGTGATGCACCAAAATAAAGGTTGACCTTCACACATCCACTCTCAAAATCAGACAACACACTTATACGCTTCACTCTTGATAGAAGAAAAAATATGCAAACTTGACAGGGAGGTAAAAAATGAAAGATACAAAAAAAAGGGAAGGTTCACTAAAGGTGTTGTGAGAATCACTCTATAGATGATCCCCTCTATTTTGTACTCCAAAGTAGAACTCTTCTCTTATCAGCTACAGATGGTGCCTTGTAGATAGCTGGTGTGTTGATGTTGGACCTATGACAGCATCAAAGATAATGACTAAACACAAATTAACACTCAAGGCATACACAAGATATCTATTCAAGAAAGAGGTAAAAAACTATATTTATAGATTTATGTGGAAATTTTAGCAGAGCTTCACTTTGCAAAATTTGTGAAAATATATCTACAAAATGACCAAGTTATGAATATATATGGGAAGTGAAGAGGCCCATGTGGCACTCCTACTTTTACAAGTGGCATACGTGTCCCTTTGAAAAGAAAACAAGTAGCTCAAAAATTAATGAGCTATCCATTTGCCTGCTTGAGACCTGCATTTCCTGCTTAGGTAACTTACACAATTTGCCTTTCAATTTAATGTGAGACAGAGGAAATGATTACACTGCTAGCCGCTATCATTCTAAATGATCAATTTTGTGGGTGCCATCTCACCTACCAAAGATGCTTCCCCATTTTGTGTCAATTAGACTTAATTGTTCATTCATCCTTTGCTTGCTACTTTGTCCAATTCATTCTTTATGCCATCAAGAAGTAAATGCCTTTTGTCTATGCCACTAGGATCACTCAACTACCCCCTACCCTATCATCTTTTCTTGCCACTTGGAATTTCTCTCTTTCGGTTGCTTGGCTCCTTGGGTGAATATACTGACGGGTCACTTGATCCTAAGCTCGATTCCCAGTTAGCGTTTTCCCTTTTGAAAACAAATGGTTATTATATTTCACCAAATTTGATGCCCCCTCAGCCATCATGATTTTAAAACCAATGGACATTCTATCTTTTTGAAATTGATAGCTTTTTGAGCATCATTGTTTGAAATTTAATGGCTAAACCATTATGCTGAATTTGACAGCCATCGAGACATCATCAGGTCCACGTGGCATCACTATCAGATCCTTTTTCGGTTCTTTGTGGGCATCTTCCTTTGGATTTTAAGTATCGAGTCCCATGGACAATTTCCCCAGGTGAAAAACCTGGGTCCGCTTGACTGTGGCCTTGCTTTGAAATTCTATGGACTTTGTTTGCAGGCATTTTCCCACAGATAAAAGTCTATAGAAATTTGTTTACTCACTCTATCTTAGTCCTTTGAAGTATCCTTGGCCCTTTCCTTTGTCGCACCTACCCTCCGCTAGGGCACTTTGACTTTTGAAGTCTCCCTTTCGATAAAGGACCCACCCTTGAACCAAATCCTTTGAACCAAAGATTGGTTCAATGGTTCAAGGTTCAACCAATGCGTGCCAATTCTAAATAAGGCCGATGAACTTCATTGAACCGTTGAATTTGAACCTCTTGGCTTGAACCAAGCCCATTGAACCAAGTACATTGGTTTAACGGTTGGGTTCAACCATGTTGAACTGAGATGCTAAACTGAGATGAACCAGGCTGAATTGAGCATGAATTAAAGATGGAATTTGCAACCCAAATATGACTGGTTTTAAAACGAAGGGGAAGAAGTTGACCACAATTTTTCCCATGGGCAAAAATTGGTCAACAATATACACAATCAAAATGTTTTTGATGTTTTTGAATTATTTGAATGTTTTTGGATTTTTGATATATTATATTGGATTTTGGTCTTTTTTGAAATATTTGAATGTTTTTGGTATTTTGATAATAATATATGTATAATTAATCAAATATAAACTATGTATAAGTAATACAAAGAATAAATGATACTAACCAATGAATCTCATGCAAGACTCCTTATCATGGTGTCCTATATCAAGGAGAGGGTCATGCAGGATCGTGAAGCAATATAGAAGGGTTGAGACTGTGGATCTGAAAATTGTATACACTATAAATGCTCTAAAATATTTTAAGTGGAAACCAATTTTGAGGTCCCCCTATAACTATAATAATTGGATGCAATTATAGGGCTCTTAGGAACCCATATGGTGGTAGGAGAATCTCTCTAGACATGTGCTTTGTGTCTAGAGGCATGAGACCTTAATGATACTATCCTAGGTGTGAACATTGTAATTAGAAGTTGTCTAGAATCTTAAAACTATATTTTATTTAAAATATGCCTCTATGGAAGTGTATGAACTCTTTGTGGTAGTGATAGAGGCCTCAACTATGTCTAAATCTGAATTAGTAGAAGAACTAAAATTGGTGGAGAAACTAAAACTAGTGGCTGAACTAAAACTAGTGACTATAAAGTAGAAGATGGCTCTGAAGTGGGTAGTGGTAACTCATATAGAAATCCATCTACTATAACAACCTAATGAGCATGAATTAATTTCATGCATCTATGAAATGTATAAGGTACTACTCAAAGTTTTTGAATCCATGGTCAACCAAGTAACATATCAAAAACTTCTACACTGGGAACAATAGTAAATAGTGTGGGCACATGTGTTGGACAAACCTATAAAGGAAGTAAAATATCACCCAATGAACTCTATACATACCCACTAAATCCATTGATAACCATGTCTATCAGGGTAATATCCTACTCTGAATATCTTAAATGCTACAATAATGTCATAGTGCACATATTCACACTAGATATATTATCTATGATAACACTATGAATAGGGTGATAATGAATGTAAGCTCTGATAAAGAATGCATGATATTATAAATAATCCTTGACTATCTCCTACTCTGAGAAGGAGATGGAAGGTTTAATTGGAAATCTGGAAATGTATACACCAATAATGTTGCTCAAATGATGTAACTCAATTGAATGTGCCCTGTATGTATATGGTGGGGGATATGCATAGTGAAAACCTGATGTATCCCCTATCTCTTTCTTATAATGCTAATAAAATGGATCTAAGAAGATTTTCAAAGCTTTATCTTATGTTTTCTTTGATTAAGGAGGCTCGACTAAAGTACCTAGGTCAATAAAATTTTCATCTATCAAGTCATGTATCTTGTGTCTCAAACTGATGCATCTATTTGTTATATGGCTTGGTGCCTTGTGAAAATATCAAAATTCATTCTAATCATATTCCCATGGAAGAATATTTATTGGATCAACATTTTAAATAGGAGCAAGAGATATGATATTACATTATAATAGTTATTGTAGAACTCTCATTGGAGGAATTGGGACATTATTAAAGGTTCAATGAGGAGGTGCCGATAAAACCACACACTGAGGGGGATCTGAATTTGTATTAATTATAGGTTGATTTTGAATCTTGTTTTCATTGAACTTGACTTTGTATGGGACTTTGTTGCTACTCTTGTTTGTTATTTCTGATATACTTGTATACTTGAGTTTTCCCATTGAAATTAGTTTGAATTTCCTTTCCTTTAGTGTGTGACATAATTTAGTAAATGAAGAGAAACTTTTTAACATTATTGATTCATGTAAAGCTAGTAGAAGACTTTGTTTGAAGAGATATTATAATTATTGATCAGCCATGGGGCTAGTCATCTTAGCCAAAATAGTCTTATATTGAAGAGCATAATCTGTCAGATGCTCATTTGACGTTTGTTTATGTTGTGTAATTTGGGCATAGGAAATTTTATCACCAATGTTAATGCTAAAATAAGTGAGGAACATTCCAGCTAAAAGATTAAATGCATTGACTGACTAATTTGGTAGACTATAGAACCATTGTAAAACATAATATTTTAGACTCCTTGAAAATAACTTGGTAAGTAGCTAGTCATTAGGCACATAGTCCAAGAATGATACATGAAAATCTCTCAAATGTGTTTCTAGATCACCCTTACCATCATATAGAGTAAGATTTTGTTGAATAAAACCTTGTGGAAAGGGTGTAAAAGTAATATGATGTGCTAATGGTGTATGTATAGAGCAAAAAAATCCAAAACCTATGTATGTCTAAAGGTACCTTGCTCAAGATGTAACACCTTGGATTGAATATATCTTGTCTCTTTCACAAGGGCTACCAAATTAGGCGACAAAGATGTACTAGCTATAGCTAGTGGCATAGAGGCAGGTTGGGCTACTATAAGGAGTTGTTGAGACATAGTTGCCCCCATAGTGTCATGTGCAAGTGGTTTATCTATGAGAATGGAAGACTCAAATTGTTTAGCCTTTTTTATTTCCATGATATATTTTAAAATAAGAGTAAGATCTTGGGCTGGTCTCTGAGTCTTTCTTGAAAAATTTATAAGATTAAATCTTTATTGAGGAGAACTTCATTATTGATAATTGGTGGAAGTTGATCAAGAGTCTAATGTGGTGGATCATGAACATCAGTGTTTGATTCATCATTATTATTCTCATACTTCTCATCATCACAATTATCCTCATTGAAATTGGTGTAATATGGATGCGTAGGATTTATAGCTAGAGCCTAAGCTAGTTGTTTATCCATGATATATGATTGGGTTGAAGGAATCTAGGTGAATTTAGGAGGGTTGACACTAATTATTTCACTTCATCTCGAAGGAAGAGATGCAAAGAGCTTAGGTGTCATAAGGAAAATAAATTGGATAATGGAGGAAAGGATTAAATAGATATAATTTAAACAAGGAATTGAAATATGCATAAAAAGGATACAAAACTAACAAACATGTAAGGTGATACCTTAAGAAGAAAATAGGAGCTAGTACATGAAACTAGGGTTTTTAATGAAATTATTTTAAAATTATTATGAAATTTTAAAATATGATGCCAATTTTTTATTTAAATATGCTAGTAAAAAATAAAAAAAATAGTGGAAAATTCTTGATTTGAAAGGACCTAGTGTATACAACTAGGGTTTTGCAATTTTTTTTAAAAAAAATTAGTATGTAATTTTAAAATTTAAGGTGAATTTTTTCTTTAAATATGTTAGTAAAAATTAAAAAAATATAGGAAAAATATTGGGAAAATACTGGGACCTAGTATGGGCAACTAGGGTTTAAAAGAAAATTATTTAAAAAATTTAAATTTTAATGCTAATTTTTTATTTTATTATGTAGGTAAAAAATTAAAAAAAAATGGGAAAAATTAGTAAGAAATTTACCCTAGGGTTTCTAGGGTTTTTATGAACAAACAAATTAAGTCAGGTTCACCAAATGATTTAACAATGTTGGAAATACTGGTGTATTATTCCTAATTTTGTTAAGGGTGTAGAGTAATAAAATTAGTAAATAAATATGCAATAATTAAGATATTGATTTTTATAATTTTATTTTAATTTGAATCTTTCTAAAAATAGTAATAAGGGAGAGAAAATAAGACTTAACTAGAAACTAACTGAGATGACTGTTGTAGGGTCTAAAATTCACTATGTAGGATTGGGATAGTGTCACAAATTAGGATCTAGCCTTCATTTTATGATTGAATAGGAGTTCTAAAATAGGACACCTTGGTGTTTGGTGCTATAGTCCTCTTCTACCACTATTGTCTAGGAGACCTGAGCTTTTTGGGTTTTGTTTGTTATGTCTATGTGAGCTTACCTATGAAGTTTTAGCTATAGGATGTCTACATAACTCTTTATAGAGATAATTTATTATTCAAACCCTAGACTCCATTGTACTTGGACAAACTTTAGGAAAGATGGGGGTTAGTATGTATAAGATGTACCAAACATATATCCACACCCATTGTGTGGGCACACTACCTACATACCAATACTCTGAAGAGAGATCAAGCCATATGTAGTTCTCCCATTTGATGTGATTTATAAAATAGTGTGTATGAAGATGTAAAATGCTAAAATTGGGTGTTCTTGAGGTGGCTAGGGACTGGTGTAAGGATTTGAATAAGCTTGTAATAATATTGGCTATTTATATACAGATAATAGAGAAGATTTCCTTAGTATTCTTGCTTGCTTTGTGATATTTTCCAACCCATTATAAATGACATGTGAATGGGATTTTATAAGGATTTGTTGGTCATAGGTTGAATGTGCTCGCATTAGGCTAATAAGAAGGGGGATATGAAATGGAATAGACTAACCATTGGAGGTAAAAATACACTTAGATAGGAGCACTAAATATAGACACTAGAGGACCTAGCACTATAATCCAAGTTGGGTGATGAAGTCCTAAGGGTACAAGACCTAGGGGATGAATTTATCATGGAAAAATTAGTTTAGCTCAGCTAGGATCAAGTCTGGAAGGCTATGGATGATTAAAAATTAGTGAAAAGATTACTATGAGGATCATGAGAGCAAACAAGAGGGACCTATGGGTTAGGTGTCATAATCCACACTCAAGTTACCAATTTTCACATTTTATATGACTACAGCCTACTACAACTCAATGTTCATCTACAAGAGTCTCCTTTTTGACGTCATATTGAGATGGAGAATTTGATAGTTTTGTCAATCTCTCAAGGTACAAAGAAGAAAATCAACACTAGTTAAGGGTATATAAAGTGTTCATAAACATAAGTATCTTTCATAATATCCTAGTCAACTTCTCTTCATGTATGTGACAATAACCACCTACAGGTAGCCATAATAGAGGTATATAGGTCCTTGTATAGGAGGTTGATACATGATGAAAGTTTTATTTAGAATCTTGGTAAGTAAAATTGATTATGGCTAACCCACTTGAGGGGATAGGTTGGAAAAAGGAGTTAAAAATCACTTCAAAATTTTAAATGATAGTGTTTAGTCCTTTTGTCCCTAAAACAAGAAAATAAAGGTCTAGGCCATTTGGTTGGTAGCATACAACATGACTAGAATGACTTTTGAGTTATCCTAATATACTTGTCTTATATCCATATCATATAAAAATACCTCTGAAATAGATGGAATCAAGGGAGAGTAAGGAATATATCTATTTAGAGGCTTAAATTTTCCAATTTATGCACTATTTCTAGTCAATATCATCTACAAGATTTGAGGTTTTGAGTGACCTTGCACTCAAAGTTGATAGTTCTAAACCATATCAACATATGGGAATGGTTATAAATGGTTAAAGTGACATATATTATCTAAAATATCATTAAAAAAATATGATAAGCAGTTTTTTGTTTCCCATTTATACCTACAAGTCCCATTTTCACCATAAATGTACCATGCAGGCTGCTTGTAGGGTTATCAAAAGGATTGAGCTTGATAACCTTGGTGATAAACCTTATTAAAAGAATTATAAGAGAAATTAAAGTTATAACATGGTTTTAATAACTTAAAGTAATAAAATAGGCATGAAAAAAAGGCCTAGATCATATAAAATTCGCCCATATGACCCCACATAGTCAACTGTAGTTGACTGTGAGGGGCAGAGAGCAAGATTTGAGTTCCTTGATGTGGATAAAGAATAAAGATGAATAAAATAGACCTAAAAAAATTAAAAATGACCCTAATTGAATAAAATATGTTTTATACATTATTTTAAAATCTTAACCATGCATTTATACCTTTAGGTACACTCTAAAAATAAGAACACGACCAAGGAATAACACTCATTTTGAGTAGGCAAAGATTATGAGGAATATGTATAAGTTTGGAGGGATTATTTAAGGTTAAAAAAATTCCTAATATTTATAATATCCTTATAATAACCTCATTATTTGGAAAAAAATCAGATTTAGAACTCTATAATGCATTACACAGTCCATGTGGTAGAAACCCTGTACACAGTTTACCTTTTACAAGTCTATTTTGGATCTTGAGAGAGTTGAGGGGTCAAATGACCTAATAGAGGATTAATTTTTATGAAAATTTTATCCATGGATTGAATAGTACTATACAATAGTCACTTATTTTGAGTAAATAGTGTAAGTACCCTCTATTTTATCTCAGATAGAGAGTACTTCTCTAGGGTCAAAATTGGCAGGTTTTGGAAAACAAGGATAGAAGAGTAGACTAGGAGCTAATGAAACTTTATTATAATGTGTGAAAGGTTGGATAAAACATATAAAAATATTAATAAACATGTGAAAGAGGATGAAACAAAATAGGGTGCTCAAAAATCCCAAGGTTACAGTCAAGCCCATTGGGCAGGGTTTTGACCTAAAGCCAAATGGAGACCAATGACATATTAAACTTTATTAATGGGTTAAAATGTAATATAGAATGTTCATATGGTAATTAAAAAGGTTTTTAAATTTTAAACTTTCAGGGAGAGCCATCAAAAATCCATTTTGGGCTTTAAGGTGCAGACAGGGTATTAGGCATGGTTAGGCCTAGTGCCCAAATGAGAAGTCGTCTTTATCCTATCATGAGATGAGTGTTAAAATGGATTGTGTCATGTTTAAAAGGTAATTTAAGACACATTAAATCCATTTTGATGTAGGGGAAACACAAATAAATCCACTTTTGGGCTCAAGACAACCTTAGGCCTGTGCAAATGGAAGAAACAAGATTGAATAAGCACTTTTAGTGCTCATATCTATCTTGATGATTTACATGGGGACCTAAGAAGATTGGAGAAGTATAAATGGGTAATATATACTAATATTTTGAATTTTTTTTTCAAATTCAATGTGAAACCTTTATGGACAAAGATTAAGAGGGTAAATAGGCCTAAACCCTTACAAAACCCTTACAAGTGACCCAATTGGAGAAATGAGGTTGGATGGATATCCAAATGAGATAGTTTGACCATGAAATTGATTTAAAATTATATAGGACTCCTTTAGGATCATTCCCATCCTTTTGAGTTGTACAAAACTATACAGATGGAGTACAAAATAGGGTATTTTTTACTATTTTGTGTTTTTTATAAGTTCAAAATGGTTATAAGAGATGAAAATCACATGGAAGGAATATTAAGACTTAAGATAACTCCCCATGTAAATTTTATGCCTTTTAATAACTCCTACATACCTCAACTAGCTAATTTAAGTGACCAAGATAGTGAGAAAGGTAGAAAACTTCAAGTAAGCTAATTTTAAGGTATGTCTAAAGGCCACATAGGATCTTGAAAGTTTTAATTCACCCCATTTTATTTATTTTCATGGAAAACTAAATCCAAATTTGAGACCAAGTTTGCAAGGTGTGGGAAAGATGAGTTTTCTTGACTACAGATGGTGATAGCTCATTTTGAGAAGTTTCCCAATGACCAAGACTACAATAAATGAATGGAGAGGCATTTATTAAACCCTTCCCTCTTATTCCAATCATTATACCTATCCCTAGTCAATTTTTGGATGTTCAAACAGGACCAAATCATGAAGGTAGTTTTCTGAGCCAACACAAGGAGTTTCAAGACATTTTTCATGAGTTTCATGCCTTATTTGGACACTTTTACTTCCTAAACTTACATGGTCCATTTAAAATATCTTTTTCATGAATATGTAACCTCTTTTCTCATCTTGACAAGTGTCCTTGTGACCTTTGGACTTCTCTCTTCTCTTCTCTCTCTTAAGTTCTATAAGAACTAGCCATTTTGGCCTTTATAATTCATGCTCCACCTGATTATGGAAAATCCTTTCTCATTTTCATACCATTTGATCAATAATATTAATAATTTTTACCTCTTCCATGACTATTCATTATGTGTTTTATTTGGATTATTGAATTTTTTTAGTGATGACTTGTTATTTCCTTAGCATTATTGTTTCATTATCTCACCTATTTGAAATTGGATATATTCATATTGTAGGGCATGTGAATTTTTATAAGAACTTTCAAGGTTGAGTGAGTTATTCTATTCACTAGTTCCATTCAAGGCCTTATGTCTAGTCCTCCTAACCTAAACATTCATCCATAACTTCATAATGTAATATTGATGTGAGAAGATGCATATTAGAGAATTGTATGTTTAGTTAGTCTCTTGGTTTCATATGTAACATGCATCTGGTTGGTAGTCATAAATCAAGTTGGTGTATCACCTCCCTTAGGATAGTTTTCTTTTAGTTTTCTCTCTCCCTTTTTCCTCATAAATTTTAGGTATAGTAGTGATCCAAACTGGTACATCAAAGGAGCTAGCCCTACATGGAAACTCAAATCATCCTTAGGCTACCCAAAATCCTAGAGTTATTTAAATTTTTCCACTTGGATGAGGAGAGTTGAGACTTATCCTCAAAGGGTGAAAATCTAAGTGACAACACTATGTACATAGGAAACCTCAAAACAATATTCTATGCCCTTTCTTGCATACTTTGAACTCAAACTTGGTTAACATACTTGAAACAACATGACATACCTATTTCAATGCTCATATATCCATTATTGACTTGGAAACTAATCTTGTCACCCCATTATGCCACCATCTTTCTCTTTACTCTCTAATATTTTGATTTGTAGGTCACATTAGGCCTTAAAGTAAACCTTATATCTATTGTCCAGGCACTCCCCACCTCAATCACATGCTCCATAAACCTCCCACATGCTATACCACTACTTCTAATCCTTTATAGGTATTTAAAACATCTCATGACCCCTTATTAAGTTAGTTAGAGTCTATAACTAGTCTATTTACATGGTAGTCTTATAGGGTCCACCTCTGTAGACTCATCTTAAATCTTTCCTAAGTGTTCCAAGGATTCTTATACATGCTTAAGGAAATTAAAATAACCTATTATGCTTATTTTCATTCATCTTACTAAGCCACCATGCTCATTCTTGTACTAGACTAGGCATCTATGCATAAACTTTTTCAAGAACCTTGTACTCAAGAACTGGTACATAAACATGCTTACCTTGTATTGAACCTTGATATCAAACCTTAAGAGAATCATTAGGTTTCCTTCCACTTCTCTCTCAACAAATATATAATATGTTGCCTTGAAATTCTCTCTTTTTACATGCCACTTCACCATGCATCACATCATTGACATCCACCTTAAACTTGGCATTAATGATATCCACCTTAACATTGACATAAATGACAACACTTCTCAACAAACTCCCCCTTTGTCATTGATGGTAAAACATTCTTCAATCTGATTTATTTCATCTCCCCAAGTGGATCAAAATCCTTCTTGGAATTTTTCCCCCTTTGACATTAATGACAAAGGGTCCTGCATGACTGTCATCTGGAGTCATACTTGCATAGATTGCCATAGCCAAAACCTTCTTGATGAAAGAGCTCAACATATAAAATTTTAAAAATTAAGGCCACAAGCTCCCACTTACTACAAGAATACCTCTTTAAGAATAATTATAGTAACAAGATCACATGTCAATGTAAAGTAAACTTAGTCATAAGCTTGAATATCCCCCTCAAACCAAGCATTCATCATGCTTCTGCTTCCTAAATAGTGTCTGCATGAATCCTAATGGAGTCACCAATTATTATAGGGAAATAAAACATCACAATTTTAGGAGATTCCTAGATCTCCATGCTCTCATTTGATTGAATGTCCTTCAATACCCTTTTAGGCTTTATTTGCATTATAGACTTGATCTCTTCATCTTCCATCTGATCATCAATGTGGGTTGATAATAGGCATTCATGACTTGTTTTATCATTTGAAACATGTTCTATCATAGTAAGTAGTCCACTTGATCTTATGGACTGATCATGACTAATCTTCATTATCTTTAGTTTTCAAACATTTATTTGTGTTCTTTCTATCACTTTAGAGGCTTCAAACCTCCTATTTGACTCGATGACCTTCTGACCTTGTTAATATAGAATCTTGAAATGTATCCTACATCATGATAGCTATAGAAAACCACCTTATATAAACCTTTATACTCATGTGAGCTATGACTCCTTCCATATTCCCATGAATACTCATTCTTGGAGGGTCTTCTACATTCTCTTGCTCTATGACCAAATTGATTACACACAAAATAGTAACCATTGAATGAATTGGCACACATTATAACATTTGGATTTTGGATAGGTCTTTTCATGTTAACCTTATTATCTTCAATAGTTTCCTTATTGACTTGAGGTGCCTCCTTTTTTTCTTCCTTGAAACCAAGACCTGTTTTGTCACTTGTAGACTTTTGATAATTTAAGATATCATCTAATTCCTCAGTTCTCTTCTAAAACTACATAAAACTCCCCACCTTTATAGATACTTGATTCAACTCATCTTTCAAGGATTCCACTTTAGTTTCATACCTAATACATTCTTCCTCTTTAGTCTTTAGGCTTGCATTGATTACCTCCATCTGTGCCTCAACTTGATTGATGATCTCATCATACTCCTTAAAAGCATTACTCAACCTTTCCTCAAACAATAAAATATTATCCTCATATTATTTAATAAGTTTTCTTAGTTTTTGTTTCTTTTTCCTTTGGAACTTCAATTCCTTTAGTACACTAACCAATTCTACCTCAATATCTACTTCAACTTTTTCTTCATCTGATTCCACATCAGTCATAATGCCTTTCCCAATTGAACAACCCTCATTTTCTAATTCTATGGCCATAAAAAAAATTCATTATTATTATGTTTAGGCTCATGAATTCCATCATCACTATCAAACTCACTTGAGTCACTTACATCAAAAGGATTATATTCTATAGTGTAGAATCTTTTCTTTTTCTTAGAATTTCATTTTCTATCTTCATACTTTTTTAAATCCTTGGTTTTATCAAGATTATAAATTTTCTTGTCATAATTGTGATGTTCATCATGTTATTCATCATGCTCATACTTATAATTTTCTAGGTACTTGGATGCAAAGTGACCAATTTTACCATAGTTAAAACATTTGAATGGAAACTCACCTTTGTAATTACTAGATCCAAATATCAACTTCCTTGCAAACATAGATATTATTTAATCATCATCAATATATGGATATTCATCATCCTTGACCTTCTTAGATATTGACTTATTCTCAATTTGTAAAGTTGATTCTTTATTGGGAGGTCTTCCTTTATTGGTTCTCATCTCATAGGCAGTCAAGATGCCATGAAGCCCATCCATCTCTATCTTTTCCTAATCTTGTATCTCTTCTATTATAGATACCTTAGAGTCAAATTTAAAATTTAGTGATCTCAATACCTTTTGAATAATATTAGATTCTTTGACTTCTTCTCCCAATCCTCTAATTATATTGACAAATTCATCGACCTTCAATAGATAGGATGCAATGGTTTCATCTTTGTTCATTTTTAGGCTTTCAAACTATCTTCTATGGGTCTAAAACTTGGCAATATTTACCTTGGTGTCACCTTCATAGATTGTCTTCAATTTTTCCCATATCTATTTTTATGAATCATAATTCATTAACTTCACCATCTCTACGTTTGATATGCCACAAAGAATGGCATTCACTTCCCTAGAGTTATTTTCACTAGCCTTATTACATACTACATTTATTGGTAATAGGAGGAGTAGTATAACCATTCATAACTGAGTACCAAATATCATGACCTTGTTACATCAAATATATCTTCATTAAGACACTCTAAAAGGCATACTTATATCCATTGAACAAAGGAGCCTTAATGGTAGATAAACCAACTTGAGCTTACGAACTAGCCATCCTTGCTTCTAAGATCTTCCTTTAGGCCTTTAAACCCACTTCAAAGGACCAAGCACTGATACCAAATTCTGGAATAAAAAATTATTGAGAGGGGGATGAATAAATATTTAATACTTTAAAAATTTTACTTAAGTAATCACCGATCATTTAGATAATCATATTCATTTTAATAAGCATAAGCATTAATCCACAAGAGCATGAAACATATGAACACAATATGTATATGGGAAACCCTCAAGGGGAATAAAACCCACCAAAACATAGCTTGGAAAACTTCTCCTATAATACCATGAATCAAATTTAGTTGATCACCAACCCAAAAAGGATCACCAACCCCTAAATTTATCAAGCACCAACTTGACATTAGCAAACACTAACTTTATAGGATGTTACAACCCCCTTGATGATCAAAAACCCACTCAATCAACACTCTATAAATATCTAACTTGATATTGTTTCCATATCATAACCAATGATGGTATTCTTTTTCTCTATTACACTCAAATCTTCCTCTCACACAAGCAAAATTTGTCATTTACCTTCTTCACTCAATTAAACCTTCTTTGGCTTGAAACTATCATGAAAACACTCATGAAACTCTGTAAATATCTATGAATTATTCATATTATTTATTTTATATGTTTCACCACCTATGTAATATCACACAATCCTCTTCTTCTTTGCTTCACATCTACACACACTCTTCTCTACTCACATTATGCCTAAAAATGATTAGTATGTATACAAGTTTCTTATTCATATCCTTCTTACTCAGCCAAGAAATATTATCCTATTAAGTCATACAAGTAATTAATATTATAAAAATTCATATACATGGACCAAATTTTATTTAATTACCTTTAAATATAACCTTTCTCAAATAGGCCTTATCTATCCTTTAGGTCTCATGGAGACCTAATCTCATTAAGCCTAATTAGCACATGTTATCCTTTCATTATTTTGGAGACCATTAAAACACTTTATATAAACCAAAAACATCATGATAAATATTAATATACATCTAATAAGTTCATCTAATATATAAAACACTTTTCAACTCAAATCACGACTTGGAGCACATCATTAAAATAGTTCATATTAGCCCTATGTAAATCTAGAAACTCTGTCAAAAACAATTGAAGTACTAACACAAATTTTTAAAAAAACCATGGAAAAAAACATATAAAAATAAAAATTATGACATAAGGTTCATCATAATGTGCATTATACCTCAAAAATCAAGACAAAAGTACAAAACCCCTTCTTTGCAAGTAACTTACTTAGAATTGATAATTAGTCTTAAAACATAGTCATAGAACCAATGACTTTTGACACATGCAGGAAAAATTTTAAGGTAATATTATATATGAATATCACAATAAAAAATTAAATTCCATCAAAAATATCACAATAAAAAATGACAACTATTGGTCTTACAAACCAATCTGCTGACCTCCTTTCTCACAAACCTTACTTAGTCAGATAAGCCATTTTGGCTTCAATGTTCTAATATATTATACTAAATTAAAATATTATTAAAATAAAAAATATGAAATTAATGTATTAAAAACAAAAATATATTCATTTTACTCTTAATTTAATATCATAGGGATTCCAACTCATCACTCTCACTTGCTTACTTAGACTTGTGAATACACCTCCAAACCTAGTCATGGTGAAAATGACTTTCAACTCTTGGAAAGAAAATTTTATAGACTCCTGATAAAATTTTATGATACTAATATATCATTAGGTAACTATAATATCTAAATATACCATGGTTGAGTGACAATATTGGTCTTACATACCAATCTCACAACCTTACACCTTTAATGTCTCATCTACAATAGACAAGTCAACTTATGAGAAACATTTTCAACATTTTATTTGACCTAAAAAACATATAATTTTTTTTTAAATGTGTTATAATTATTAAATAAAAACCTAATACATTTTTATCCATCCCTAATCTATAACAACACATCAATAATCTCATATTCACTTTTTCCTAGTTTTTCTCACTGTCTGCATCACTAGGCCTTTTAGTGATAGGTAAAATTTCATGATTAGTTTATAAATATTTAGGTATTTAACTTGATTATAAATCAATGTGGTCACAATATATAAATCTCAAGATTTAACCTCCATCCATTTAGAAACTTTGACTTGGTCAACCCTGCATACTATAACAACTTTTTGAGAAGTAAGGCTTTCCCTATAGGGTTCACTCACTCGCTTGATAGACAAATTAGGCTTAGAGGTACTTGGTAGAGTCATATACATGATATAATAATAAAACTAGGTCATCCAATCCATTTTGATCCATTTATATCAAGATGTTCCATATTGGGTCATTGTTAGGGTTTTAGTGAGCACTAAGACCATCCTACAGTCTTAGCAATCATTCATAAAGCTTAGGCCCTTATCCTAAAAACAAATGCATTTAAATTTGAGATAGAACCATTACCCATATACCATGAATTTTCTATGTTATCTTGCATAGGTTACACATGCCAATGAGTATAAGAAAGTTCTTCTTGGGTTGAGTGTCCTTTATTTTGTACACACAAGAAACCTCAAAACATATTACATGCCTTTTATTACATAATTTGACCTAAAAATTAGTAAAAATACATTAAAAAACATTAAATACATATTTTAGTGCTCATCTATCCATACTTACCTTGGAAATGGATCCTGATACCCCATTAGGCCACCATCTTTCTCTTTGCTCTCTAAGCTTTTGATTTGCAGGTTACAATAGGCCTTAAAGTAGACTTTATAGCTATTGTCCAAGAAATATCCACATAACTTAGATGATAAATAAACCTTACATATTATCTAACACTAATTTTCATCCTTTTTAGGTCTTGATAACACCTCATGACCCCTTATTACGTCAGGCATAGTCTAGAACTAGTTTATTTGCATGCTAGTCCTGTAGGGTCCACCTTTGTATACTCACCTTGAAGATTTACTAAGCGATCCAAGGATTCATATACATGATTAATAAAATTAAAAAAAACCTATTATTATTGTTTTCATTCATCATACTGAGCCACTATGCTCATTCTTTCACTAGTCTAAGCATCTATGCACAAGCCTTCTCAAAAACTTTGTACTCAATAACTGGTACAAAAATATGTTTATATTGTACTAAACCTTATTATCAACCTTATAAGAATCATTAGGTTGCCTTAAAATTATCTCTCAACTAAAATACAATAGGTTTCTTACAAATTCTCTTGTTACATGACACTTCATCATGCATCACATCAATGACATCCACGTTGAACTTGACATCAATGACAACACTTCTCAATAGGAAGCAGATAGAGATAACCCTAAAACCAAAGTTGATAAGGATGAGATCCTCAAAATTCATGTAAATTAAATCTTAAAAGGGATGATTGCCTTAGAAATGGTCTTTGATACCTTAGATCCCACACCCCAAATCAATAAACCCAAGTTTAAGAACTAAAAATCTAAATCATCAACCTTGGATATGTAGAAAAACCTCAAACTATTAATGTGTGTCCTGAATGGGTGGACCTTGAGCTTGAAAAGGTATAGATATTGTGGTTATGATATAATTATTTACTTTTATGGGCCTATGAAAACCTCAAAGTCTTCAACTTGAGGGTGATTACTCACACCATCTCACTAAGAACAAGCCAAAAATCTTTTAGGTAGAGACAAAGACATGTGAACCTAATCATGGAACCATTAATAAAAAAATACGTTCATAAGTTACTCTCTATTTTGATAATTTTCCCAATTTTCCATTCTACCCAAGTAGCCAACCTAGTGCATGTGTGAAAAAGAATGGAAAAATCCATTTATGTGTAGATTTTTAGAACATGAACCGAGCCTCAGACAAAGATAACTATCCATTACCTTCCCTTGAAGATGTCACATCATATTTTTCTATACTAAGTTTTAGGACACTTATCGGTGATACCCTATTGGTGAGCTATTTCTCTATTATCAATGATGGCATACATCTCATCTGTGATACATTGTTTGTGAGACCCTACTAATGAGCTATTTTTCTTTTATCAATGATGGCCTATGTGTCATTTATGATGCATTGGTTGTGGTACATTTGCATTCATTTTTAATAGGATGCCTTGTTAGTAATGCATTCTAAAAAAATGCCAAAGAACTATTGTATAGATTCATTGTTTTCCTTGAGCTATTTGGTAAGTGGGTTGATCAAGGTCACTACTTTGACAATTGTCTCTTGAAACTTATTTAGCTGACATAGTTAGATAAATATATCAACATTGATGCTAGTATCATGGAACATAATATATATTTGGTAAAAGGGGATATTTACCATGGAGATATGTAGAAATTATTTAAAAATTATGTTTAAATGTTGGTCATATTAAATATGTATGGTGATTCTCTTCATCATATTTTTCTTGGGATATAAGACATTATCATGATATTTGGTTTAAGGAATTAACCATGGAATCAATTTTTGAATCTACCAGTCACTTATCAAAGATGGCTTTAAACATATCATCTTCATTTTTGGATGTTTTATTGAGGTAGATTCAAATTCAATTTAAATTAAATACAATAAATATTTATAAAATGGAACAACATTTAAAAAAATAATAAAGCGGTATAAAGGTGGAGGCATGATTGAAATTTGTATTGGATCAGCCAATATCAATTAAAGGTAATTAAATAATGCATGCTTGAAATTAAATGGTAGACCAATTCTAAGTCTAGAGCGTAATACCATAACTGGTATAAAAAGAAATGTTATCAAATAGGACTTTTAAAACATTTATTTCAAACCTAAAATCTTCACCAAATACGCCACCTTTGGGGGACAAAAAGAAAGTTGGTATTAAATCCCAACATTGACTAAATTGATATTTTTATCCTTCTAAAGTTACTCTCACCCATTGCACCATATGGGGGAATTATTGAAAGAGATGAAGTAAATAGTTAATTGGATGAGAAAAATTTAATACCTAAATAGAAATTTAAAGTTATTTATTTGAGACTTTGAAGAAAGAAGAGGGGGGACATTCTAGAATATTCATTATACATGATTGAAGGGAGAAAAAAGGGGCATTTGGAGAAGAAAAGAAAGGGTGAGAATTAAAAATATGGGCTGCTCTCATTATAGCATTAGAACCAGGTACCCTACATAAAAACTATATTAATACGTAGTTAACATATGATGTTGTAAATTTTCCTTGTTCCACCATAAATTTGATCTAATAATTGTTTGAATCAATACTCCAAGGCTTTTATAATATACTATTTGAGTAATGCTTTTACTCCTCCTACCAAAAGAACAAACAAGTTTAGGAAGTAATATAGTTAATATATTTGCATTCAATAATGGAGTCAGGAATATTAGATTTATAAAGGAAACCAATTTGATAGAACCCTATTGAGGAATTCAAGAAAATCAATACATTTTAGAAATAATATTAAGCATTATATACTTATTTAAAATGATGATAAAAGGTGCCCAGGGGTAGAGGAAATATAAGGAATGATTATGAGGTATAACAACCCCTATATGGCACCTTGGATTACCTAATCTATTGTATCTTAATCACCATTCTATACCATCTCATAATATACTAAATGTAGCACCACATTTAAGACCAAAACTAGATCACCTTGGTTCATGTCATATTATTGCTTCATTACCAGCTTTATATTATTGAAAAAATAGGTTGTAAATAGCTTAGAGGTCTCTAAAAATCATAGGAAACTCATTAAATTCTTGAGTATATAGATTTAATACCATCTAGAAAAAAATAATCAATAAAATTCATTTCCCTTACATCAAAATAAAATGTGGATAGTTTAGTACATGAGCTATATCATATTTTGGAATATTTTATAGTTGTGGATAATCCCCCTAGTGTTGACAATAGCTACTAATGCTTTGAAAATAAATTATTAGATTTTGATTTACTTGTATGGCACTATCTCTTAACCTAATCTTAGAAAATAGTAATATTCTATTCTTTAAATGAAATAACCATAAATATGGGCTCTAATTATCCAAAACCATAATGAAATACATGAAATATAGTGCCATTTTACTCCAATCTAATGCAACTACAAGATAATATTATTATCTTGAATTTTTACCTATTTAAAGAGGATAAATTCAGGAGTATGGTGCAACAAAGCATAAGTTTATTACATGTGAAATCAAAACTAATCAAGGCCAAAAAAATTTCCAGCTATGGCATCCCACTGTTGTCCACATGCCTACAACTAGTTATTCACATGTCTAAATGGTTCAATAATTTTAAACTTGGAAAATGTTTAGGAAAGTTATAAAACTAGAAATTGGTCAAGGATATGTATTAGAAATAAGGGTGACTTGATAGGAATTGACAACCTTAAAAATAACTAAGCTATAACACCTTTTATTTAGAAAAATATTAAAAAATTTATAATCCCTTTTACTTGAAATAATATGCTTGGCATCATATGTTTAATAATTTGAATTCAGTACAAAGTTGCTCTTAGTTTTGGAGTTTAAGTTACCTGTTATATATGCACTATTCTCAATAGTTGATTAGTCAAATAAAGGCTAATGCATTAACCATTAAATCTTATACTTTGGAAAAATGATTCAATATGTAAGTTAGTATGATGTGTTTAGGCATAGTATTGCCATATGATAGCATACTATAATTTAGAATGATTGGAAATTGAAAATCATTTGTAGTTGATTTTAAATTTTATAGTGCTTCATTCCTCTTTTAAGTCCAATGGGATTCACAAATGAAATGAGTGTATTTTAAAGCTATTAAGGCAACACTAAAACAATAATATCTTGTAGGAAGATAGGAATAAAATATATAAATATATGTCCTGGTGTTTTAGTATGCTAAATAATTTAAATTTGGCCTTAATTATGTTTTAGTTGAGGACTATACAAACCTTTTGATGTTAACCAACTATTTATCCTCAACTGCAACTTGACCTCCATAAATGAAGTAATTATTGCATAACTTGTTACTTATCTATAGGGGAATGTTAATAAATGGAATTGGAATATTGGAAATAAAATAAAAGTATGACTTCATCCATAATCAAGTTAAATTTAAATAATTTTCAATGTAAATTGGTGTTTGGATATTAATTAACTACTTAGAGTAACTTATCAAGAATACCTTGATTTATCATTAAGGATGCTTATTAAATAAAATAAAGAGAAACATTATACTTAATTTTACCAATTTTTGAAATATACGTCATTTGAATATGCTACATAGAAGATATTTGTAAGTGATTGCCTCACTTTTCAACAAATAGATTAACAAATGAATGAAAGATTTTAATAAATTTCATGAGGCAAAGCAAGCACATGTTTTTATATATATGTAAAAGAATAATAAATTCATTTGGTAACAATCTTGAATAAAAATATAAATAGAAATCACCCTTATTAAAGTATATAACATCAACTTGAATATCAAAGGATCTACAACATTGAGAATATTTCATGGTACATTATATAATGCTTGGTTGAATTTAAGGTAATTATATGAAGTTCTTAAGAATCACTCAATTAAAGGAGGAGTTAATTAAGGAAGCAACAAATCTCACAATGATCCTTTTTTATAAGTTTATAATATTTATGTGAAGATTTTCTAGTTGTCTCGAAATGTAATCTTACTATCAATATTGGAACATATAAATTTTTAAGAGAATTTACATAGATGTTTACCCTTATTATTACTAGATAAACAATTTTGACAATAACATTGGATATGGGATAATATGGGTATATATTCATATATAGTTTGAATTATGTTCACACTTAATGTATCTTCAATAATGTATAATAATAGGTTAATATTAAGAGAAATAACATATGAGACATTAATTGACTAATAATTATATAGTTACTTGGCATCCTCCAAAGTAATACCAATGACAAGATAAAATCAATGATATATTTATATATATCTTAACTTGCCCTGCCTAAAATGAATGTTAGATAAATTGATAAAATATTGAACCACTCTAATAGACAGTAAAACCTTATGGGAGTTAAGAAATGGATTATTTACTTATTAATGGTGGGATGTATTTTATTCATATTATGATCTTATGGTTTATATGTTTTTTGTTTACACTAATGGAAGTATATTGTTAGAATGTATTAAATAATTTATGTGTTAGTGTGGATACTTTGGGTAACATATTTGAGGTAGTACCATGATGATATGGTTGATTAGGCATCATGGATTTAGTTTTGCATCAACAAGAGTAGACAAGTTTATCTTGTAATATTTGGGGATCACTAAACAACACAAAATCTTCTATGCTTGACTTGTATAGCTAAACATGTTTCTAGATATGCTTAGTGTGTTTTTGTCATGTTAAGTATGATTTTATGTTTCCAATCATGTTATGTATGGATAATCATGATTATAAATAGTTGTGTAACTAATTGTGATCCAATTACCTAATTAGCTTTGTGCACTTCATATTGGTTAAATATATCTAATCATGTTTCAAATGATAGGGTATAGTTAATGCA
This sequence comes from Torreya grandis, assembly GCA_037957365.1. Lineage (NCBI taxonomy): Eukaryota > Viridiplantae > Streptophyta > Pinopsida > Cupressales > Taxaceae > Torreya > Torreya grandis. The sequence continues at coordinate 1,828,996 of JARHVA010000435.1, forward strand.
ATCCTAATTGGCTATGTAAACCTAAGCATGCTCCACATGGCTAGTATTTTATATGAAGGGATTCATTAGATCAAATTATATTTAGTATGATTAGATTATGTGTAATAAAAAAAGTATATCAAGGACCTGATTAATAGATTACACTCAAAAATTATGATAAAGTGTTCTATAATGTTTGTATTTGAATGAAATTGGTAGTTTAAGAGAACCATATCGAGATCTAATTTTGCATATATAGGTGACATCGTAGATATGTATGGAAACTTGGGAATGAGTATGTGAGTAGGAAACTAACCCTAATATGTTTTCTTTAGCGTGATGTTTATGATTATCTAAGTGAATTCATGGATCATGTGTATAATCATTTCAATCCTATAAAACTTATCCATAGTGTGAATTTGTAATGTTTTATCCATGTATTGATAACCATAAAAAAATTATTGAGGTGATTCTATGTGGATCAAGGAATGTGGATTCCTTCATCATTTATATTATCTAGGATTTTATGTGAGAGTGATTGGGTAAGTAGACAAATTGAGATTAGTAAGGTGTTATGCTATAAGAAACTTGATTATGTCATATAGCTACGGGATTGATGATCAAAATTTTATAACTCATCTATGTCATGAATATATTGTTCCCTATTGTCTTAGAGTGATAATATTTTTGGGGATGATGTCTAGTGTAGGAGACCATCACAAGTGAAAGGATAACTATGTCGAACCCTAATTCTTAACAGTGCATATGTAGGCTACCCAAGTTGTGGTGGGTTATCAGGTATAGGTATTTAGGCTAGGTTAGGGTTGGCTTGATTGCATAGCTATCCTCATGACTATTTGAATTGATTCTAGTGGTTGGTATGTGACTAGCATATTGTGCTAATGACACTAGTTAGATAGTGAACATTAAGTGTTGTGAATTATTATAAGATTTGTTATCATGTTCTATGTAAACATTGACTCAATGAATCATGATGCTTCAGAATTTTTTAATTAAGGAAGGAAAATTAATAATGCATTTTTGGGGACATAATATTATATTCAAAAAAAAAATTGAGTACATTTTTCTAGTACCTAACTAGAGGGTTTCTTACTTTTTGGTATCATAACTCTAGGTTCAATACTTGGCCTAATGTGCTCATTCACACATCCCTAAAAGTATTTTTTAATATATTGCTCATTAAAATTTATTTGACATTAATTTTTGACTAGTATGACATCTAGTGCTATCTTTTTAAATATAGTACATCTTTTGATTCTACTTTTCTAGTATACGTGGTATGACATCACCATAAATAGTTGATCATAGTCTAATATATGATTCTTATACTAGGATATATTATTAAGTGGTTCCAATTGTCTATGACACTATTATGTGTGAAATACAAAACCTAGGTTAAACACTAGAATTTATGGGAGTGTGTTTTGGAAGCCATTCCCTTATTCCATAAATGTTGACTCTTTCCATGCAAGTAGTCCCAAGAAGAGTTCAGGGATAGTTATTTTTCCTTGGCTAAAGCCTTGTCTTCATGGAGCCTAAAGGGTTTCATACATTTTAGTCCATGTTGTAATATAGGATACATGATATTTTATATGGGTTTCCATTATACTTGTTCACTTATACATGAGTGTGCAAGGTAACCCTCAACTAAATAGATAAATTAGAGATATCACATGCATAGCCTTAATAGGGAACCTCATATGATTTCCTTTTTATGTTTTGTCTCTTGGTGGTAAATGACCTTGTCTCCTTTGATAGTGAGATAATTTGGTTAGTTACACATTCAAGAGTTTATCCTATGGATTTGGATATTAGGTTTCATTAAGATAAGTTCTTGTGGGCTGTTGAGACATTTTAGAACCAATTAGGTGTAGGCATCAATTTTTTTTTAAAGATTATGATGTTAGATTGTGACTCGAACCCATTGAGGGTATTTACTAATTTCAAGGAAAAATTTGATCCAGATGTCATGATTTATATTATATTACATAGAATAAGTGATATTTTGTGGTTAATTATTACCTTTCCACTCTAGTGGAGTGAGTTAAGAAACTTTTGGTTTTTTCTCTCGCCTAGAGGGATGAGAGAAAAATAATTATGGGTGCTTAGTGTGACCTTGTTAGGGTATTTTTTCCCTCATTATTATAGAGGGTAGAATATACTCTTGTTGTGAAAAGTTATTCTAGTGGTGTAGATATTTTACTTTGCACTATTAATTCTATCTGTATATTGTGATGTCAATAGTGGAGGCCATCCATTTGTGTTTACATATCATAAACATGTTTTTTCTTGATGTAATCATAATATGTCCATGCATACTAAATTATGTAGCATTTGGTTTATCCTATATTGTGATATATGAACCTTTATGGGTGTCAACCTTTTGAATTAACTTTCACTATTCATATTGACTATTGAATCATGTTCATAGTTAATGTTATATAACTCAATGAGTAATCTTATGGCATGCAGTACCATACTTGATAACCAAGTTAAATATTGGGCTTGTATTTCCACTTGTGTGAAACCATGCCATACCCATGATTGGAGTTGTGAGTCTTAGGATATTCTTGTGGATAGCTTGATGAACTGATTAGGTGTTGTACATTCATGGTTCTTGGGATTTTGTTTAATTATGAGGATAAATGTTACAAATGAAGTAATTTATGAATTAATTAAAGAGTGTCATGTGTATTTTGACTCCTTATATGATTTATTTTTTCCTTTTTGTAAGTTCATGCTTGATTATTATATGATTTTCACTAGAAATCATTTAGCCTCTAGTAACTATCCTAGGTCTAGTTTGTCTAAGAACCTATTTAACATAATCTCATAATGTGTGTAACATCATGATAAAGGAGGGAGACTCTAGAAATGTTAAGGCTTATTTTGAACATACCTACGTTATTTTAATCACATGGAGTGATGAGGATTGATAATTGAATTCTAAGATGTTTTCAATGAATTTTAAATCTAAAAAGAATATTGCAAAGGATTGAAACATGTTCTTAGTAATATAAGTAAAATATCATATTGCATAAGTAATATAAAATGTTGTGTGAAACAATGAAACCATGTGCACTTTTTGGAGATCATAGGTTGGGTAGACCTAAGGGATGAGTGGTAAATTAGGAACAAGAATACTAAGATGTGCAAGTGGATCCTAGTTAGTCTCACGTTGACTTAGTAATTACCTAATTTAGATTTGAAAAGGGGAGATTGTTAAATCTAACATTTGTCAAGAGGGACTTTTAAATTTTAGGCCTATGGGCATACACATATATACAAAATAATGTTTATTAATTAATTTTGTATACATTGTAAATGTATTATTTCCAGTTCCTATTCATTGTCATACTTGTTAGGAGCTATGTGGAGTAGTGAAAGTATTGACCAACCATTTTTGTCAAGAGATATGTGGAGAAGTGGGAGTATTGACTTGGAGGTTTTGTACAACTCTCCCTAGAAATTTATTTTGGCTATGTGGATCTCATGTGTGCATGGGTAATAAAAAAATATTTATGTGATTTGTTATAACATTTCATGTATGTGGTATGGGACACATACAAGACATGTTGTTACTCTTCACCCTAATTAAAATAGGTGATAAATTAAGTTTTAGTAAAAATTTATAAGTAGGTGCATTTATTGTGAAAATAAATTAAAAAAAAAGTAAACCAAATCATGATGGGGAAGTAAACTTGTTGGTTTCCATTGATGGGAAGTCAAATGAAAGTAATATAATTTTAGAAAATAACTCATGTTTTCAAAAGTTATTGTCTAATCAATAGTACAATTAGAAAATTATGATGATTTTATTTTGAGTTTATAAATAATCCTAAGCTTACTAAGCCATAGGTATGATGCCTTTTTCAAGGGGGGAGGATGTCACATCTTATTTTTCTATACAATGTTTTAGGGCACTTATCAGTGAGACCCTTCCAAAGAGATATTTATCTTTTATCAATGATGGCATACCTATCATTTATTATGCATTTGTTGTGGTATATTTGCATGCATTTTGAGTAGGATGCCTTGTTGTTGGTAATATAGTCTAAAAAAGGCCAAACAACCATTGTTTAAAGTCATTTTTTGTCTTGAGCTATTTCTTAAGTGGGATGATTGATGTCATTGCTTTGATAATTATGTCTTGAAACTTATTTAGTTGACATAGTTAGATAAATATATTGACATTGATGCTAGTATCTTGGAACATAATATATATTTGGTAAAATGGGATATTTACCATGGAGATATGTATAGATTGTTTAAAAATTGTGTTTAAATGTTGGTCATAAGAAAGGTGTATGGTGATTCTCCTCATCATACTTATCTTGGGATATAAGACATTGTCATGATATTTTGTTTAAGTAATTAACCATTGAATCAATTTTTAAATCTACCAGTCACTTATCAAAGATAGATTTAAACAGCTCATCTTCATTTCTGGATATTTTATTAAGCTAGATTCAAATTAAAGTTAAATGAAATACATTAAATATTTATAAAATGGAATGACATTTAAAATAATAATAAAGTAGTGTAAAGGTGGAGGCATGATTACAATTTATATTGGATCATCCAATATCAATTAAAGAGAATTAAATAAAGCATGATTGAAATTAAATGGTAGACCCAGTTTTAATGTTGGAGTGTAACACCATAACTGGTAGCAACAGAAATGTTATCAAAAAGGACTTTTAAAACATTTATTTCAAACCTGTAATCTTCACTCAATACACCACCCTTGGGGGGAAAAAAGAAAGTTGGTATTAAATTCCAACATTGACTAAATTAATATTTTTATCCTTCTATAATTAGTTTCACCCATTGCGCCATATGGGGGGGGGGGGGTTAGTGAAATATATGAAGTAAATAGTTAAGTGGATGGGAAGAATTTAATACCTAAATAGAAATTTAAAGTTATTTATTTGAGACTTTGAAGAAAGAAGAGGGGGGACATTTTAGAATATTCATTCTAGATGAAGGAAGCGAGCAAAAAGGGGCATTTGGAGAAGAGAAGAAAGGGAGAGAATTCAAAATATGGGTTTCTCTCATTATAGAATTAGAACTAGGTACCTTTTATAAAAAAATATATTAATACGTACTTAACATATGATGTTGAAAATCATCCATGTTACACCATAAATTTGATATCATTATTGTTTGAATCAATACTCCAAGACTTTTTTGATATACTATTTGAGTAATGCTTGTAATCCTACCAAAAGAACAAACAAGTTTAGGAAGTAATATATCTAATATATCTACATTCAATAATGGAGTCAGGAATATTAGATTTATAAAAGAAATGAATTTGATAGAACCCAATTGAGGAATTCAAACAAATCAATAGATTTTGGAAATAATAGTAAGCATTATATACTTATTTATAATGATTATAGAAGGTGACAGAGGGTAGAGGAAATATAAGAAATGATTATACATCATGGATTAGCCAATATATTGTATCTTGATCTCCATTGTACACTAGCTCATAATATACTAATTGTAGCACCCCATTTAAGACTGAAACTAGATCACCTTGGTTCATGTCATATTACTGCTTCATTACCAAATTTACATTATTAAAAATACAAGCTATAAATAGCTTTTAGGTCTCTAAAAATCATAAATAACTCATTAAATTCTTGAGTGTACAGACTTAATACCATCTAGACAAAATAGTTAATGAAATTTATTTCCCTTATAGCAAAATAAAACGTGGATAGTTTAGTACGTGAGCTATATCACATTTTGGAATATTTGATAATTATGGATAAGCCCCCTAGCATTGGCAATAGCTATTAATGCTATGAAAATAAATTATTAGATTTTTATTTACTTGTGTGGCACTATCTCTTGACTTGCTCTTAGAACATAGTAAGATTCTATTCATTAAATGAAATAACCGTAAGTATGGCCACTAATTAACCAAAAACCCCAATGTAATAGATGAAAGATAGTGCCATTTGACTCCAATCTGATGCAATTGAAAGATAAGATTATTATCTTGACCTATTACCTATTTAAGGAGAACAAATTCAAGAGTATGGTGCAACACAACATAAGTTTATTACATGTGAAATCAAAACTAATCAAGGCCAGATTTTTTTCAGCTATGGCATCCCACTGTTGTCCACATGCCTAAAACTAGTCATTCACAAGTCTAAATGATTTAGTAATTTTGAACTTGAAGAAGTCTAAGAAAGTTAGACAATTAGAATTTGGTTAGGGATAGGTGTTAGCAATAAGGGTGACTTGATAGGAAGTGACAACCTTCAATATAAATTTAACTATAACACCTTTTATTTGTAAAAATATTAAAACATTTTATAATCCCTTTTACTTGAAATAATATGCTTGGCATCATATGTTTAATCATTTAGATTCATTATAAAGTGGTTCTTAGTTTTGGAGTTTAAGTTACATATTATATATGTGCCATTCTCAATGGTTGATTAGTCAAATAAAGGCCAATGCATTAACTGTTAAATCTTATACTTTGGAAAAATGCTTCATTAGGTAAGTTAGTATGGTAGGTTTAGTCATAGTATTGCCTTAGGATAGCATGCCAGAATTTAGGATGATTGAAAATTGAAAATCATTTGTAGTTGATTTCAAATGTTATAGCACTTCATTCCTCTTTTAAGTCCAATGGGATTCACAAATGAAATGAGTGTATTTTAAAGCTATCAAGGCAAAAATAAAATTATAATGTCTTGTAGGAAGACATAAATAAAATATATGTACTAGGGTTTTAGTACGCTAAATAATTTTAATGTGGCCTTGATTATGTTTTAGCTTAAGACTATACAAATCTTTTGATGTTAATTGACTCTTTATCCTTAGCTACAAACTGACCTCCGTAAATGAAGAATTTTTTTCATAACTTGTTACTTATGTATAGGGGAATGTTAATGAATGGAATTGGAATATTGATAAAAACAAAAAAGAATGCCTTCATCTGTAATCAATTTAAATATAAATAATTTTCTATGTAAATCAGTGTTTTGATATTTATTAACTGCTTAGATTAATTTACCAAGAATACCTTGAATTATCATTAATCATGCTTATTAAATAAAATAAAGAGAAACATTATACTTCATTTTACCAGTTTTTGAAATATATGGCATTTGAATATGCTACCTAGAAGATATTTATAATCTATTGCCACACTTTTTGAGAAATAAATTAACAAATGAATGAAAGATTTTAATAACATTCACGAGACAAATCAAGTACATATTTTTATATATGTGTAAAAGAATAAGAACTTCATTTGGTAATAAGCTTGAATAATTATCTAAATAGAAAGCATCCTTCTTAAAGTATATAACATCAACAAGAATATCAAAGGATCTACAACATCAAGAATATTTCATGGTACATTAGATAATGTCTGGTTAAATTTAAGGTAATTATAAGAAGCTATTAAGAATCACTCAATTAAATGAGGAGTTAATTGTGGAAGGAACAAATCTCACAATGATCCTTTTCTATAAGTTTAAAATATTTATGCAAAGATTTTTTAGTTGTCTCAAAATGTACTCTTACTATCAATATGACTACATATAGATTATTAAGAGAATTTACATATATGTTTACCCTTACTATTATTAGGTAAACAATTTTGACAACAACATAGGATATTGGAGAATATGGGTAAATATTCATACATAGTTTGAATGACGTTCACACTTAATGTATCTTCAATAAGATATAATAATTGGTTAATATTAAGAAAAATATATGAGTCATTAATTAAATAATAATTATATAGTCACTTGGCATCCTCCAAAGTAATAACAGTGATAGGATAATATCAATGATATATTTATATATATCTTAACTTGCCCTACCTAAAATTATTACTAGCTAAATTGATAAAATATTGAACCACTCTAATAGATAGTAAACCCTTATGGGAGTTAAGAAATGAATGATTTACTTATTAATAGTGGGATGTATTTTAAATGTATTATAATCTTATGATCTTATGGTTTATATGGTTTTTGTCTAAATTAATGGAAGTATATTATTAGAATGTATTAAATATTTTATGTGTTAGTGTGGATGTATTGGGTAACATATTTGAGGTAGTACTATGATGATATGGTTGTTTGAGCATCATGGAGTTATTTTTGGATCAACAAGAGTAGATAAGTTAGTCTTGTCATACTTGGGGCTGACTAAACACAACAAAATGTTCAATGCTCAACTTGTATAGCTAAACATGTTTTTGGCATGTTAAGTATGATTTTATGTTTCCAATCATGTTATTTGTTGATAAGCATGATTATAACTAGTTGTATAACTAAGCATGATCCAATTAAATAATTAGCTTTGTACACTTCATATTGGCTAAGTATATCTAATCATGTTTCACATGATAGGGTATAGTCTATGCAATCCTAATTGGCTATGTCAACCTAAGCATGTTCCCCATGGTTAGTATTTTAAATGAGGGGATTAATTAGATCAAATTATTGTTGGTGTACCTAGATTACGTGCAATCAAAAAAGTATATCAAGGAATTTATTAATATATTAAACTCAAAAATTATGATAAAGTGTTTTATAATGTCTCTATTTGAATAAAACTGGTAGTTTTAGAGAACTACATCTAGCCCTAATTTTGCATATGTAAGTGACATCACAGATATGTATGCTAACTTGGGGAGTGAGTGTGTGCATAATAAAATAACCATAATAATATGTTTTCCTTAATTTGACATTTATTATTATCTAAGTGAATTAATGGATCACGTGTATAATCATTTCAATCCTATAAAACTTATCCATAGTGTGAATGTTTAGTGTTTTATCCATGTATTGATAACCACAAAAAAATTGTTGAGGTGATTCTCTATGGATCAAGGAATGTGGATTCCTTCATCATTTTTTTATCTAGGTTTTTATGTGAGAGTTCTTGGTTAAGCACACAAATTGAGATTAATAATGTGTTATGCTATAAGAAACTTGAGTGTGTCATATAGTTATGGGATTGATCATCAAATTTTTAGAACTCATTTATGTCATGAATAGATTGTTCCCTATTGGCTTAGAGTGCCAATATTTTTGGGGATGATGTCTAGTGGAGGAGACCATCACAAGTGAAACGAAAACTACATCAGACCCTAATTCTAAGAAGTGTATTTATAAACTACCCAAATTATGGTGAGGTATCAAGTTTAGGTCATTAATCTGGGTTAGGGTCAACTTGATTTCATATCGATCCTCATGACCATTTGAATTGATTCCAGATTTTAGTATGTGACTATCATATTTTCCTAATGATACTAGTTAGATAGTGAATGTTTAGTGTCATGCATTATTATAAGGCTTGTTATTATGTTCTATGTAAACACTAACTTGGTAAATCATGATGCTTCACACTTGTTTAATCTAGGAAGGAAAGTTAATAATGCCTTTTTAGGGACATAATATTATATTTTTAAAAAAAATGGTATATTTTTTTATTACCTAACCAAAGGGGTTATTACATTGGGTATCATAACTCTAAGTTCAACACTTGACCTAATGTGCTCATTCACATAACCCTAAAATCATTTTTTAATAAATTAATCATTTAGATTGATTTGACATTACTTTTTCACTATCATGACATCTAGTTCTATCTTTTGGAGGCTTGTATATCTTTGGATTCTACTTTTCTAGTATAGGTGGTATGACATCAACACAAATAGATGATTATAGTCTAGTATATGAATATTATACCAAGTGATATTATTAAGTAGTTATATTTATCTAGGACACTATTATGTGTGCATCACAAGGCCTAGGTTAAACACTAGAATTGATGGGAGTGTATTGTGGAAGCCATTCCCTTATTCCATACAAGTTGACTCTTTCCATGTGAGTAGTCCCAAGAGGAGTTCATGGATTATTATTTTTCCTTGGCTAAATCCTTGTAATCATGGAGCCTCAAGGGTTTCATACATTTTGGTCCAAGTTGTAATAGAGGATCCATGATATTTTACATAAGTTTCCATTATACTTGTTTACTTATGTGCAAGTGTGGAAGGTAACTATTATCTAGAGTGATAAATTATTGATATCACATGGATAGCCTTGATAAGTAACCTCGTATGATTTCCTTTTTATGATTTTTATCCAAGAGGTAGATGACCTTGTCTTCTTTGATAGTGAGATAAGTTGGTTAGATACACACTCAAGTGTTTATCTCATGGAGTTTGATATTAGGTTTCATTAAGATAAGTTCTTATGGGCTATTGAGACATTTTGGCACCAATTAGGTGTAGGACTTAACTTTTTTTTGTAAATATTATCATGTTAGATTGTGACTCTAACCCATTAAGGGCATTTACTACTTTCAAGGAAAAAGGTGATCTAGATGTCATGTTTTATATTATCTTACTAGGATAAGTGATATTTAATGGTTAATGATTACCTTTCCACTCTAATGGAGTGATTTGGGATTTTTTTTTTGTTTTATCTCACCTAGATGAATGAGAGTAGAATAATTATGGGTGCTTAGTGTGACCTTTTTAGGGTATTTTTTCCCTCATTATTTCAAAGGGTATAAGATATTATGTACATAAAAAATTATTCTAGTGGCTTAGAGATTTTGATTTGCACTATTAGTTTTATATATATACTATGATGTTGATGATGGAGGTGATCCATTTATGCTTACATGTCATAAACTTATTGTTTTGATGTAATAAAAATATGTCTATACATGTTGAATTATGTAGCATGTGGTTTATCCTAGATTGTGATATATGAACCTTTATGGGTGTTAACCTTTTGAATTGAATTTCACTATTTGTATTGACTATTGCATTATTTTGATAGTACATGTTATATAACTCAGTGAGTAATTTGATGGCATGTATTACCATACTTGATAACTAAGTTGAAGCTTGGGCTTGTATGACGAATTGTGTGAAACCATGCCATACACATGATTAGAGTTGTGAGTCTTAGGAGATTCTTGTGGATAGCTTGACGAGTTGACTAGGTGTTGTACATCTATGGTTCTTGGGATTTTGTTTACTTATGAGGATAAAGTTTACCAATGAAATTAATATAAATTAATAAAATATTGTCATGTGTATTTTGACTCCTTATATAATTTATTTTATCCATTTTTCAAGGTCATGCTTTATTATTATATGAATTGCACTAGAAATCATCTAGCCTCTAGTAAATATATTATGTTTGGTTTGTCTAATAACATATTTAATATAACATCATGATGTGTGTAACATCATGATAAAAGAGCGAGACTGTAGAAATGTTAAGGAATAATTTGAACAAACCTAGGTTAATTTAATCAAATATAGTGATGAGGATTTATAGTTGAATTCTAATATGTTTTCAATGAATTTTAAATCTAAAAGGAATATTGCAAAGGATTGAAACATGTTCTTAGTAATATAATTAAAATATCATCTTGCATAAGTAATATAAAATGTTGTGTGAAATAATGAAACCATGTGCACTTTTAGGAGATCATAGGTTGGGTAGAACTAAGGGATGAGTGGTGAATTAGGAACATGAGTACTAATAGATGGGAGTGGATCCTAGTTAGTCTCACATTGACTCAGTAATTACCAAATTTAGATTTGATAAGGGGAGATTGTTGAATCTAGGAGTTGGTAAGAGGGACTTATCAAATTTAGTCATATGTGCATACACATGTATACTGAGGAATATTTATTAATTAATTGTGTATACATTAGAAATGTATTATTTCTAGTTCCTATTCATCATCATACTTATTAGAAGCTACGTGGAGTCATGATAGTATTGACCAACCATGCTTGTTAGGAGCTATGTCAAGAAGTGGTAGTATTGACTTGGAGGATTTATGCAACTCTCCCTAGACATTTATTTTTGGCTATGCATATCTCATGTGTGCATGGTTAATGAAAAATATTTATGTGATTTTATATAACATTTCATGTATGTGGTATAGGACACATATGAGACTTGTTGTTACTCTTCATCCTAATTGAAATAGGTGATAAATTAAGTTTGAGTAAAACTTTCTAAGTAGGTGCATTTGTTGTGAAAATAAATTAAAAAATAAAGCAAACCAAATCATGATGGGGAAGTAAACTTGTTGGTTTTCATTGATGGGAATTCAAATGGAAGTAATATAATTTTTGAAAATAACTCATGTTTTCCAAAGGTATTACCTGATCAATAGTACAATTGGATAATTATGATACTTTTATTTTGAGTTTAGAAACAATCCTAAGCTAACTAAGCCATAGGTATGATGCATTTTTCAAGGGGGGAGGATGTCACATCTTATTTTTCTATGCTAGGTTTTAGGGAACTTATCAGTAAGACCTTATCAGTGAGATATTTCTCTTTTATCAATGATGGCATACATGTTATTTATGATGTATTGATTGCGGTACAATTGAATGCATTTTGAGTAAGATGCCTTATTGTTGGTAATGCAGTATAAAAAAATCCAAAATAACTATAGTATAGAGTCATTTTTTGTCTTGACCTATTTGGTAAGTGTGATGATCAAGGTCACCACTTTGACAATTGTGTCTTGAAACTTATTTAGTTGACATAGTTAGATAAATATATTGACATTGATGATAGTATCTTGGAACATAATATATATTTGGTAAAAGGGAATATTTACCATGGAGATATGTAGAAATTGTTTAAAATTTGTGTTTAAATGTTGTTCATAATAAATATGTATGGTGATTCTCAGCATCATACTTGTCTTGGGATATAAGACATTGCCATGATATGTGGTTCAAGGAATTAATCACTGAATCAATTTTTGAATCTATCAGTCACTTATCAAAGATGGCTTTAAACATCTCTTCTTCAATTATGGATATTTTATTAAGTTAGATTCAAATTCAAGTTAAATGAAATACAATAAATGGTTATAAAATGGAATGTCATTTAAAAAAATAATAAAGAAGCGTAGAGGTGGAGGCATGATTGCAAGTTATATTGGATCATCCAATATCAAATAAAGGGAATTAAATAATGCATGCTTGAAATTAAATGGAAAACCAAGTCTAAATGTTGGAGCATAAAACCATAACTGGTAGGAAAAGTAATGTTATCAAAGATAATTTTTAAAACATTTATTTTAGACCTACAATCTTCACCAAATACGCCACCTTTGAGTGACAAAAATAAAGTTGGTATTAAATTTCAATATTGACTAAATTAATATTTTTATCCTTATGTAATTACTCTCACCCATTATTCCATATGGGGGAATGGTGAAATGTATGAAATAAATAGTTAATTGGATGAGAATAATTTAATACATAAATAGAAATTTAAAGTTATTTATTTGAGACATTGAAGAAAGAAGAGTGGGGACGTTTTGGAATATTCATTCTAGATGAAGGAAGGGAGAAAAAAGGGCATTTGAAGAAGATAAGAAAGTGAGAGAATTACAAAGATGGGTTGCTCTCATTATAGCATTAGAACTAGGTACCCTATATAAAAACTATATTAATATGTAGTTAACATATGATGTTGTAAATCATCCTTGTTCCACCATAAATTTGATCTTATTATTGTTTGAATCAATACTCCAAAAAAATTTGATATACCATTTTAGTAATGCTTGTACTCCTCCTTCCAAAAGAAAAAACAATTTTAGGAAGTAATATAGCTAATATATCTACATTCAATAATGAAGATGACAATATTAGATTTACAAAGGAAACCAATTTGATAGAAACTTATTGAGGAATTCAAATAAATTAATACATTTTATAAATAATATTAATCAATATATACTTTTTTACAATGATGATAGAAAGTGATAGAGGGTAGAGGAGATATAATAAATGATTATAAGGTATAACAACCCTTATATGGCACCTTGGATTACCTGATCTATTATATCTTGATCACCATTTTATATTATCTAATAATATACTAATTGTAGCACCCCATTTATAATTGAAACTGTATCACCTTGGTTCATGTCATATTACTATTTCATTACTAGATTTACATTATTAAAAATATAGATTGTAGATATTTTAATACCATCTAGACAAATTAATCAATGAAATTTATTTCCCTTATAACAAAAGAAAATGTGGATAGTTTAATATGTGAGCTCTATCATATTTTATTTATTTGACAGTTATGAATAAGACCCCTAGTGCTAGAAATAACTATTAATGCTTTGAAAATAGATTGTTATATTTTGATTTACTTATATGGCACTATCTCTTAACCTTCTCTTAGAACATAGTAAGATTTTTATTCATTAAATTAAATAACCATAAATATGGGCACTAATTAGTCAAAAACTAGAATGTAATACATGAAATATAGTTCCATTTTACTCTGATCTGAAGCAACTACAAGATAAGATTCTTATCTTGACTTTTTAACTATTTAGGGAGGAAAAATTAATGATTATGGTGCAACATAGAAAAATATTATTTCATGTGAAATCAAAACTAATCAAGGCCAAATTTTTATTCAGCTATGCCATCCCACTATTGTCCACATGCCTACAACAAATCATTCACATGTCTGAATAGTTTAATAAATTTAAACTTGGAGAAGTTTAGGAAAGTTAGACAACTATAAATTGGTAAGAGATAGGTGTTAGAAATAAGGGTGACTTGATAAGAAGTGATAGCCTCCAAAATAACTTTAGCTATAACACTTTTTATCTAGAAAAATATTAAACCATTTTGTAATCCCTTTTACTTGAAATAATATGTTTGGTGTCATATGTTTGATCATCTGGATTCATTATAAAGTGGCTCTTAGTTTTGGATTTTAAGTTACCTATTATATACATGCCATTATGAATGGTTGATTAGTCAAATAAAGGCCAAAGCATTAACCATTAAATCGTATACTTTGGCAAAATGCTTCATTAGGTAAGTTAGTTTGATGGGTTTAGGCATAGCATTGCCTTAGGATAGCATGCCATAATTTAGAATGATTGAAAACCGAATATCATTTGTATTTGATTATAAATGTTATAACACTTAATTCATCTTTTAAGTCCAATAGGATTCAAAAATGAAATGAGTGTATTTTAAAGCTATCAAGGCAACAATAAAATTATATATTGTAGTAAGATAGAAATAAAATATATAAATATATGTCCTAGGGTTTTAGTATGCTATATAGTGTTAATGTGGCCTTGATTACATTTTAACATATGACTATATGAACCTTTTAATGCTAACCAACTCTTTATCCTCAGCTTCAACCTAACCTCCATAAATGAAGTAATTTTTGCATAACTTGTTACTTATCTATAAGGGAATGTTAATGAATAGAATTGGAATATTGGAAATAAAATAAAACTATGCCTTCATCTATAATCAAGTAAAATTTGAATAATTTTCTATGTAAATCAATGTTTGGATATTTATTAACTGCTTAGAGTAACTTGCCAAGATTACCTTATTTTATCATTAAGCATGCTTATTAAAAAAACTAAATAAAAACATTATGCTTCAATTTACCAATTTTTTAAATATACAACATTTAAATATGCTACATAGAAGTGATTTATAAGCTATTACCATACTTTTTGAAAAATAGATAAATAAATGAATGAAAGATTATAATAATATTCATGAGATAAAGCAAGCACATATTTTTATATATATGTAAAAGAATAATAATTATTGATATTTTTTTTCCCAAAAATCTCATTACATATAGAACCCTAAGGGATACCCCCTTTATTTTTTAGGGAAAAATTCTTAACCCTCCAAAATCCATTTTTCCTTACCTTGTAGAATTTACGACTCTAGATGCAATTTGCACCACTAGAAATTGATTCATGGGTTTCAGGTCCTGTGAGGCACCAAACCCCAAAATTCAAAAAATTTGGAACTCACCATGAACTTTATATGTTATTGAATGTGAAAAATGTATGGCAAGCTCTGAATCCAACCACACACCCATCCAATAGAATTCAAAACTTGGTATGCACATTGCACATTTTCACAACATGAAAAGTGCATGACAAGTTCTAGATCCCACCAACCAAGTAACCTTCCCACAAAAAGTGGACCTAATTAGAGTAGGTCTAACATTCATCATTTCATTTTTTCCTTTTCTCATGGGAGGTGGGGCTTGGTGTGCACATTGAACATTTTCATAACATGCAAAGTACACACTGAGTTCCACTCCCCACAAATTCATTAACCTGACTGTGAAGGGTGGACCTTTTCCAAGTAGTTCCAACCTCTACCACCAACCACTATTACTTGCATTTAATACAAGTTTTTCCTATATAAATCTAGGTCTATTTGTAAAGTATTATCATTTAATTATCTTGTTAAGTACATTTTGGAGTTATAGTATATCATCTTTACCATTTTGAAATTGATCCATGTCAGCTATGCTAAGCCACATCATCTATGCTAATCCATGTCACTTGCATCCACCAAATGGTATTCCTCTTGTGTTTTATTCCTTGATATCTCCATATTTGAAGTTTTTTTTGGTTTCTTATAGATTTTCCTTTTCAATCTTAGGGTTTCTTTCATAATTATAGTTTTTTAGTAGTTAGTGGGTCATTTTGAGTGAGTCTTATATATGGTGTAGCACTTAATTATTTAGATAATAAACAATACATCTAGGGCATACTATGGTTTTGAGGTAAGTATCTAAAAAATATTCCCAAATCTTCCTCCATTTTTTATCTAGGAATTTCACATTCAAAATCAAGTCCTTTTCATTCCTAGAGCATATCCTTCCATTTAAAAAATGTGAATATTCCATCCAAGATTCTTTCCCTCCCAACATCCCTGTAGACACTAGACATGTTCTAAGCATCCTTGACCTTTGTAGACTCTCAGTGCAGCATGGAGAGTGGATATGCCTCAAACACCTCCCACTTCCATCCAGAACCTAACATCTTTTTAAAACCATGGAAAGTGGACCTACCTTAAGTAAATCCCACCTCCATTAGATATTCTTAAGTCATAATCACCACAAACATTAGACATACTCTAAACACCTCAAAGTTCCATTGGAAGGAGTAAGTACTTCATACACCTATAGTTTTTGCCAAATTCCATAGTTGGTTACTTAGAGGATTTTTATATAATCTCCATGCCTCTCAAAGAGATGAATTTCAAATTTAAGGGTCCTAAATCAAATTCTTATCTATAATCCAACCTCATATAAATTAGTGATATAGATTTAGGTCATATTAACCTAGGAGACTTCTAGGCTAGAATAGGGGTAGAATTCAAAAATGACTGGATACAAATTATTTATGACTCTAGAATTCATCAAGATATAAATTTTACCCTAACTATTCAAAGTCCTAAATTGATCCTGACCATGGCCCAACACTATGACCCTAATAAGAGGCAAGTGTATAATGATAAAGGAAAAAAGATTCTAAATCTTGACTCCAACTATATCAAATCAATGTTTACCATTCATGAGTTTGAAATTTATCTATATATAACTCCCAAAATATGTGCATAGTTCTATGAGGAGAATAAATATGGATGCCAAAGATGATAAAAAAATAATGGCTCAAGACCCCTAAGCACTCCTCCCTCAGATTGCCTAAGACAATATATAGGTCTAATTTTATAGAGGAGGTAGGAGATGTTATAACATTACTGCATAGAGTCACTATTAGTCTTGATGCACAGTGATATGAATAATGTATGTACTAATATATCTAGACCATCTGAAAGAATAAGAAATATATACATTGGAAACAATTAATCAGTGATTCTCTCCATCATCAGTTATTGGAGGTTCAAACCTCAAATAAATTTTACATGACCTAATACATTGTTAATATTTTGACTAACAAGATATTATTCTTAGGTCTCAATTTTATTCCCAATGAAATAATAAGAGTGTATAACTATGACCCTGACCTCACTCTTTAGGCTAGTAAGTAATAGTTTAGAAGAGTTAATGATGATTTCATCTACAACATCATCACCATGTTCAATCCAAAACTTTAAAGGGAGAGGTTCTCAAGGGAGGAAAAAGAGGAAATAACTAAATGGGGATAATGATTTATATAGTTCCCCACATATTCCTACATTTGGATAGTAGGCTTCAGTGTTTGTTCCTTCACCCTCCCCTGCTACATAAGTGAAAAATGGGCATTGTTAGAGTTGGTGAGGAAACTAAAAAACACCATAATCTCCACTCAAATAGACACAAGGTAGGTATTAATTTTCATATTTTTATTAGATATTATACATGCCAAACTCTTCTTAAGGCTAGAGGTGTAGAAGTAGAGATGATCCAAGTAACATTGAGGACCCTAGAGTCCAAGCTACATTTTGACCCATATGGCAAAATATGAAAATGTACCATACTATGAAGACTATTGTGAGGATTTTGATGATGAATAGATGGTTATAATTAAGGAATACTCAATAATTTACTTGCATAAAATAAAGGATTATGGCACCAATCCTCGATGACTTGGAAGATGATGTTTCTAGAGTGGATCCATATACCTCACCCAGGTCATTTAAAAACTCTACTACTAGTTAGGTGGTTAGTTCCTAAGTCATTTTCCATATTTTATAGAACAACCCATGTCATCAATGGGACTATTAATTGGATAAAGAATAAAGGATTGAATATTATAAGAGAAACCATAGGAGTTAAAGAAAAGATCTTGAAATTAAAAATAAAGGGTATAACACCAACAATGGAAGGCCCTAGTGAATCATTAATGGGACCTAAATATAAAAATAAGAGGAAAATAAAGATTAAGGCCAAAAAAAGAGTCAATCAAAGAAGGAGAAGCTACAAATGAATCCATTGATCTCTTATTTGAAGAGACAACACCAATAACACAAGGATCTATTGCTTCAGATCCTATAACACTGGCTCATATTTCCATTGTCCCCCCTTCTCTTACTTATATAATATAAGAATCATCAACACTTATTTTGTTTGAATCTTCTCCCTAATCACCTTACATTTCCATTACATCAAAATTCTCATCTCCTCTCCCTCCAGTCATCCCCACTTTATCCACCACTACACTCACCTTAATAATCCAAGTGAAAACAACACAAACACGTCTAGAAAGCACTCAGGGCCCCCCTATAGTGGAAGTCCAAGTTTATACTTCACTTTCCATTCCTCCCACTTCTCCTTACCCATTCGATCCAATCCCACTTTATATTCCATTTACAATTCCTTATTTTTTATCATCATTAATCCCCAACACCACTCAACAATACATTACCTATGAGTTAGTCATCTTGACTACCATCCTATAGGCCATTTCAACCTTTGAAGTGAATATTATTCCCTCTTCATCTCAACCCACCATTTTCACTTCACTAACCCTAAGTGGCCCCACACACCTAATTAACACATTCAGTGCCTTGGCTTCCACCCTTCCACTGGTTCCTGAATTCATGATCCTCACTTCCATTTTTCCCACTTGCCCCATTTCCACTACTTCATCCATACCATTAGTTGAGCTTTGATAAACTCAAACACTTGGTGTAGCAATGGGTTTGAAAAAATATTGGTGAGAATAAACCTTCACAAACACCTCTTGAGCTATCAACAATGTCATCTTCCCAAGAGGATTCCTTGGTCATAGTATTAGATAGTTCAACTAAATAAACTATAGATTCTTTTGTGACTATGCTAGATTCATAGAAGGATACCCTTAGTTTGTTATCCCAATCAGTGAGAAAAAAATATTAAAACCATGATTGGTCTTAACACTTTGGAATTTGGTACCACCGAAGTCAAAAATAAACCAAAATCTACTACCAAGACCATCTCAAGAACATTCACTAATACGAAGGGAAAGAGATATGTTGAGATTGTAGTTTCCCCACCAAAAAAATCAAAGGAAGATCTTGTGGTGGTAGATTATCAGGTGTCTCATATACATCTTGGCTGGTAAACAAGATAAGGGCTCAAGAATGAGGTACATTTAGGTATCAATTCTCTCTTATAGAGAATTGACCATGACAAAGCCACCATAGATGAACTTGAAATGAAAGTTGATCAGTTGACTGAAGTGCTTAACTAATTTATAAAACCCAATGAAATGTTATAACAACCATAAGTAATGTAACTAATCAGTTCAGATTAAGCTATAATTAATTTTGTATGAGACATTTTTCATATGGGAAGGGCTACAAAAGAATGGTTTGAGGAATTGATTACAAGTGGTAGTAGGGCCCTTGCAGTAATGATGGAACATTATCATATCATCATAGAGAGAAAGGAAATTTTAAAATCACAAATCAGTAGTTATGAAGGAGAGGTTCAAAATTTGAAAATGTATTACCCCAAGTTGATAGCATAAATTCAATCGATATAAATACCCTCATTGTTTAGAATATATTGAAGAACTTTTCTGAGTATGAGAAGTTACACAAGGCTACCCAATTTTGGATAAGGATATTAACTAAGTCTATTGAGTGAGCCAAGGAGGCTCATGATAAAGATATTGATGTGTTATATGAGATTAATAGCATGATGAATTTAATGTCATGTTGACCAATTGATGATGTCACCAATCTCTTATAGTCATAACAAGTCTAGGAACATTTTAAGGCAATAGATGAGGAGTCATCAAAACACATAGTCTTTGCCTTAAGTTCAATTCATAGGTTTATCAAATATGAGAAGGTAATTGATCAAATAAGAACCAAAATTTAGGGTTTAATTAATTTTTGAAGAGAGCTATTTGATGTACAAATAGACTATGTAGCTTCTAACATCTATTCTTACGGGATAGATGAAGAATTAATACAAGAAATATTCAAGGCCTTTGATGCATACTCAGAGAAACTACGAGCAAAAAATGACAAGAAAGCTAAAGCTATTCTGAAGACTGATTAATTTTTCCTCTTTTTTGGATATTTTCAAATATTTATATCATGTGTATTTTTATTTTAGATACATTATAATTTGTAATTTGTAATTGTAAATTATAGTTGTGTATTTTTTATAACTCTTTTGGAGAAAGAGAAGACATATATTTTTCACTTTATATTTTTTAAATGTGGAAGTTGCAAAAAGAAAGTTTAAAATTGCACTTTTTATTTTAATTTATGTGAAATGAAAAAGGTTTAAATTCATTAAAACATATTGCACATTCCCTTTTTGGTAAAAGTGATAAAGGCTTGGATGTTGAAAAAGTCTCACTTTAGTTTTACATGCTAGGGTTGCATTAAAAGAAGTTTGAAAATTTATTTTCAATATGATCTTTTATTTGGAAAAAGATAAAGTCCTTTAGGCACCACTTCTTGCATGAATATTTATTTTCATTCATCATCAAAAGAGCTTTGCATGAAGATCTCTAGCTATGCTAAGATCACTTTCATATTTATGCCTCACTCATGCACAAAACACAAGCACTCCCATGAGTCTAAAGCACTAGAAATAGAGGAGTTCACACCCTTTACATGAGGTGTTATAGTTTGCATGATTTCCTATTATTGGGTGTTAAAGTTTTGACAACTACATGTCTTTTAAGACATATTTTCTATAAATATGGATAGACCCCATGGCCTAATGGTATCTTTTGCTATTGGTGATAGTTTTTTGCATTTTGAGTGTATTCACTACAAGCTATAGCCTTTAGAGAGAAATAAAGTTGAAGTTTTTGTCTTTCTTGTCTTTGGAATCTCTGTGTCATGCAAGTTATCTGATTATTTATGGAAGTTTTATCTTTTATTTCAGTCTCAAGAGAATTCATCTATGGTATTTTAACCTCTTGATAGTGTTGTTTGAAATAAATGTCTTTTTCCCTTTATTGAATAATAGCTAAAATATTACATCTGAATTCCAAATTTGCATAAGTTTGTACTTAAAATAAACTCAATCTATTTTCTACCTTATTATGCTTTCCAAGAAATCATCTAAATACACTATATACATTTGGTGCAATCACCATACTTTCACTTTTTCCATAATTTTAATTTCTTTAAAACCCTTTTCCCATCAAAGCCTTAGTTTAGGATATGAGAGAACTAAAGATAAAAATTCTTAAAAGCCTAATATTTATATCAGTTTGCATCAAATTTTAGTGAAATTAATCCATCCTTCTTTGGAGATTATCCAAAAATTTCTAACGTCCCATGGCTTTGGAGGTTTTTCCATTATTTAATTAGGCGATTGCACAACAAGCTATATAGTTGAGACAGGTATAATCCTATATGATAATAGTTTTTGGCATGCCTGATAGGACCTAAAAATTAAATAGAGATAAGTGATATTATCATCAACAATTGTATGAGTTTTTTGTAAATATCAAAGCACTTGGTGACTCCATTAGATTACGAACTCATGAGCTCAAGGTAGCATATGCCAAGCAAACAAACAAGATCGTCTACCAAAGGTAAGAGGGCTAATTTTTTAGAAATGTCATTTCCATAAAAAAATAAAAAAAAAGTAGTCACCCCTCAGCCTAAGGTATATCCTATAGTTTCATTACCATCCCCTTTGGCCACTCTGATCAGCTCTATATCCCCCACAATGGCTAGAAATCAAAATTTCATAGCTTTCAATACAATTAGTCCACTCATTTCGGCCTATCATGATGATATACCAATTTTATCCTTAAACATTATGCCATATTTTATGGGTGAAACTTCTACCACTACTTCAAAACATATACAATACATTGCTAACCTCTGCTCAATCCATAACATGGTCGACAATGTTGAAATCAAACTCTTAATCTCCTCTTTTAAGGGAAAAGATTTACAATGGTATTGAGGTCTCCCTCCAAACTCAATCCAAGTTTGGGATGAGTTAGGTAATATAATGTGCTCCCATAATGAGGACATATGTGATGACCTTTCCTTGGTTGAATAGCTGATTTCTATTCAATGAGATCCTCATGAACAAATGATTGACTTAAATTACTACTTATAGAAGACCTAGAATAGAATTCTAATCTTGGTTAAACCCATTGCAAATAATGCATTCTTATATTACTTGAAAGCCCTTAATAATGATATAACTATGATGGTATAATCAATGGGTGATACCACACTACTTGTAGCTTATTATATTTTGATAAGTGTCACAAATTATTTGATTCAATCTAAGAAAATTGTACGACAGCCCCCAATGCCTCTATTTCCATAAATAGCCCCTATACCTCCACCTACACTTGCTCCAATCCATACTATGAGTAAGAAACCTAATTTAAATCCTAAACCTATAGATGAATTGTAAGATATCAAATCATTACTTAAAAGTTTTGGAAATTAGTTATTGGTGATGAAAAGGCAACAAGCCCAACACTATACACCTTTTCAACCATCTAACCCTACATATCAAGGGAATAGGTAGTCTGACCAAGGGGATAGGTAACCATATCAAGGAAACAACCAATAGTAAGGACAAAATGCATAGCTGAGACCTCCAAACATTCATCCATTACTGGCACCTAGATCTTCCAAAGCTATTGTCCCTTTTTAAAATAATTTGGCTCAAAAATATGAGTGGTGTTATCTATGAAATCAATTGCATAATCAAAATACTTACCCTAATGGTTTTATCAGTCAAGCCCTGATGGTGTAAGGTATAACAAGTATGCATGGACAAAAATAAGGATCTACTTTTTAATAAGCAAAAACACAAAAACTTTATCAAAGCAAAGTAACTCTTCTAAATTGGCAAGAGGACAATTTCAGTGAAACAGACCACGATGAAACATTTTTTAATAATGGAGGCCTTGTAGTAGCTAATATATATTCCAAGAAAAGACCAATAGAAGCTAATCAACTCCCTAAAGTGGACCAGGGTTTAACTTCTAAATCAATAGTAGAGTTGGCAAAGAGTAATATAGTGCAAAGGCCACCCTTCATACCTAAAAATCAATTCAAATCTAAAGCATCCACTCCAAATCTTGTAAAGGAAGATGTATCCCATATCAAAAAATGGCAAAGTTTGGTAATATCCCTTTTAGCATTGTTGATCAAATGAAGAAAACTAATTTGAATTTCACTATGTGGGAAGCCCTATCTATACCATCACAAAGGGACTTACTATAGGAGGCCTTGAAGAACTTCCAGATATCAAATAAGGTTCCATCCAGGGGCCCTACACCTACAATAAATTTATGTGAGCCTTAGACTAATAATAAAACAAGAACAAATGGTAAGCCTCCCCCTTTTACCTATTACTTATAATAGGGATACATCTAGTATAGAATTACATGGTGGATTCAGGGGTTAATAGTTTCATGATGCCTAATAAAATAGATGACACTTTGGGGATAAAGTACACACCTATTAATAAATTAGTAGTGCAACTAGATGGACCCATTATTTAAATAGTAGGAATTATAAATGGACTAGACCTCACTATTCATGCTTTCCCTAGTATTTCAGTTACTCAAGACATATTAGTCATAGATCTCCCCCCATACTTTGACATTTGTCTATCAAGAGATTTCACTACAAAATGGGAGGATATATATATATATATATAGGTTGTTATCATATGCTACTTAGAATGGGATATGGAACTAGAGTAACAATAAGAGCTAAGCTAATCATGAAAGACCACATCAAACCATTAAATCATACTCCTCCCATAGAGATGAATTGTACCTTACAAGATCAAGAAGAAGAAAAAGTGGATCAAAATAATGCAACACCTATATAATAAATCCTAGAACTCACTTGGATGAGTGGGGATCATCCCAATAATTTTACCCTTATGACTATGTATAATAAATAGGGTTAGGGACATATTGTATTCATGAGCAAGATGTAATAATCTCAAATTGAGTTAAAATGCTTGAGGATATATAAGGGATGTGGATGTTATATTTTTAGTGTTCAATAAGTTAAAATGATATAGGTACTAGAGTCATATTGATATATCCACACAAAAAAGTTACTTCTATTCATTTAGACTTCAATTCAGCTGCACTGATAATGTAGATGAATATGAAGCATTGATTCAAGGCCTCCAGTTAGGCAAGGATAGAGGAATCAATCTCTTACATGTATTTGGGGACAATAAACTCATCATTCACTAGGTTATATCAAAAAGTGTGACCAAAAACAATTTTCTAAGGTCTTACAAACATAGGGTTTAGGACATGATGGAGGATTTCACTACACTAAATATTCAAGCAATACTAAGGGCAAAGAATAAAGACATTGACCACATAGCCTCAGTTATGTCTAAGTATAATATACCAATTGAAATAACAATGGGAAATAGATAATATGTGAGGCTCATTGTAAGGCCTTTTATCCTCAATAACATAATTAACTAGCAGGTCTTTGATAGTGAAATGCAGATTTTAAAATAATTTAAGAGAAGCTAAGTTTTTAGAAAGAAATCATCCAAGGTTACAAGACCAATATGGTGATCAAATTATATAGTTAAAATTGAATAATTTACCTATGGATCTTGTTATGATATAAAATATATTTAACTTAGATGACCAATTGAAGAGCGAGAAGAAGAAAATTATCGTTAATGAAGAAGATTGTAAACTTGTCACTATCTCAGAAAGTCACTCAAGATAGGTAAGGTATGCAATAATTTAGAGAAGCATGATTTTGTTCAATTATGTCAAAAAAATTGATGATAATTTCACCTATATTTATCATTATTTAAGATGATTTGAACCTAATTTATCATTGCATACCATTGAAATGGATCTAAATATAAAACCCATTAGGTAGAAATAGAGGCCCATTAATCTGAATATTAAACCCTTGATGAAAAGTAAACTCTCTAAATTGATAGAGGCTAATATAATATTCCTAATCAAACACTAATCTTAGGTAGCAAATCTAGTTCCTATTAGAAATAATAATGATGAAATCTATCTATGCATGGATTTCAGAGCCCTAAATAAAGCATCATTGAAAGATCACTATACCCTTCCCCTTATGGAACAAATTCTATATATAGTATTAGGATCTAAGATATTTTCTCTTTTAGATGGTTAATCTATTTATAACCAAATCCTAGTGTAGGAATCAAACCAATTTAACACTACTTTCACCACTAAATAGGGCACTTATGCATACAAGAAGATGCCATTCATTCTAACAAATGCATGGGTAACTTTTTAGAAAGCCATGGATATGGCATTCAAAGGTTTGATAAATAATATAATCTTAGTATATCTAGATGATATCACAATGTATTCAAAGTAATTTTGTTCACATCTCAATCACCTAAGGAATATTTTTGAAAGATGTAAAGAATTTAGCATTTCTTTTAATCTAAAGAAATGCAAGTTCACAGTACACAAAAGAAAGTTAATGGGAATTATAGTGTCCTAAAAGGTATTACAATTGACCCTGAATGAGTTAGAGCCATATCTATATTAGCATTTTTAATTCATAAAAAAGTGTTATAAAGCTTTATCAAGAATATTAACTTCATGAGGATATTTGTACCAAATTTTGCATCCTTGGCCAAACCCCTTACTATAATCCTTACTATAATGTTAAAAAAGGCAAATATTTTTAGCTAGATGCAAGAGGGGAAATAAAATTTTGAGGCTATCAAACAAGCTATCTCCCAATCCCCCACCTTATTTAACCCAAACTATGAGAGTGATTTTATCCTCTATGCATTTGGAAGGGAGGGGAGTATCTCAACAATTCTAACTCAACACAATTGGGAAGGTTTGGAGTAGTTGATATATGTATTCAACTAATCTTTGAAAGGTTATGAATATAATTATATATTCATGGAAAAACAAGTATATATGATAACCAAAGCACTCAAGAAATATAGGCATATGCTCTCCAACAATAAGGTATATCTGATGGTTAATCACTAGAGTGTTAAAGAATTTTTGTTGATTAGGGAGATAAATGAAAAATGAGAAGGATGGATCACTAAGGTCATGGATTATGACATAGATATCATGATCACAAAGATGCTAAGAGGAGAAGAACTATGTGAACAACTAGCTACCGATATCAAAACTACTAAATTGGTTTCTAATGTAGTGTATGCTCAAAATATACCTCAACCAAACAATATACACTCTTTTAATAGTTATATTCAAGACATGACCCATTTATTATAGAATAGTAAACACCCCTATGACTTCTAGTAGTCAAATAAAAGGTATTTTCAACTCCAATAAATCCCTTATGTCCTTGTTGATGGAATTTTATTTCAAAAGGATATTAATGGAGTCTTGTTAAGATGTATTGAGCATGAGTAAGTCCCCAAAGTTCTTGAATAATTTCATGATGGAACTTAAGGAGGAC
The DNA here is from genome assembly GCA_037957365.1 of Torreya grandis. NCBI lineage: Eukaryota > Viridiplantae > Streptophyta > Pinopsida > Cupressales > Taxaceae > Torreya > Torreya grandis. Next base: position 1,856,228 of record JARHVA010000435.1, read on the forward strand.
ATTTTCCAATAATAACTATGGCCATAAAGGTAATGACAAAAGGATACTATTGGATTAAGTAATTTTTGGATTCCCATTAGTGGGTAAGATATTTTGGAAAGTGTGATTTCTTCACTAGTAAGCAAAGGATAGCTACACTTCCTCTCAAACTAATTTAGTTAGATCAACCATTCTCCCAATGGGGATTAGATATCATTGGCATGATCAATCCACCATCAATCATAGGTCACAAGAGGTTTCTCATATAAATGAACTATTTCACATGATGGACTAAAGTAGTTGCTTTGAAATATGCCATAGAAGCATCCATTTTGGATTTTATGTATAGAATAGTCTCAAGGTTTGGTTTTCCTCACACCATCATATCTAATATAGCTAAGTATTTTATTGGCACTCAAGTTAATAAATGGGATGTAAAGCATAATGTGTACTCAAGCACATCTTGAAATTATTACCCTCAAGGTAATATCCTAGATGAGTTCACCAATAATAATTTAATTATAATCATTAAACAAACTATAGAGGATAATCAAAGGATGTGGCATATAAAACTAAGATCAGCACTATGGTTTGATAAAATTACATAAAAGAGAACCATTGGTAATTCTCCTTTTATGTTGGTGTATGGAAGGGAAGCTCAAGTGCCATTATCAATCGAGCTACCATCCATGGAGCTTAATCACCATTTATACCTGATTGACAATGATGAGATGATGATAAGACTAGCTAAACTCATGGAACTCAAGGAAATTAGGTGTCAATCTATGAAAGTCTTAGAAGCAAATCAGGCACTAGTCAATAAGAATTTAGATAAAAAGGTGATTACAAGAAGTTTCAATGAGGGAAACACGGTCCTAAAGTGGGATAAAAATAAATCAAAACCAGGTAAGCACACCAAATTTGATGCAATATGGAGCGATCTGTATGTCATCACTCAATGCAAAGGGCCCAATGTATTCTATCTTACTAATCTTGTTGGTGAAGAACTACCAATCCCAGATAATGAGATATACCTCAAAACTTGCATTTGAGGTAAGGACTTATTCTAAAAATCCTATAAAGTTTTTTAAATAATAGGTTTAGATTATGTTTTCGATAAGTTCTTATACACATCTTAATCTTTAGGATTTGTTCTTTAGTTTGTTTTCATATTTTTTTGTCTATTTTGTTCTATGTCTTAGAAAACCCAACTTATTAATTTCCTAGGTTATAGTTTTATTAGATTAAGGTTGAATCCATGCCCAATGTCTTGAAAGGCTACTGGATTTTAATTATTAGTAGGCAATCATCCTGTAGATGTCACCAAAAATGTTGAGATTTTTGTCCCAAAAATCTCATTACATATAGAACCCTAAGGGAGACCCCCTTTCTTTTTTAGAGAAATTTTTTTAACCCTCTAAAATCCATTTTTCCTTACCTTTGCAATTTACACCACTACAAATTACTTTGCAAGTTCTAGGTCTTGTGAGGCACCAAACACCAAAATTCATGAAATCTAGAACTCACCATACACTTTGCACATTATTGAGCGTACAGAATTCATGGTGGGAATTGAATCCCTCCATGCACTTATCCTATGGAATCTATAATTTGGTATTCATATTTCATATTTTCATAATTCACAAAGTGCTCAATGGGATCCAAATCCCACTGACCAAATAAGCTACCCATGAAAAGTGGACTTTCTTGGAGTAGGTCCAACATTCACCATTTCAATTTTGCCTTTTCTCATGGGAGGTGGGGCCTAGCATGGACATTATACATTTTCACAATGTGTAAAGTGCATGTTGAACTTCACTCCCTACCAATTTATTAACCTAACTACAAAGGGTCAACCTTAACCAAGCAAGTCCAACCTTTACCACCAACCACCATTACTCACATTTAATGCAGGTTTTTCCTATATAAAGCTAGGTATATTTGTAAAATATTTTCATTTGATTATCTTACTAAGTACCTTTTAGAGCTTTAGTCTACCATCCTTTCCATTTTAACCTCAAGCCATGTTAGCTATGCTAAGCCATGCCATCTATGTTAAGCCACATCACTTGCATCCACCAAATGGTATTACTCTTATGTTTTATTCCTTTATATCTCCATCTTTGAAGGTTTTTCCATTTCTTATAAAGTTTCCTTTTTAATCTTAGGGTTTGTTTCATAAATCTATTTTTTTAATAATTGATGGGTCATTTTGACTGAGTTTTATGTCTAGTGTAGCTCTTAGTTCTTTAGGGAATCGACAATACATCTAGGGCATACTAGGGTTTCAAGGTAAGAATCTAAAAATCCTCCCAAAGTTTCCTCCATTTTTTATCCAAGGATTTCACATTCAAAATCAAGTCCTTTTCATTCCTAGGTCATATCCTCCCATTTAAAAAACATGAATATTCCTTCCAAGATTATTTCCCTCCCAACATCCTTGTGGACACTAGATGTGTTCTAATCACCCTTAACCTTTGTAAAATCCTAGTGTACCATATAGAGTGGACATGCCTCAAGCACCTACCACTTCCACTAAGAACCTAATGTCTTTTTAGCACTATAGATAGTTGACCTACCTCAAGCACGTCCCACCTCTACCATAGATTCTTAAGTCATAAGCACCATGAACATTATATGTGCTCTGAATAACTCCAAGTTCCATTAGAATGAACAAGTGCTTCATATACCTATAGTTTATACCAACTTCCATGGTTAGTTACTTAGAGGATTTTTCTGTAATATCCATGCCACCCAAATAGATAAAGTTCAAATATAAGGGTCCTAAATTAGCTTCTTATTTGGAATCCAACCTCACATAAATTAGTGATACACATTTATGTCATATTTACCTAGGAGACTTCTGGGGTAGATATGGGTAGAATTCAAAAATGGCTGGATATAGAGTATTTATGACTCTAGACTTCCACAAGCTATATCTTTTCCCCTAACTATTCAAAGTCTTGAATTGATCCTGATAATGCCCCAACATTATGACCATAATAAGAGACGTGTATAATGATAAGGGAGAAAATATTATGTATCTTGACTCCAACTACATCAACTCAGTGTTTTCCATTCTTAAGTTTAAAATTTATCTAGATATAACTCCCCAAATGTTTGTATAGTTCTATGAGGATAATAAATATAGATGCCAAAATATGATCAACAAATAATGATTCAAAACCCCTAATCACTCCACCAGATTTCTTAAGACAATGTATAAGTCTAATTTTATAGAGGAGATAGGAGATGTTATAACATTGTTGCATAGATTCACTGGCAGTCATAATGCCCAGTGTTATGACTAGTGGATATACTAGTATATCTGGACCATCTAAGAGAATAAGAAATATATAAATTAGGCATAATTAATTAGTGATTTTCTCTATCAATAGTTGTTAGAGGTTCAAACCTCAAACAAATTTTACATGACATCATACATTATTTATATTTTGGCTAAGGGGAGATTATTCCCAGGCTCAATGTCGTTCCTAATGAAATAACAAGATTATACAACTGCTACCCTGACCTCACCCTTCAAGATAGTAAGTAACAATTCATAAGAGTTAATGATGCTTTCATCTACAACATCATCACCATGTTCAATCTATAACTTAAGAGGGAGAGGTTATTAAAGGATGAAAAATAGGAAATCACTAAATGGGGATCATTATTTATATAATTCCCCACATATTCCTACATTAGGGTAGTAGGCTTTAGTGGTTGTCCCTTCACCCTCCCCTAATACAAAAGTGACAAATGGGCATTGTTGGAGTTGGTGTGATATCTAGCAAAAAACCACAAGCTTCCTTTAAATATACACAAGGTAGGGATTCATTTCCCTATTTCTATTGGCCATTATACATGTCAAACTCTTTTGAAGGCCAAAGGTATAGAGGTAGAGATGAGCCAAGTAAAATTAAGGACCCTAGAGTCCAAGCCATATTTTGACCCATATGGCAAAATCACTCATACATTAGAGTTGGCATCATATGAACATGTACCATACTATGAAGATTATTGGGAGGATTGTGATGATGAATATATGGTTAAAATGAGGGACTACTCAAGAATGTCCCTAAATAAAATAAATGATTATGATCTAGTACCAATCCCTAATGACTTAGAAGATGATGTTTCTATAGTGGATCCATTATACATCACCCAGGTTATTGTAAAACTCCTACCACTAATTAGGTGATCATTTATTGCGTAATTTTCCATATTTGATAGAGTAAAGGAGTGCATATTATAAGAGCAACCATAGGAGTTATTAAAAAGATCTTGAAATTAAAAGTAGAGGGTATATCACAAATAGTGGAAGGCCTTGGTGAATCATCAATGGGACTTGAATAGAAAAAGAAGAGGAAAACAAAGACTAAGGCTAGAAAAGGAGAGTTAAACAAAGAAGGAGAAGTTTCACATAAACCCATTGATGTTTTAGATGAAGAGACAACACCAACATCATAAGGATCTACTACTTCAAATCTTATAACATTAGCTCCTATTTCCATTATCCCCCTTCTCCTACTTATATAGTATAGAAAGCTTCAACACTTCCACCAAATACCTCTTCTCCCTAAGAAACTCAGGTTTCCATTGCATCACAATTCTTAACTCCTCTCCCTCCACTCATCCCCACTTTATCCACCACTACACCCACCTCATTAAGCCAAGTTCAACCATCACAAACAAGTCTATGAAGCACTCAGGGTCCCCTATAATGGAAGTCCAAGTTTCTATTTCACTTTCCCTTCCTCCCACTTCTCCTTCACCATTTGATCCACTCCCACTTTCTATTCCATTTATAATTCCTTTCTTTTCATCACCATTAGTCCCCAACACCACTCAATAGGACATTGCCTCAAAGTCAATCATCCTGACTACCATCATATAGGGCACTTTAACCTTTGGAATGAGTATTGTTCCCTCTTCATCTCAACCCACCATTTTCACTTCACCAACCCTAAGTGGCCCCACACATCTAATTGACACATTCAATGCCTTGGCTTCTACCCTTAAACTAGTTCCTAAATTCATGATCCTCACTTTCATTACTCCCACTTCCCCTATTACCACTACATCCATACCATCATTTGAGATTTGAGAAAATTTAATACTTGGTGTAGCAATGGGTTTGTAAAATATTTTTGATAATAAACCTTCATAGACACCTCTTGAGCTATCAGTAGTGTCATCTTCCCAAGAGGTCTCCTTGGTCACATTATCAAATAATATAGCTACATTAGCTTTCAATTCTTTGGTGACTGTGCCAGATTCATAGAAGGCTACCCCTAGTTGGTTATCCCAATTAGTGAGAAAAAAAGAGGAAAACTATGATTGATCCCAATACTTTGGATTTAAATATGACCTAAGTCAAGAAGAAATAAAAACCTACTCTTTAGAACATCTCAAGAACATTCATAGATGACAAGGGAGAGAGATGTGTTGAGATTATAGTTCCCCTATGCCAGACAAATCAAATAAAGATCTTGTGGTGGTAGATTATCAAGTTTCTCATATACACTTTGGTCGATAGACAAGAGAAGGGTTCAAGTACGAGGTATAGTTAGGTATCAACTCTCTCTTATAGATAATTAACCATGACAAAGACACCAAGGATGAACTTGAAAAGAAATTTGATCAGTTCATCAAAGTGCTTAACCAATTGATAAAACTTGATAAAACTCCATAACAACCATAGGTAGTGTAACCAATCAGTCTTGATCAAGCTAAAATTGATTCGGTATGCAGTATTACTCATATGGGAAGAGATACAAAAGAATTTTTTGAGGAATTAATTAAAAAGGGTAGAAGGTCCCTTTTAGCAATGATAGAGCATTATTGTATCATCATAGAGAGAAAGGAAATTTTAAAATCATTAATCATTAGTTATGAAGGAGAGGTTCAAACTTTAGATATGTATTAACCCAAGTTGATAGCCATAAATTCAATCGATATGAATACCCTCATTATTAAGAATATATTGAATAACTCTATTAAGCATAAGGAGTTACATAGGGATACCCAATTCCAGATAAGGATATTAATTGAGTCTACTGAGTGAGCCAAAGAGGCTCATGATAAAGCTATTGATGTGTTATATGATATTGATGGAATGATGAATTTAATGCCATGTTGACCAATGGATGATGCCAGCAATATTTTATAGGTAGAATAGGTCCATAGACATTTTAAAGCAATCATTGAGAAGGAGTCATCAAAAGACACAATCTTTCCCTTAAGTTCAATTCACAATTTTATCAAATATGAGAAGGAAATTGATCAAATTATAAGAAAAATGTAGGGTATAAGGACTTTTCAAAGAGATTTATTTGATGTATAGGAAGACTACGTATCTTATGACATTTAATCTTATGGGTCAGATGAAGAATGAATACAAGAAACATTCAAGGCCTTTGATGCATACTCAAAAAAGCTACAAGTAGAAACAAACAAGAAAGCTACAGCTATTCTGAAGACTGATTAATTTTTACTCATTTCAAATATTTCTATCATGTATATTTTTATTTTGGAGACATTATAATTTGTAATTGTAATTGCAAAGTATCGTTGTGTATTTTTTTATAACTCTTTTGGAGAAAGAGAAGACATATATTTTTCACTTTATATCTTTTAAATGTGGAAGTTGAAAAAATTAAGTTTCAAATTGTACTTTATATTTTAATTAATGTGAAATGAACAAGGTGAAAATTCATAAAAAAAAATACACTCCCTTTTTGGTAAAAGTGGTAAAGGCTGGGGTGTTGAAAAAGTCTCACTTTAGTTTTGCACACTAGGGTTACATGAAAAGAAGTTTGAAAATTTATTTTCAATGTTATATTTTATTTGGAAAAAGACAAAGTCATTTGGGTATTGCCTCTTGCATGAATATTTATTTTTAGTCATCATCCAAGGATCCTTGCATGAAGATCTCTAGCTACACCAAGATCACTTCTAGATTCATGCCCCACTCATGCATGCTGCACAAGCACTCCCATGAGTCTAAAGTGATATAAATAAAGGAGCTTGTTCCCCTTTGCATGAGGCATTCTAGTTTGCATGATTTATTTTTATTGGGTGTTAAATTTTTGACTACATGTCTTTTAAGACATGCTTTGTATAAATATGGGAAGACTCCATGGCCCAATGATATCTTTTGTTGTTAGTGATATTCTTATAAATTTTGAATGTATTTGCTACAAACTATAGCCTTGAGAGAGAAATAAATTTGAAGTTTTTACCTTTCTTGTCTTTGGAATCTCTGTGTTATGCAAGTTATCTAATTCTTTGTGGAAGTTTTATCTTTTATTGTAGTCTCAAGATAATTCATCTATGGTATTTTACCCTCTTGATAGTGTTGTTTGAAATAAATATATGTTTTCCTTTGTTTAAGAATAGCTAAAATATTACCTTTGATTTCTAAATTTGCATAAGATTGTATTTAAAATAAACTCAGTCTATTTTCTTCCCTATTCTGCTTTCCAAGAAAGCATATAGATCCACCATATAAATTTGGTGTAATCACCATATTTTTAGTTTTCTACAATTTCAATTTCTTTAAAACCCTTTTCTCAGCAAAGCCCTAGTTTAGGATACGAGAACACTAAAGATTAAAATCCTTAAAAGGATGACATTTTTATAATTTTGCATTAGATTTTAGTCAAAGGAAGCCAACCTTCTCTAGATATTAACCTCAAATTGCCAAAGTCCCATGACTTTGGAGATTTTTCCATTATTTCATTTAACACTTTCACAACAAGATATAGAATTAAGATATGTGCAATCCTATGTGATAACAAGAACTTTATTTGGTAAAAATATTGACTATTAATCTAAATATAAATCATCCTTGTTAAAGTATATAACATCAACATGAATATGTAGAAGCCTTCTTAAGCAAGGAATTAGATAGAAATTGGGAAATGTTTGGCATATTAAATTCTAGAATGACATTTGGGTAAAGGATACGGCTCTCATCACACAAGGAAACTATGGAGAGATTGCTGACATTGCTACTCAATTTTTTGGTGATAAAGTCAGTGATTACTTGGATAATAACAATGGCATAAGAGCTAGAAAAATATATCAGATTATTGTGCTCATCAGCCTGAGCTCTTCCCTATAGTTCTAGACATTTAGCAGTTGATTTAGGGGATCAGAATCCCTCTCTTCCCATGTGAAGATGAATAGTACTAGTGCCCAAATAAGAATGGATGGTTCTCTATCAAGTCTGCTTATCAATTACTAATTCTTGAGGCTCAGAATAAAGAGATATGGAAAAAGGTTTGGAACTATAAGCTTATACCAAAAATCAAAATGTTTTGGTGGGCTGCTGTTCATAACAAAATCTTAATCCAAGATAACCTTTAGAAGAGAGGGTTTACCTTAGTCAACAGATGCTATTTATGCTAGTCAAAAGAGGAAATAGTTTCTCACCTTTTCATACACTATGATTTTGCTAGAGAACTCTGGGGCATAATCCTAAATAACTTTGGTATTGAGTGGGTATGTAACTCTGACCTTAAAGAAGTCATCTTCAGCTGGAATCCTACCTTTTCTCATCCCTAGCTCATGGAATTATGGAATCAAAATCTACCTTGTTTGAGTTGGATTTTATGGAAAGAGTGCAACCATAGAATTTTTAGGGATACTTCTAGAAATGCTTCTCAGGTGTTTCATTCTTTTGTTAAGACTCTTACAAAATGTGTCACCATTGCTCATATTATTACTACAGAGAAACCCCTAACTAAAGAAGAAGAACAAATTGCAGATAAATGGAAGGTTCTACACCATATTCTTGCTTATAATAATTCCAAAATTCTACAGAGAATCAATACTAAATGGATTCCCCCAAAGCCTAACTGGATGAAACTTAACTTTGATGGGGCCTCCAAGTCTGATGGTAAAGCCAGTGGAGGAGGGATTATAAGAAATGACAAAGAGTGGATGATTGCTATCTATGCTGGTGGAATAGGCTACCAGAGTAATAACTATGTTGAAGTAATGACCCTCTTATGGGGGATAAAATTGGTTATATCCCTAGGTATAAGGAATTTGAGTATCTAGGGGGACTCTAAAACGGTCATCGATGCTATTAATAAAGCATCGAATGTGGGCATTAAGTTAAAATATATCATTAGGGATATTCAATTTCTTCTGCAGAAGCTTACCAGAGTTGATATTTCACATATTTATAGAGAGGGAAATAGTGTTGCTAATGCCTGTGCCAATCTCAGTCAACAATTTTCAAATTAGTGATATTGGCACCAAATAGATCATATCCCTATAAACCTTAGGGATATTATCTAAAAGGAAATGAATTGTTAAGGATAAGTCAAACATATGAGAAGGATAGTTCTATTAGTTAGTTCATTTGGAGGGTGATGACGTGGATCTCAGAGCTTGGTGCCTTTTGTACTCTTTGATAATCATTTCTAATTTATTGTACCAATGTGTTAAAGTGAGTGGAATCCATTATGGAGATCGCTAAAAAAATTATTTTTAAGCATGGGAGAAATAAATATCATCTCAGTATGATACCTTGAATTATGTGCTACCTCATAATCATTATACATATTCAAGAACAAGGGCTTAAAGCCACTTCAACTATGAAGGTTAAAATTGGGAATTCTCTGGTCTAGGCTATAAATCCAAAATGGGGGGCAACAAAATTCAAATAGAACCAGTCTCTTACTATGAGTTCAAAGATAACCCATTGGTCTGGCATTACTGCAAAGAGGGTGGAATTAGTCCCTACATGGAGAGGCTCATTGGATTTGATGAAAACATGTCTAAGTAATTCATGAGGTACGGGTTAAACTGGCGAGTCACTGTTGGAGGAATTAGCTTTGAGATTTCTAAAAAGGTGATAGCTATGGCTATAAGAATGTCCATGTAGGGGATGAAGCTACAAAAGAAAACTAAAATCATGGACCTCTCCAACTAGAATCTATTTCTAGGAGAAGGCAAAGAACTTGCTACTTACTAAGGAGGATTTGATAGAGCTAAATTACCTGAGCTATGGGATGGAGTGTGCTTCATCCTCATGAAGTATTTCACGCTAGAAGGATGATTCACTAGGTTCTATAATTATCATCTCCCCCTTTTAAATCATTTTAGGAATAATGCTCTCATCAGTTTTCCCTTTTATCTGTTCTCCTTCCTAGAACATTCTGTCCTTAGGGTGAGAGCAAAATTGGAAAAAAAAATTGATATGAATCATATCCCCCTCCATCAGAGCCTCATTTTCTATTTGTTTAATTTCCACCATGCCCTTGAGCCATCCAAGACTATTTGAATTGATAGTGGGGATATTTCTTCTAACCCTTTGGTTGGTGATGCTATTAATGAGCCCTGTCTCTCCCCTATCTCTACCAAAACTAAAGAAGTCTCCTTTTCTACTCCTAAGGAGACCCCCATTGACACACCTGGCTCCTTTGTGAGCATGAAGGGCAAGAAAAGGAAGTTTTATGCTGGTGAAGAGAGTATTGGGGGGACCAATATGGGGACCCATAAAAATATTGGTAGGACCACTGGGAGTCAAGGTGATAAATCCCATATGTCCACTAAGGTTAGTAAGGAGGGCCTCTCCTCAGGATTTTGATGGCTAGGGTAGATTGCTGGCAAACCCACTCCCGAGGCTAGGCTTATTGACTATTCGGAGAGCACATCAGAGGAAGCCACCCAAGAGGAAGAGTAAAAGGAATTAGAAGTTTAGGAAATCTCTGAGGATACTGAAGGTAAGTAGGAGACAAGAGAATTTTAGGCTACTATAGAGGATGGTGCTGACATTACAAAAATGCTGACAAAGAAGGAAAAATGTATGTGGAGGAAGCCGATGAGGAAACTAAAACTGAGATTGGTTTAAAAGCTAAAATTTCTGCCTTGAAGAGTCACATCTAGAAACTAGAGTATAACTTTACCACTAGGCTTTAGAATTCTATTCTCCTGAACATGTCTATGCTATATGAATTGGGTAATACTGCTTCTGCTGTCAATGCAGAGAACACTAAGAAATTAATTGATCTCATCAAATCTATGGTTATGTAAGGAGATATTTCTCTATCTCTCATTTTTCTATTCTTGTTTTATTTTAGTTTGTTGTGTTTGTTGGTTCACTGTTAGTGTCATTCCTATCATAAGGCATCTTTTATGTTGATTGCCTTCATGGTTTCTCTACTTCTGTAAGGGTTCAGCCCCTAGTCTGATGCCTTATATAATCAAAAACATCAACATGAATATCAAAGGATCTACAACATTGAGAATATTTCATGGTATAATAGATAATGATTTTTTAAATTTAAGGTAATTATATGAAGTTCTTAAGAATCACTCAATTAAAGGAGGAGCTAATTGGGGAAGGAACAAATCTCAAAATGATCATTTTCTATAAGTTTAAGATACTTATGAAAATATTTTCTAGTATTCTCAAAATGCACTCTTACTATCAATATGAGCACATATAGATTATTAAGAGAATTTACACAGATGTTTACCCTTACTATTATTAGATAAACAATTTTGACAGCATTGTATATGGGATAATATGGGTAAATATCCATACTTAGTTTGAATGATGTTCACACTTAATGTATCTACAATAAGGTATAATAATAGGTTAATATTAAGATAAATACCATATAAGACATTAATTGACTAATAATTATATAGTCACTTGGCATCCTCCAAAGTAATATTAGTGATAAGATAATATCAATATATAATATATATATATATATATATATATATATATATATATATATATATATATAAACTTTCCCTACCTAAAATGATTGCTAGCTAAATTGATAAAATATTGAACCACTCTAATAGATGGTAAAACCTTATGGTAGTTGTGAAATGGATCATTTACTTATTAATGGTGGGCTTTATTTTAAATGTATTATGATCTTATGGTTTATATGGTTTTTGTTTAAATTAATGGAAGTATATTGTTAGAATTTATTAAAGACTTTATGTGTTAGTGTGGATGCTTTAGGTAACATATATGAGGTAGTAGCATGATGATATGGTTGATTAAGCATCTTGGATTTATTTTTACATCAATAAGAGTAGAAAAGCTGGTCTTGTAATACTTGGGGCTGACTAAATACCACAAAATGTTCTATGCTTGACTTGTATAGCTAAACATGTTTTTGGATATGCTTAGTGTGTTTTTGTCATGTTAAGTATGCTTTTATGTTTCCAATCATGTTATGTATGGATAAACATGAATCTAACTAGTCATGTAACTAAGTGTTATCTAATTACCTAATTATCTTTGTACACTTCATATTATCTAAGTATATCTAATCATGTTTCACACGATAGGGTATAGTTAATGCACTCCTAATTGGCTATGTAAACCTAAGCATGCTCCCCATGGCTAGTATTTTAAATGAGGGGATTCATTAGATAAAATTATGGTTGGTATGCCTAGATTATGTGTGATAAAAAAATTAAATCATGGAACTAATTAATAGATTACACTCAAAAACTATGATAAAGTGTTCTATAATGTCTCTATTTGAATGAAACTAGTAGTTTTGGAGAACTACATTTGGCTGTGAGTCTACATATCTAGGTGACATCACAAATATGTATGGTATCTTTGGGAGTGAGTGCATGCATAAGAAACTAACCCTAATATTTTTTCCTTAGCATGACATTTATGATTATCTAAGTGAATTCATGGATCACATGTATAGTCATTTCAATCATATAAAACTTAGCCATAGTGTGAATGTTTAGTGTTTTATCCATGTATTAATAACCAAAAAAAAATTATTGAGGTGATTCTTTATGGATCAAGGAACATGGATTCCTTCATCATTTTTATTATCTATGTTTTTATGTGAGAGTGCTTGGGTAAGCACACAAATTGAGATTAGTAAGGTGTTATGTTATAAGAAACTTGAGTGTGTCATATAGTGATGTGATTGATGATTAGATTTTTAGAACTAATATATGTCAAAAATAGATTGTTATTTTTTGGATTAGAGTGCCAATATTTTCAAGTATGATGTCTAGTGAAGGAGACAATCACAAGTGAAAGGAGAATTACATCAGACCTTGATTCTGAGGAGTGCATATGTAGACTGCCCAAGTTGTGGTAGGGCATCGAGTCTAGGTCCTTAGGCTAGGTTAGGGTTGGATTGATTATAGAGTGATATTCATGACCATTTTAATTGATTCTAGTGCTTGGTATGTGACTAGCATATTATGCTAATGACAATAGTCAAATATTAATTTTTTAATGTCATGCATCATTATAAGGTTTGTTATCATATTTTATGTAAACACTAACTTGGTGAATCATGATGATTCAAACTTGTTTAATTAAGGAAGGAAAAGTAATAATGTCTTTTTTAGGACACAATATTATATTAAAAAAAATTGTACACTTTTCCAGTACCTAACCAGAGGGGTTCTTACAGTGTGGAATCATAACTCTAGGTTCAACACTCAGCCTAATGTGCTCATTCACACATCCCTAAAATTATTTTTTAATATATTACTCATTCATATTGATTTGAAATTACTTTTTTACTATAATAACATCTAGTGCCATATTTTGGAAGCTAGTACATCATTAGATTCTACTTTTCTAGTATAGGTTGTGTGACATCACCACAAATAATTGATCATAGTCTAATATATGACTTTTATACCAAGAGATATTATTAAGTAGTTCTAGTTATCTAGGACACCATTATGTATAAATCATAAGTCTTAGGTTGAACACTAGAATCAATGGGTGTGTGTTACGGAATCCATTTCCTTATTCCATATATGTTGATTCTTTCTATGTGAGTAATCCCAAAGAGGTTTTCATGGATAGTTGTTTTTCCTTCATTGAAGCCTTGTCTTCATGGATCCTAGAGGGTTTCATAAAAAAATTTCCACGTTTTAATAGAAGATCCATGATATTTTAAATGGGTTTCCATTATAATTATTCAATTATATGCGAGTGTGCAGGGTAACCCTAAACTAGAGTGATAAATTAGTGATATCACATGGATAGCCTTGATAGGGAACCTCATATGATTTCCTTTTTATGTTTTATCTATTGGTGGTAGATGGCCTTGTATCATTTTATCGTGAGATAATTTAGTTAGATACACACTCAAGAGTTTATCTTATGGTGTTGGATATTAGGTTTTATTAAGATAAGTTCTTATGGGATGTTAAGACATTTTGGCACCAATTAGATGTAGGCATCAACTTTTTTTATAGATATTATCATGATATATTGTGACTCTAATCCATTGAGGTCATTTAATACTTTTGAGGAAAAAGGTGATCTATTTGTCATGTTTTATATTATCTTACATAGGATAAGTGATCTTTGTGGTTAATTATTGCCTTTCCACTCTAGCGAAGTGAGTTGGGAAATTTTTGGTGTTTTCTCTTACCTAGAGGGATGAGAGTAGAATAATTATGGGTGTTTAGTGTGACAATTTTAGGGTATTATTTCCATCATTATTTCAAAGGGTAAAAGACACTCTTGTTATGAAAAATTACTCTAGTGGCTTAGATATTATGCTTTGCACTATTAGTTCTATTTGTATACTATGATGTCGACAGTGGAGGTGATCCATTTTTGCTTACATGTCATAAACATGTTTTTTTCTTGATGTAATCATAATATGTTCATTCATGCTAAATTATGTAGCATGTGGTTTATCCTTGATTGTGATATATGAGCCTTTATGGGTGTCAACCTTTTGAATCAACTTTCACTATTCATATTGACTATTACATCATTTTGATAGTATATGTTGTATAACTCAGTGAGTAATGTGATGGCATGTAGTACCATACTTGATAACTAAGTTGAATCTTGGGCTTGTATTTCTACTTATGTGAAACCATGCCATACCCATTATTGGAGTTGTGAGTCTTAGGAGATTCTTGTGGATAGCTTGATGAGTTGATTAGGTGTTGTACATCCATGGTTCTTTGGATTTTGTTTAATTATGAGGATAAATTTTACAAATGAAATAATTTATGAATCAATTAAAGAGTTTCATGTGTATTTTGACTCCTTATACAATATATTTTCTCCTTTTTGCAAAGTCATTCTTGATTAATATATGAGTTTCACTAGAAATCATCTAGCCTCCAGTAACTATCTTAGGTTTGGTTTGTCTAAGAACCTATTTAACATAATCTCATGATGTGTGTAACATCATGATAAAGGAGAGTGAATTTGGAAATGTTAATGCATAATTTGAATAGACCTAGATTAGTTTAATCACATGGAGTGATGAGGATTGACAGTTTAATTCTAAGATGTTTTTAGAAAATTTTAAATCTAAAAGGAATATTGAAAATTATTACATGTTCTTAGTAATATAAGTATTACATCATATTACATAAGTAATGTAAAATGTTTTGTGAAACAATGAAACATTGTGCACTATTAGGATATCATAGGTCGAGTAGACCTACTAGATGAGTGGTGAATTAGGAACATGAGTACTAAGAGATGGGAATGGATCCTAGTTAGTCTCACATTGACTCAGTAATTACTAAATTTAGATTCAATAAGGGGATATAATTGAATCTAGGATTTGTCAAAGACTTGTCAAATTTAGTTGTATGGGCATACATATGTATAATGAGAAATTTTGATTACATAATTTTGCATACATTTGAAATGTATTTTTTTTGGTTCCTATTCATCATCATACTTTTTAAGAGCTACATGGAGTAACAATAGTATTGACCAGCCATGCTTGTTAGGAGCTATGTGAAGAAGCGATAGTATTGACTTGAAGGCTTTCTGTAACTCTCCCTAGACATTTATTTTTGTCTATGTGGATCTCATGTGTGCATAGTTAATGAAAAATATTTATGTTATTTGTTATAATATTTCATGTATGTGGTATGGGACACATACAAGACATTTTGTTACTCTTCACCCTAATTGAAATAGGTGATAAATTAAGTTTGAGGAAAACTTTATAAGTAGGTGCATTTTTTGTGAATATAAATTTTAAAAAAAAGTAAACCAAATCATGTCGGGGAAGTAAACTTGTTGGTTTCCATTTATGGGAAGTCAAATGGAAGTAATTTAATTTTTGAGAAAAACTCATATTTTCCAAAGGTACTACTTGATCAATAGTACACTTGGACAATTACGATACTTTTTTTTGAGTTTAGAAACAATCCTAAGCTGACTAAGCCATAGGTATGATGTATTTTTCAAGGGGGGAGGATGTCACATCCTATTTTTCTATGCCATGTTTTAGGGAACTTATCAATGAGACCTTGTCAGTGAGTTATTGCTATTTTATCAATGATGGCATACGTGTTATTTATGATGAATTGATTGTGGTACATTTGCATGAATTTTGAGTAGGATGCCTTGTTGTTGGTAATGTGGTCTAAAAAAAGGCCAAAGAACTATTCTATAGAGTCATTATTTGTCTTGAGCTATTTGGTAAGTGGGTCGATCTAGGTCATTGCTTTGAAAATTGTGTCTTGAAACTTATTTAGTTGACATAGTTAGGTAAATATATCAACATTGATGCTATTATCTTGGAACATAATATATATTTGGTAAAAGGGGATATTTACCATGGAGATATGTAGAAGTTGTTTTAAAATTGTGTTTAAATGTTGGTCATAAGAAAGATGTATGGTGATTCTGATCATCATACTTGTCTTGGGATATAAGACATGCCATGATATTTGGTTTAAGGAATTAACCACTAAATCAATTTTTGAATCTAATAGTCACTTATCAAAGATGCTTTAAATGTTTCATCTTCATTTTCATATATTTTATTAAGGTAAATTCAAATTCAAGTTAAATTAAATATAATAAATATTTATAAAATGGAATGGCATTTAAAATAATAATAAAGTAGCATAGAGGTGGAGGCATGATTGTAATTTATGTTGGATCATCCAATATCAATTAAAGGGAACTAAATAATGCATTCTTGAAATTAAAAGGCAGACTAAGTCTGAATGTTAGGTAGAAAAAGAAATGTTATCAGAAAGGAATTTTAACACATTTATTTTAAACATACAATATTCACCAACTATGCCACCCTTTGGGGACAAAAATTAAGTTGGTATTAAATTCCAACATTTAATAAATTAATATTTTTATCCTTCTATAATTACTCTCACCCATTACACCATATGTGGGAATAGTGAAATAGATGAAGTAAATAGTTAATTAGATTAGAAGAATTTAATACCCAAATTGAAATTTAAAGTTATTTACTTGAGAATTTGAAGAAATAAGAGGGGAGACATTCTAGAATATTCATTTTGGAAGAAGGAAGGGAATAGAAAAGGGGCATTTGGAAAATAGAAGAAATGTAGAGACTTCGAAAGATGGGATCCTCTCATTATAGCATCAGAACTAGGTACCATGTATAAAAACTAGATTAATACGTAGTTAATATATGAAGTTGTAAATCATCCTTGTTTCACTAGAAATTTGATCTAATTATTATTTGAGTCAATAATCCAAGAATTGTTTAATATACTATTTGATTAATGCTTGTAATCCTCTTTCCAAAATAATAAACAAGTTTAGGAAGTAATATATATAATATATCTATGTTCAATAATGGAGTCAAGAATAATATATTTATAAAGGAAACCAATTTGATAGAGCCCTATTAATGAATTCAGGAAAATCAATACATTTAAAAAATAATATTAAGTAGTATATACATGTTTACAACGATGATAGAAGGTGTCATAGGGTAGAGTAAATATAAGAAATGGTTATAAGGTATAATAACCCCTATATGGCACCTTTGATTACCTGATATATTGTATCTCAATCTCCATTTTGTACTATCTCATAATATACTAACTATAGTGCCCCATGTAAGACTAAAATTGGATCACCTTGGTTCATGTCATATTATCGCTTCATTACCATAATTACATTATTAAAAATATAGGCTATAAATAGTTTGTAGGTATATACAAATCATAGGTAACTAATTAAATTCTTGAGTGTATAGATTTAATACCATCTGGATAAAATAATCAATGAAATTTATTTCCCTTATGGCAAAAGAAAATGTGGACAGTTTAGCATGTGAGCTCTGTCACATTTTAGAATATCTGACAATTATGGATAATCCCCTCGGTGATATAAATAGATATTAATGATTTTCAAATAAATTATTACATTTTTATTTTCTTGTATGGAACTATCTATTGACTTAATCTTAAAACAAAGCAAGATTTTATTCATTAAATGAAATAGCCATAAATTTGGGTGCTAATTAGCCAAAAACTAGAATCTAATGCATGAAGGATAGCACCATTTTATTCCAATATGATGCAGCTACAAGATAATATTCTTAGCTTGAATTTGTACCTATTTATGAAGGACAAATTTAGGAGTATGGTGCAACACAGTAAAAGTCTATTTCATGTGAAATCAAAACTAATCAAGGCTAAATTTTTATTTAGCTATGACATCCCACTATTATCCATATGCCTAAAAACAATCATTCACATGTCTAAATGGTTCAATAATTTTAAATAGTTTGAATGATGTTCACACTTAATGTATCTTCAATAAGGTATAATAATGGGTTAATATTGAGATGAGAAGTATGGTCATGGTAGTATGAAATGTAGTAAAATTGGAAAGATTTAAGTGTTAAATATTATACAAACCTATTGATATTTAAACAATAATATAAAGACCACAAGATAATAAATTGATATTTTATTATGTGAATTTATGGACTTACTAACCCTAAAAGTATTAAGAGAAATACCATATGAGACATTAATTGACTAATAATTATATATTCACTCAGCATCCTCCAAATTAATGCTAGTGATAGGATAATATCAATGATATATTTATATATATCTTAACTTGCCCTACCTAGAAGATTGCTAGCCAAATTGATAAAAGATTAAACCACTCTAATAGATGGTAAACCCTTATGGGATTTAGGAAATGAATAAATTAATTATTAATGGTGGGATATATTTTAAATGTACTATGGTCTTATGATATTATGGTTTAAATGGTTTTTGTTTAAACCAATGGAAATGTCATGTCCCCTTTTTCATGGACATTGACAGGCTTGATGATTAGCCTATTATGCGACCTTCATAGGCTGATTGGATGGATAGAGGGTCATGATGGAGATTGGCTTGGCTTTGATTTACAGAATTCCTATAGTTGGCTCTCATTCAGGTTATTTTAGACACATTGGGCCTGAGCTCCTATTATTTAGGGATATTTGACATACAACGGAGCACCCTTGTTTTGATATGGTCATGTGCAGAATCACTCCCTGGTTCACCAACTTCAGATGGTTCGAGGATCCGACATGTACTGAGGGAGATATTAATATTTGATTGATTTAATCAAATATTAATTATTTGGTCTAATTTTAAATTAGATATTAATTAATTATTAATTAATTAATTATTTGGTCTAATTTTAAATTAGATATTAATTAATTATTAATTATTAATTAATTGGTCTAATTTTAAGACCCAAATTCTAATTTAAGAAGCCCAAGTTCTAATTTGAGGAATTCTAATTTTAGAACCCCAAGTTCTAATTTGAGGAAATCTAATTTTAGCAAGCACACCTTTGGAAGGGTATAAGAGTTCTCATGGGAGAGAGCTTGGATTATGCATAGATTATTGATTATTGAAAATTGAAGAAATTCTTCTGTGAAGACTGAGCCAAGGGTTCTAGAATTCCATTGCAATGGAGAACGTCAACTCTTCATTGTGTGCGATTTAGAGGCTGTGAAATATCAACTGATTTATTGCCAAATTGAGAGATAGCTTCATCCAAAAGTTATCACAGAGGTACAGATTTGAGAGATAGCTTCATCCAGAAGTTATCACAGAATTTTAGGTTTGAGAGATAGCTTCACACAGAAGTTATTACAGATATTCTAGGTATTTCTTATTTAGTTTTTGATCCAATAAGTTATACAGATATAGATCTGCTGTGTTAGAATCATATATTTTTGAGATCAAGTTATTCAGCTATCAGGGGTTAAGAACAAATAGGTTGGTGGCCATACTAAGTCCGTACAGGTCCGTACAGATCTGCTCAGGCACCGACCTTGGCAGACAAAGAGCTTCCAGTGATTGACATCGGTCGACTGAAGACCGACATTGGTAGAAAGCTGATCGACAGTGACCGACGTCGGCGAGATATCGACCGACGACGACATCTGTGTGTCGACACAGAAAAGCAGAGACCTTCCAGAATCTAGATTTCACTTCCAGATTAGCAAAAGCCAGGGTTTTAAGACCAAATTTTAATATTATTTTATTTGTATAACAGAGACTCAATTGTGTAATCGTCCAGAAGAACAAGTGATGAGATCTTTGATTTGCTATTGAGATATTATATTGTGATTTGTTTATGCATATGTGAATCTATTCTACAAAATTGTATCTTGTTCAGAGATTTATGTGTTTATATATTCCCTATTTGAAAGGGGATATTACAGTTATTCAGAGCTTATTGTGCAGATAAAGGAGCCCCTAAGTAAGGGACATCACAGTGGCATCAGAGCTAATGTCTTGCCATCCTGTTGGGTAGTTTGGGTAGATTGAATCAGAAAAGTATCATAATGACTTCATATACTCAGAGATAGTGGGACAATGATATGAAGAAGCTGGAACTAAGTTTGAAGAGGTTGAATGAATCTCTTTCATATCCTACATCCAAAAACAAACCCACACGGTATATGACAGCGAATGAGGAGTGGGAGTTAGTACCACCTCGAGTTCAGAAGTTGTTGCCTTTTGATCACTTTGTTAAGCTGAGGAGAGAGCACTATAGATCACTTAGGCGAGAGAGCAGCATGTCCTATGATTATTATGATTATTATGAGATAGGAGATAGTGAAGATGAGGATGAGTTAGATGCTTGTACTCAGAGTGTGGAGGTGTGCTCAGATGTTAGTGCACTGAGGGTTGATGATCTCTCAGCTATGGCAGAGATTGTAGAAGAGTCCTAGGATCCTATTATTGTAGATGACACCCAGGAGAATGCAGTGGACAGTTTTGAGGACTTAGTTTCACCGGCAGTCTCTTTCAGAATAGAAGAGTTAGACAGTGATGCTACAGTTGTTGATACTCTGTATGTTGATATGAGCTTTGGAGTTGATTCACAGAGTATGGATGGTATTACTCTAGAGATCAGTGATTTTGAGTCTACTCTTTTGGACCATGCATCAGAGGAGGATTGTAGGAGACAATCTAGCCAGTACCACCATGTGTCTAGTCAGCTGAGAGTTAGTGAGCGAGACATTGCTACCGCTTTCAAGCATTTTGATGCTGCTCATCAGTTGTTAGTAGTTTATGGATGGGGTTCTCCTACTAACATCGAGCAGGGAGGTAGTTATTTATCCTTGACAGAGATCCACTCTTTATGGGAGGCTATCCAGATTCTGAGATAGGATTATATGCAGTTGGTTGCCGACAGAGATTATCTTATGGAGTGGGGTAGCACAGCATATGATGCATTGTTGGTCGAGGAAGATAAGGTGAGTGAGCTTACTCAGCAGCTAGAGGTGACTTCTAAGATTCTTAAGACTATGCAGTTAGCTTATGAGGAGTCACAATTTCATTTGGCTAAGATGACCATGGAGTTAGAGCATTTACGGTCTTCACCAGCCCCAGACTCAGAGGTTAGTACATTGAGTGTTGTTGGTGAGTACGTTCCTATAGTTGTAGCTGAGGAACATGTTGTTGAGGCTGACACATCGGTTTAGGATTTGGGAGTACCTGGTTCTGATGAGTTTGGGATACCTCTCCAAATTGATTCTTCTCACACAGATGACAATGTGGTCCAGTTGGTTGTGCCACCTTTATAGAGAGATCAGTTTTGGTGTGTGGGGGAGTACATTGATGCTTCCACATATAATTTTTACTGCATGGAGTCATTCATGGAGTATTAGCTGGATAGTGCAGGTGTTCATCTGGATTCACATAGGGTGACAGAAGGTGTTCTCATCTAAGGTACTGGTGTTATTAGCAGATTGGGTGGGGAGATTATAGGGATCCTATCTACTAGGCTACCTCACAAGGATTTTGAGGTGGGGTATGCTCATTATTCTTCTTTTGACCCAGAGAGAGAAGATTTGATTTCACACAGGTGTAGATCGGCTCCAGTTTCTTACCATCCATTATGGGATGGATTGGCAGTTTGAGTTGTCCATTCTACTTGGGTTATGATGCTTCGAGAGTTTGGTTCTCATGTGTTCTTGACTATGGTAGTTGTGCTCTTAGAGTTTGGTTGAGTTACATTCACCAATTTGATTATGGGTTCCTCTTTGTTCTAATTTTGCTGATGTTGCAAGTACTTGCATTGATTCACAGCAGTGCAGAGCATAACTACATTTGGGATCCAGGTGGATCGAGTAGTTCATTGTTTCAAGATTGCTTAGGGACAAGCAATTTATGGAGGGGCGGATTGTCATGTCCCCTTTTTCATGGACATTGACAGGCTTGATGATTAGCCTATTATGCGACCTTCGTAGGCTAATTGGATGGATAGAGGGTCATGATGGAGATTGGCTTGGCTTTGATTTACAAAATTCCTATAGTTGGCTCTCATTCAGGTTATTTTAGACACATTGGGCCTGAGCTCCTATTATTTAGGGATATTTGACATACAACAGAGCACCCTTGTTTTGATATGGTCATGTGTAGAATCACTCCCTGGTTCACCAACTTCAGACGGTTCGAGGATCCGACATGTATTGAGGGAGATATTAATATTTGATTGATTCAATCAAATATTAATTATTTGGTCTAATTTTAAATTAGATATTAATTAACTATTAATTAATTAATTATTTGGTTTAATTTTAAATTAGATATTAATTAATTATTAATTATTAATTAATTGGTCTAATTTTAAGACCCAAATTCTAATTTAAGAAGCCCAAGTTCTAATTTGAGGAATTCTAATTTTAGAACCCCAAGTTCTAATTTGAGGAAATCTAATTTTAGCAAGCACACCTTTGGAAGGGTATAAGAGTTCTCATGGGAGAGAGCTTGGATTATGCATAGATTATTGATTATTGAAAATTGAAGAAATTCTTCTATGAAGACTGAGCCAAGGGTTCCAGAATTCCATTGCAGTGGAGAACGTCAACTCTTCATTGTGTGCGATTTAGAGGCTATGAAATATCAGCTGATTTATTGCCAAATTGAGAGATAGCTTCATCCAGAAGTTATCACAGAGGTACAGATTTGAGAGATAGCTTCATCCAGAAGTTATCATAGAATTTCAGGTTTGAGAGATAACTTCAAACAGAAGTTATTACAGATATTCCAGGTATTTCTTATTTAGTTTTTGATCCAATAAGTTATACAGATATAGATCTATTGTGTTAGAATCATATATTTTTGAGATCAAGTTATTCAGCTATCAGGGGTTAAGAACAAACAGGTTGGTGGTTGTACTAAGTTTGTACAGGTCCGTATAGATCTGCTCAGGCACCGAACTCAGCAGACAAAGAGCTTCCAGTGACCGACATCGGTCGATTGAAGACCGACGTCGACAGAAAGCCGACCGATAGTGACTGACGTCGGCGAGATATAGACCGACGATGGCGTCTGTGTGTCGACACAGAAAAGTAGAGACCTTTCAGAATCTATATTTCACTTCCAGATTAGCAAAAGCCAAGGTTTTAAGACCAAATTTTAATATTATTTTATTTGTATAACAAAGACTCAATTGTGTAATCGTCCAGAAGAACAAGTGATGAGATCTTTGATTTGCTATTGAGATATTATATTGTGATTTGTTTATGTATATGTGAATCTATTCTACAAAATTGTATCTTGTTCAGAGCTTTATGTGTTTATATATTCCCTATTTGAAAGGGGATATTACAGTTGTTCAGAGCTTATTGTGCAGATAAAGGAGCCCCTAAGTAAGGGACATCACAGGAAATATATTGTTATAATGTATTAAAGACTTTATGTGTTAGTGTGGAAGCTTTGGGTAACATATTTGAGGTAGTACCATGATGATATGGTTGATTAAGAATCATGGCATTATTTTTACATCAACAAGAGTAGCCAAGTTGGTCTTGGAATACTTGGGGTTGAATAAACACTAAAAAATGTTTTATGATTGACTTGTTTAGCATGCGACTAACATATTATGCTAATGACACTAGTTAGATAGTGAAAGTTTAATGTTATGCATTATTCTAAGGTTTGTTTTTTATGTTTTATGTAAACACTAACTTAGTGAACCATGATGATTCACACTTGTTGACTTTTGGGGAAATAATATTATTTAAAAAAATCATTGCATTTTTCTAGTACGTAATTAGAGGGGTTATTATAGACGAGGTGATCTAAATTATGAGTAGATCCTAGATGATGTATTTCCTAGATGGATTCTCCAAATACAACCTAGTCTTGGTCAATTCAGAAGATTAAATCAAAACTACATTCACCAATAAATGGGTTATATTCACCTATAAGTGAATTCCATTTGGTTTGATCAATATTGGAGTAACATTTCAAAAGTAGATGGATTTTGATTTTGAAGATTTAACTAGAAAATGCATAATAGTTTATATGGATGAATTGAATGTGTTTTTAAAATACAAGTTAGATCACATACATCACTTATAAAAGGTATTCAAAAGATGTATAAACTATCTAACTCCTCTAAACCCAATGAGAAGTGTGTTCATTATCACCAAAGGTAAGCTTCTCAGTCATATCATCACATAAGAATGTATTACTATCGATCTATAAAGAGATGATGTGATTTCTAAATTACATATGCCTAATAACAAAGAAGAATTAAAATCCTTCTTTATAAAAATAAACTTTAATTTTAGATTCATTTATGGATTTTTCAAAATTTTAAAATCTCTAAATGTTATGTTCAAATAGGATGTAAAAGTGAAATGGTATGCTAAATCAAAATAGGACTTCCAAGACATAAAATATGTTATCATGTAAGACCTAGTGCTAATCATCTTAGATTACACGTAGGATTTTTACATTTACCCTTTTGATTTTGATCACACCATTGATGCCTACCTCACACAAATATTGGATGGAGAAGAACATCATGTTGATTTTATGAACACCAATCTCAACGATGTAGAACTAATATATTCCACCCTTGACAAACATGCTTATGTACTACTAAAGGTTTTGAATATATTCAGGCATTATATCCTGAGAAATAAACTACATGCAATCATCCTAGACATGGCCATTAAGCAAATGTCAGGTCAGAATGAACTAGGTGAGTGTAAAGGTAGATGGATGACAAAGTTTCAATAATATGATTTACAAATCAAAACTACCAAGTTAGTTATAGGATAGGGAATTACTCAATTAATTACCAAAATTGATCTAAGGATCAATACACACCAAGTGGATAAAGAGCTTGTACTATAATAGGATTGTTACACCTCAATCATACACTATTTGATCTATGGGAACACACCCCCTAGACTCAACCAAACATAAAAGGGAGCCCTCGGGTTGAAGGCTATGTAGTATATACTAAAGAAAGGAGTCCTCTTCAAAAATAATCATGAGGGCATATACATTATATGATTATCACAAGTAGAAGACAAGGAAGTAATAATTGTAGAATATGATTAAAAACTAAGTTAGCTCATGAATTAGTCAATAAATATCAATATAACCATAAATAACTAATGTGTTAATCATAATACCTCAAAGAGTGGTGCTAATGAATTTGATAAGCTAATTAAAAAATAAAGATGATGCAATACCTTCTAAGTAGTGTCCCTTATCCAAAAATGTTCAATAAGCATGTTTTTCCATGGATTTGGTGCTCCAAGTCTTTGTTAATGAGGTGCAATAGGAGCCTCCACCATCTCTTAGTTCACCAATGACTTATATTATTAAATTTGGTCTAATTGGGTGAATGAGTGAATCTTATTTGAAAGTATTTTTGCATAATAAGTTTACACAATACAAGCTTGTTTGAAGGTACTTCTGCATAGTAAGTTTACATAAAATAGCTTTGCGAAGACATTTATGCATAATAAATTTACATAAATAGAGATTAAAATTGATGGTATCAGCTCACTTATTTATAGCTTTGTGAAATGTTCAAGATTAACCATGACCATCCTTCTTGAGATCAAGATGTGTGGCCATAGATTGATTCAATTTTGGAGATAAAATAAATAAATATTGTCACCAATATTTGGAATAATGTGACATTGATGAGGCATGGGAGATCTTAATCCTAATATGTATCCCATTAATGGATGATAAATTCCACCCTTATAATGATGTCATGGGATGATGCAAAATTGAATAATAAATTTCTAGTAAAATAGATATTCAACAACTTACAAGGAATTTCCACTTAAGATCCTAATTTGGATTTAATTTGAGTGACTTTAATTAATTTTTTTGAAATTATTTTGAAATTTATTGCATGTTTAATCAACCCAGTCAAAAATGTCATTTTACTGAGTTATAATTTGACTTAAGTATAATCATAAGAAGGTGGTAGTTGCATACAAGGTAATACCCTAGTTAGGGTATTATAGATGTGAATTGACACATGCATGTGATGTGTGAAAATGAATTATAATATTTTAGTGGTCTAAGATGCCATTTTATGTGATCACAATTTAACTTGAAGTGATTTAAGAAAAGATAATAATCACATAAAATGCATTACCCCATTTAGGGATCCATAAGCACAAATTGGCACCTATCTATGACAAGTTCAACTGATTTAGAGTGTTTTAGTGATTTTTTTCTAGATTGTACATTGTCATAAAATATAATTTAGATTGATAATTTTAGCATAATAGTGATAAGAATTGGATGTCTACATTTTACCCCTATTTGATAAGGTGTTCCAAGACACTAGATGAAGCAATGATTTTCAAAGAATGAAATCGTCATTAAGAATAAGTTGGAAGGTAATGATTGAAGAAATAATTAAGACCCATGATTCCCCCTTAATAATGAATATGAGGATGAAGGAAAGGGATGGATTCTTGAGAAAAAGAGAAAGAGTGAAATTAAACCAGGGATGAGATTAAATCCATATGAGATAATGCTTGCACATGAAAATTCCTAATGATCAAAATATAATAGAATATGATGGGCCCAAAGGTGGGGAGAAGTGGTAAGAATGCATCCAAAAATAGAATTGGTATACTTTGACATACCCAAAATAGGGTAAAATTTGTAGGCTTAGGAAATGATTGATCCTAAAATAAGTTGCATGCTTTGAATTACCAAAATGAGATCAAAAGCTACAGAGCTTAGAATTATAATATAAATAAAATGAGAGCATTGATCCATAGAAAAGAGGTTAATGAATCAATAATGTTCCCCAACATAGTAGATTTTATTGGTTGATGAATTGCTTTTACCTTAGGAGAGCTGATTTGGCCACTGATAATTGATTTTACCACAATAGGGCTGATTGGATTGATGATTGGTATAAATATTTTTCCCTAGTATGGAAAATTAGCAAGCATAGCTCAAGGATATAACCTATTTCATAGATTAAATATGATAAGGCACAAATGTAGATGTGAGGGTCTAATAGCTAAATAAGCCACAAAAACCCAGGCATACAAGGATGCACAAAGTGATAAAAGAGATGATTAGAAGAATAATGGTGACCGAGCTGACCCAAGATACATCATGTATCTAGGTGTTACCTACATATTCTAGATGGACCTCAAGCCAATGTAATTCTCCTAGAAGTGGGAGAAAATGGATTAAATAAATAAGAATAGAAGAAAGATGGACCAATGTTCAATTATGTATATGATATCATATTTAGGTAGTAGATATGTAGGATAGTGTGTTCATAGATGTTTTTGGTGCCATATTGACTATTGTACCTTGGATAACTTGGTGTTTAATACAATAAAATAAATGTATGCATCATAAGTATGAATAACTTATAATAACATTATATTTCATTTGTGATTGACCTATTCAAATATGGATAATTATAAGTAAAGATAATTATAAAAAATACCAAAACCAAAGTTAAAACTATTTAAATTTTAATAAAAAACAAAGTAAATAAAAGGATAAAAATAAGGCAAAATACAAAAATGTAACTAACTCAAAATCAATATATGAAATATCTAGATCTAAGTAGGAACAATAATGTACTTAAAAAACAAGAAAACAAAGTAAGGATAAGTTGTAAATAACATGGAATCAAGATATAAATTATCAAAACCCACACATTAAAAAGACTTAAAAATATATATTAAATAATTTAAATATAAATGTAAACAAGTCAAGACCAAGGTAAGGCCAGTCTTAAAAAAATTATGAAATGTATTCAAACATGACACCAAAACAGCATAGCAATAAATAAAATAAATAAATCACACATAAACCACAAAATAATAATATAAATCAATCAAGAAATTAGAATTAAAGTCTTATAAACCTAAACAAATAGTAATAAAAAAACAATGGTTAATCACAATGTTACTAGAGATAGAAAACAAATTGCTTGTGCATGTGTAAGATAGGCATTATGCTCTACGATAGGGTGACCCCTAAGCTAAGTGATAAAGACAACAATACCATGACATACAATCAATAGACACAAGGTTTTCCCCAAGCTAAAGGGAAACAATGACATATAAACAAGATAAATAAAAACTACCCCTATGCTATAAGAGATAATGAAATAAACAAATAAAATGGATGAAGAGAAGAAAAGGGAAGGGTATCTGAGCTGACTATAGATATAATAGGTAAATGGACATTTCCTACATAGTTCCATGGACACAAGATCCAATATGAACTTCAACCCAAATTTAGTTCTCCCAAGATATGGGATAGGATAAAATTGATGATAAGAAAACATGATGGATTTGTAGAGGAATATGGGAATGGTATCACAAAATGATGAGTGCATAAGAAAATAGTGTATGGTTTAGGTGAAACCACACTAAAAGATAAGATATGAGTAGACACAAATGAACTAAATTAAGAATTTTGAATGTTTACTTCTATAGTTGATAAAGTAAAAAAGTTTTCAAAATGGTGAGAGCATAAGAAAGGCCAAGGGTACAATGATGGATCTTGTTCAAATGAACAATGCACATAATGGTGACTCATAAAATAGCAATATCTTTGGCTTAATTTTATCAAAAAATGGTGAGATCATGGCTTAGGGGTGATAGAGCTAACCTCAGTAGAAATTGAGCATTGCTAGATAATCTAGAAGAAGACATTTTAGATCAAGAAGATTAAGACATGAACTAAGGATCTCAAGATGTGAACTAACACAAGGAATCCAAAGCATAAAGCCAAAATTAAATGGGAAACACAATGTCATCTCATGGAAAAGAAGGTAGAATTGTCTACAAACTTAGAGTGTGAGTGAGCACAAGATGACGTAAGTTCAAAATAAAAATAGAATAGGTAAGTGTCTATACAAATGGCCTTCAAACCAAATATAAAATTTCACCCAAGTTACTTAAATCAAGTGTGAAAGGTAAAGTAATAGCATTTGGATTAGAAATTAGAAAGGTAAAATTTCAAATTTGGGTGAAAAGGACTTTAAATTTTTTAATTAATAAATAATATAGACTCAAAAAAACAACGTAACGATGTTATTTTAGAAACACAAATACAAATGTTTTGACTAAAATTTGAACAAGGATAAAAATGCTTTAGATTGTACTTGCGTAATACCTCTTTGTTCAAAATAAATGGTGTACAATAAGATTTTGGTTTTTAATACATTTCTGGTTCACATAAATAATTTTTAGACTCAAAAAGACAATACAAGTAAACAAGAACTAGAAAAACACCAAATTTTACGTCCTATCCTAGAAATTGACAAGGTGGCTTCATACTCTTAGATTTCCTCTATATACTCCTTGATAGGAAATAAGTTGTAAATTTAATAAAATTAGATGCACAAGAAATGTAGGGTTTTTAAGCCCCCTTTCTCTCAATATATCATATTATGACATAAAAATTTGGTGTACTCACCTTTCACCAATAGTACTTCATGAAAAAATGGTGTTTATCTAAAAGCTATCAAGTATCACACGTTCTAAATGGTACCATAAGTGTGATTAACACTAGGGTACAACACATCATTTGGATTCAAGTTAATCAAATTATTGTGAACAGGTATTGTCTTTTTCACAACCATTACATCCATAAATTTATCATTGTAGTGTGATTTCTAAGTTAAATATTCAATCTAAGGCATGTTTTACTAATGAAGCTTGTTTAAACACTCAAATAAGCATCCCGATAAGTTGACCTCAATTTGTATACCATACCATGGATTGTGGTTGAAATGATGTTGAGAGATGAATTTATAGGTCAATGCTTCCCTAGATAAATCATGGGGAGGCTATGAACTCCTTCCGATAAGCCAAGATGCATGAAATAAAAATTGTAGAACTTTAGTGACATTTTCAGATCATCCAAATCATGCAGATTTTGGGGAGTGCCTTAGAGACATTCCATCCACACTTGGACTAAGTGACAAAATCAATAAGTGAATCATTTTTGGATCACCCAAGTTCATTAAATGGGATGAGGGGAGAGCATACATGCTACACTTGGTTTGTGAAACAAACACACAATAAACAAACAATCAAAAAAGCATAAAATCTCTTAAGAGCACTTATCTAAAGTTTGAGTTTGTTTAACAACACCAAATGAAATATGAAGTGAGATTTTCCTTTTATTGTTGTTAAATATAAACTAAGTGTCTTAATTCTGTAAAACATAGAATTAGAAGTATAACAAAGGGGTGTAAAATATCAAAACAAAATTAAACTTTGATTTTTTAACTCTTTAGAATTTGACATAGGGTGATCTTATCAATTTGTAGATTGAACCTACCATATTTTAGAGTAATACCACTATTCAATAGAATGATTTCACTATTACACAAAAAAAAACACATTGTCTAGTGATCCTATTGATTAATAGGATGATCTCTCCAATTAATAGGGAAATCTTGTAGATAAATAGGGTGAAATCACTGAAATGATAAAAATAAAAAACACAGTAGTTACCTAAAGGGTTTGGTTTAGGATGATTTCAATGATATTAGGCAACCCCATCATTCCATAGGTCAAACCTATTGATCTTTAGGTCAATTTTGTCATAAAGTAAAAACACACAGACAAGGATGAAAAACATAAAAGTTGATTTCACTATTTGTATGGGTGATCTCAATATTGCTTATAGTGATTCCACCATTCCATAGGGCATTCTCACTAATGTTCAAGATGAATTTGCCAATTTACAGGTCAATTCTATTATTTGGTCCAAAAGTCATGAAACTCAAAAATTAAAGAAAATGAGGGGCAAATCATCCTCAAAAGGGGGTCTAAGTGTTTTATTAGAATGGATAAAATGATGTTCAATATGTGTGGTCCCATTGAGAATGACATAATGTATAATGGGATTACAAAATAAGTTAGCTTTTACGTTAGTCAATAAATCTCAAGATAAGCATAAAGAACTAACATGTTAAGCCTACTCACTCAAGGGGAGGCACTAATGAATTCAATTAACTAATTAAAAAAAGAAGATGATGCAATACCTTCCAAGTAGCATCCCTCCTCAAAAAATTATCAATAAGCATGATTTTCCCTTGATTTGGTACTCCAAATCTTTGTCAATGAGGTGTAACATGAGCCTTCATCATCTCTTAGTTCATCAATGGCTTAGGTTCTTTAATTTTGTCTAATTGGGTGAATACGTGAATATTGTTTAAAAGTATTTATGCATAATAATTTTACATAATTCAATATTGTTTGAAGGTATTTATGCATAGTAGGTTTATAAAAAAAAATATTTGTGAAGATATTTTGTCATAATAACTTTACACAATAAGATATTAAAATTGATTGTCTTGTCTCTCCTATTTATAGCTTTATGAAATGTTCAGGATCAACCATGACCATCCATCTTGAGATCAAGATGTGTGGCCATTGATTGATCCAATCTTTGAAAGATAAGAAATAAATCTTGTCATCAATATTTGGAACAATAGGGCATTGATGAGGCATGGGAGAGCTTAATCTTGATACTTATCTAATTAATGGCTTATGGATGCCACCCCTATGATGATGTCATGGGATGATGCAGGATTTAATAATGACTTTCTATTAAAATAGATATTCAAAAACTTTTAGGGAATTTCCACTTAAGCTCCAAATTTGTTTTTAATTTGATTAAGTGACTTTAATTCATTTTCTATAATTACCCTATTTAAGGTAACACCCTAAAATAGCTGTTGCTTATGAGGTAATACCCTAGTTAAGGTATTATAGATGTGAATTAACACATGCACATGACATGTGTGGTTGAATTAGAAGATTTAAGTGGTTAAGGACATCATTTTATGTGATTTAAATTTAACTCAAAGTGATTTAAGAAAAGATAATAATCACATAAAATGCATTACCCCATTCAAGGATACATAATAAAAAATGGGTACCTATACATGACAAGTTCGACTGATTTAGAGTACTTTAGTGAATTTGGTTCAAATCATACATTGTCACAAAATATCATTTAGATTGACAATTTTAGCATAATAATGATAGGAATTATATGCATATAATGTCAAACATACATGATAAGTTGGGATCTAGACAACCTATAGTAAATGTAATAGCACACAATATACTTTACACAGGGTATTACTAGACTATGTTGTTCAAAGATGTACATGCCCATGTTCAAACATGAAATTTGTGTCAAACCCTTCTCAAAATTGAAATCAACACAACGATGTCATTACAATGAGTTATAAAAGCAATAACATTCACCTAATGGGGGCCAAAATTCATGGTGGTCATCAACCCTAATTCTTTAGTGGGCCATAAATTTAATCTTACAACTATAGACTATTATATAAAGTGGGTTAAATTAGTTTTAAAAAATAAAACCACTATCACTGAAGTCATCAAGTTCATGTAAATCAATATAACCACCCAGTTTGGGACCCTAATCTCATTAGTATGTGATAATAACCCTACATTTCAATCCATAGATTTAACCAAATGGGCAATTGATAATAGAATCACATTGAGATTCTCATAAAATCACTACCTGTAAGGGAATGGAATATAAAAATCCATTAATAAAAATATAATCGATACCATAAAGAAATATACAAAAAGAACCCTAGGAATGACACTCATTACTTAAATTTGCTATGTGGGCTAATCATACAAGGCATAGGAAAGCACTCAAAATATCACAATTCCTAATGGTCAATAGATTGGAGTTAATACTCCTAATTACATTTAGGTTATCTACATAAAATTTCTTACAACAGTATATAGAACAAGATGATAAAGTGAACTATAGGTTCTTGGATGTTGTCTAGCTAGAGGAAGGCTCGAATGAAGCCTTACTTAACTTTAATAAACATTGAGACACTATAAAATGATGGTTTGATAAAAGGATAAAGGTTATATACTTTATGATTTTTGATCTAGTACTATTTTGGGATAAATATCACAAAGAATCCCTGTACTTGCCAAATTTTTCCCCCTCTAGATTGGCCCCTACCAGATAGTCAAACAACTCAACCAAAATGATTTATGAGTTAAGGAAATAAAAGGCAAAGACATACCACTAATGATGAATGAATAGTTCCTAAAGCATTACTTCTTAAATTATCCTTCCAATTTTATCTCATATTAACCTTGGTAATGGTGATAATTTATATATTAGACTAGTTTACTTTTGTTATGTTTTCTTATTTTTATTGTTGTTTTGTTCCTACATTTGTTATGTTTTATTTTTAGTGTTGTTTTGTTATTATAGTTTTTACCTCTCATAAAAACTTTACCCTGATATAGACTTAAAATTAAATCTAAGGAGTAATCCCAATTGAAAATATCCTTTAGATAACTCGCAGTAAGTAACCACCATTAACGATGATGAAATACGAGAGGTATAGTTAAACATTGGAATACCAAAGGCAAGATTTAATTTTAAACAAGTCAAAGGTTATAATAGAGTTTTTTACATTTCATGTCTTTGATGCCAATTTTTATTAGATAAATGAATGAATTTTATAATAGCCTCATGTCTTGATAAAAGCCATCAAAGCTGCACTTACTAATAAAATCGTGAAAAGTGAGATCACTAAACCAATATAAAATCAACTGGGTATTTAGATCTTTTAAAACACTCCATCACCCTTGGATTTTTACAAAACATTAAATTTATATAACTACCAAATATATTCATTAAAAAACCTTAAAATAAGGATAGAATAACATGTATAATCTAAATTTTGAGTCTTCCTCAAAGGGTTATTTACGCAGCCTCCATCATAAGCTTTCTAACCTAGCTAGAAGTGGAGAAAGGATTGAATGAGACCATATGTATCTATATTATGGAGATAAAATACTATATGGTAGTATATCAATGCCTTTACTATTCCCCTCCAAGCCGTATAAACAATAATTCCCCCTTTGGGAGATGTAATGCCCAACATGACCTAGACTTGTTTAAGTGAATCAATTAGAAAAGTATCACCTCACACACACTGATGATTTTATATGGGAATAATGTTTATTATTTCACTTTTTTTACGTTAATTTAGTGCCTTTTATTATGATGTGTTTAAATATTAACTTGTAGTTTGTGTTTTGTATAGGAATAGAGGTTAAAAACATGGGTTTTAAGTGTTTAAACACCACTTTCCCCATGGAATTCACTATTTTTTGTTTCCAACACACCCCCTTTTCATGTTAAAATTAGGGAACCATATTTAAAATTATAACTCATAGTTTCCATACATTGTATCCCACTTAGACCAACTTTTTTACGTGAGAAACCTCAAATTCCCATTCTGCCCTGGTCTCCCCGAGTGTATTGCATATTTGTAATGAACTATTGATCCTTATTGAGATCCCATATGACTTATGAAGTTAAAAAAATCAAGTCTTGGAGATATCCAAAAATAAACCGTGCTCTTTCTTACTTATATAGTTTAATTCACTAACTTTTTTTAGGATTATTTTCATTGAAAACTCCTAGTGTCTCAAACTCCTGGAGTCTCTATCTCTTAACATGTCAAATTCCTGGAGTCCTACATGGTAACTTATGAAATATATATTTTTAATAGATGATAATTTTATCCATCACATTTATTTTCATTTTACTCAACCTCTTTTTATGGATTTATGTAAGAGGAATGGTTGAATGAAAATGAGCTACATGGATAGCTATCAACAAAGTTAGAGCCTATGAGATTTTATCCAACTAGGGTTTCTCATTGTCAGATATATCAATATCCCATAATTGATAGATATGGGAGAGCCTAATTAAATGAGATAGTGATACACCACCCATAGTTAGAGCCTATTAGAGCTTAGCTAATTAGGGTACCCTAAAGTTAGAATGGTCAGTCTCCTAAATCTATCAAAGATGTTAGATCCCAAGAGAGCTTGACCAAATGAAAGCATGCCACATGGCCCAAAATTCAAAGCTATTAGGATCCAAAAAATAATATTGACCCACTATTAGATGTGTCAATCTCTTAGGTTTAATAGAAATGTCAAATCCTAAGAGAGACTAACTAAAAAATAAATTTCCATTTGGCCCGTTATTAGGCTTGTCAGTTTCTTAGACCTGATAAAGATGTCAAGTTTTGAGAGAACCTAACTTATCACATAAATCCATAAGGAATTTATATATAATATTGGTATCGAGATCCACATAGACCCTAGGACTATCATAATGAAGTATAATTAGGTCAAAATGGCTAATCAAAAGATGTCACACATACTCTAGCTGACCTTTTCCTTCCTCAAAGTGCATAAGGATGAAGCACTAGGCCATGCCTAGGTGTAAGCCATTATAACATGAATTAATGAATAGAAGACACATGACATAAATAAATAAATACTTAGGAAACCTTGAAAATGATATGTTTAAGTGACTACCATACTCTAGGCATTAATTAAATGAGAAACTAGGCATAATTGGACAATTTAAAATGTCATGTCATAATCCCCAAATCTAGCACATGATGTATAATCGATATCTCTAAGTTTAATTTTAGAGTAAGCAATAAATAGGAGGGCAAGCCACTAACTTTAATTTTAATTCACACTAACTAAGCTTTCAAACACCATTAATATAGGATATG
This sequence comes from Torreya grandis, assembly GCA_037957365.1. Lineage (NCBI taxonomy): Eukaryota > Viridiplantae > Streptophyta > Pinopsida > Cupressales > Taxaceae > Torreya > Torreya grandis. Next base: position 1,892,379 of record JARHVA010000435.1, read on the forward strand.
TTTGTGAATCCCTATAAATGCCTCAAGATGAAATCATTAACCCTTATTGCTCCCATTTTCCCAAAATCCACTCCTTGCTTTCTACTTTGATTGATTCCCTTTGTGTTTTCCCTTTTACTTTATTTATTTATAACTATAATCCATCCCAGTTTTAATTAATGTATGTAATTAGAAATTCATCATGTCTATAAATCAATCCTAGCTCAAAAAAGATAGATCATACATACACTTATAATTGGGATACACTTGTTAAGCAGGACATGACCAATATGGGGATCTACTAGACCCATTTAGGGGATCACTTATCACAAAATATCATGTTAGGAAGGGTTATAAAGCCTACAGTCTAACATAATCACATAAAAAACCTAATGGAGTTCTAAAGGTGTACAACATTCACTTATTCTAATAAACAAGAAAGTAAATCTAATCTAGTGCACACCAAAGTCTGTGGAAAAATTGGGGGTTAGAAAAAATATAATAAACATGTATAGGGAACCTTAATAAAATTAAGTATGAGTAACACCCTAATACATGAAATATGAAAGATAGTATTATTTGAGCCAACACTTATGCTACTTGTATCAACTAAAATAGAGGAGAACAAAGAATATACTTACCTGAATGTGAACCCATCAAGACTCAATCTCTCCCTTGGCCAAAAGAGCTTTAAAAGAGGTTCTTATGGTTTGTAAGGATCTCTATGAAAGGCCAAAGCATCCAAGACTTATCCACAAGACAAGATTCTCCAAATAAGAAACCTAAGATAAGTTTCCTCAATTATAATGGTGGAAGAGTAGATTATGAAGAAGCATAACAAAATAATAAATCTTGATTGCACATATGAAATAATGGTGAAATGATCTTATAATTATAGGAAAATCTTATCCTAAATCCTTCTATAAACATTAGCTGTACAGGGTCAACCAATCGACCGAGTGTGTTTTCATGAACAATTCACTAGGTCTGAGCTAGGTCAGCCAAAAAGCTAACAAGCTAAAAAAGTGAAAAATACCCCTAAACTATATTTGGTTGACCCCATCTACCTAGTAAAATTGATTAACCAAAAGGGGTTTAAGACAAGAAAAAGGAGGGATGGAAAGAGGAAAATATTTGAGGAATATTCAAGGGAGGAAAAATAGCTTAGGGAATGGTTTTGGACCTAGTTGGATTGGTAATAATGTGGTAATAATGGAAAATAATCCTTGAAAGCACCAAAGGTATGGGCATACCTTTCCTGATGCAATCGTTACGATGTGCACTTAGAGAGATTCAGTCTCGATGGGTTCCTACAAGATTTAAAGAGTCAATATTTGATAAAAGGTTGGAAATATTATGTGTATATATATGCCCCACTTGAATTCATCATGTGTCACTAAGGTGTAATAGGGAATAGTGCTTCGATAAAGAACATAGTAACACACAACACTGATGCTAAAAAAATTAGTTGTATTTTAAAGAAAAAATGATTGAAAGTAAATTATTGAAAAGGGAAACTAATCTAAAAATTAAATGACTAAAAATTAAATGTAATTCATACCTTGAATTAACTTTATCATGGGATACTTGTCTACTATTTTTTTATTTTTGATTGTATAGGGTACAAAGACTGCTTTCAATAAACCCAAGAATACAAAATTAAAGAGCAAAAATAAATAAACACAAGAAAATCCAAGATAGTTGTTGCTATGAGGACAAGACATACTTGGGAAATTTGGCAAGCTGGGGTGACAAGTGCTATGTTAGACTAAATGACCAAGTCAAAAAAACACAAGATTAAACTAGGTAATCGAAAATCCAAGGCTACTAAAGGCTGAAAAACTCAAACAAGCTATCCTTAAATAAGAAAGGCAAACTAACCATGTCAAATCGAAGATATATATCAAACAAGATGGTTTTACATATATATATATATATATATGTATGTATATATATATATATGTATATATATATATATGTATATATATATACATATATATATATACATACATATATATATATATATATATACATACACACACACACACACACACACACACATATATATATATATATATAGGTAAAAGATGAAACGAAAATGGTAAAACAACATTGATGAGTGAGCAGTAACAATCCACATCTCACTCAACAATGGAAAAAGGTGCATAAAAGGGGAAACAACATTGTCAAGTGAGAAGAAACAAGCCAACCTCACTCAATAATGGAAAAAGGTATGAACTTAGGTGTCCATAATATCAGGATATTAAAAATTTGATAAATGGTAAAAGGAAAGTAAAGAAAGTGTAGAAATGTAAAATCATGGTGTGAATAATAGAAGAATCCATAGTTTCTCAAATATGTTGTTTCACTCTAAGGATAGATAAAACCGAGACAAAGTATTACTAGATGTTTTTAAGAGGTGAAGAAGAAGAAAATAAAGAATAAGAGAAAATAGATATGGAATCACAATTTTCCTATCAAGGTAGAAAATTAAATGGGTGGAGGGGAGAATGAAGGAAAAACCAAGGTAGATAAACTCTTTATCAAAGTTAAGACACTCAAATTAGGTTTGTCAAAATAAGAGGACTTTTAACCTTAATAACATTAAATAACTTATCTTATCTACATAAGTATTAAGTCAACAAATGTAGTATATAGATCATCTCATGAAGGCTATATGTATGAAAATTAAAATGGACCTACCTTCCCAAAATTTGTTCCTTGTTCCTCAAGACCCCTTACAGAGCCATTGGTCTAATATGAAGATTGGGCACTTGCATGAGAAAGTAGGTAGAAACACAGAGTTTTTTGAATTCCCCTATTCCAATCTATTGGCCTACCATACCCCAAAGGACCTCAGCGCTATGTGAGGCCAACTATGGAGTTTGAGCTTTAATTAGAGATAGGAGATGTGCTTATAATCACATCTTTTGGAATGAGTTTGAATTTTTAGATTTATATGTTACCTTTTATAAATCATTTCCCTTTATTTTCAAATGATTTGGATTTTAAAATTATTGATGGATTTTTCTATTCCTCCACCATATAGATTTGGAAAACCAAACATGGGTGCTAAAGATGACTTTTATTTGAATACTTGGGACTTGGTTTCTAAGAGAGAGAACTTCAAAGAGCATGGGGTCTAAGAGTCTCATAAATATAGGTGAAATAAAAGTTCTATCTTAACTTTAATCTTATTTTATTCAATGAGGAGTGAGAGGAAGGGGAAATCAAGAGGAATGACATAAAGAACAATTTGAATTACTTCAAATTTCAAAAACAACGTGACAAAGTGAAAAAGGGATATAATGACATTAAAGTGTAAGAGGAATGGTTGAATGAAAATGAGATACATGGATAGATGTCAACAAATTTAGAGCCTATTATATTTTATCCAACTAGGTTGCACATGACAAAACTAGAAGAGTCAATTAGGTAAATTACTATCCCAAACCCCTTATAAGTAACTGCTTTATCAATAACCTACTATTGATTTAGATTCCAATAATGATGTTATGATTTTTATTAGTCATTGATTATGTTTCCTCTGACCTTCAAGACAAGATGTATTCATAGCCTCTATAAAGAAAAGTACAACCAATAGGGGTAAATAATGATAGGCATAGGATAAAGGGTCTGAGTTGGCAATGGAATATTAGTTCATAATGGAATGTGTAATGATTTGGTAACAAATGAAGAATGACAATTTTAGTCACACAAAATTTTTTTAATTTCATATTTGACATAGTTTTGGTTGTTGTAGGGGCAAATATTTCTACACATGATCTTGATAGATCCATAGTATTTTATTATTATTTAGACCTCGGAGATGTTGCAATCTAATTATGTTGTATATTTTCATTCAATGAATAACTATTGTACTCAATGGTTGGCACCTTGAAAAGGTTTTCACCAATAAATTTATCTTGATTTTCCCATACTGCCTATGATAAGGTTTCAGAAAGGAATGTTGACCTTTGAATTTTATTATCTTATGTCACCTCAAAAAAGGTATCACTAGAAGATGTTGAGTCTAGAATTTGATTTTACCCTAGTGCCTACAAAAAGGTTTCACTAGGAGATTTTTCTTCTTCTGCATGAACATTGTCTTTGTCCCCCTAATATTCTACACTTGATATGTCACCATGGATGAAGTTTAACAAAGTGTGATTCAATTATTCCCAATCAATGCTTATGAGAGTTGGAATGTCAATATAATGGATATGTTAGTTGGTGGTAATGATATGTGGAATGGTAATGGAATGATGAAACACATCACAATCCATGTATAAAATACTAGGATAACTTGTGTTGATTCTAAAGTAATCATCTTTAAAAACTATGGAAAGATCCCAAATGTATTCAAATTGATATGCAAGGTATGTATAACCAATGTTGTAACAACCATGAATGTATCCTGATTTTGAAGATGAGCATGACTCAAGAGACTTTGAATCTGACATTGAGACTGATGTTGATTTTACTTCTAATGCTAAATATAATATTGGTTCAATAATATAACCTAACTCTAATTTTGATTCTTCTTCGATTTTGGATGTTATGTCAATGATGTCTTGTTAAATTTTTGGTATTGGAAAAGTAATGAACTATGATGGCATAATATCCTCTTTAAAAATAGATTTATCTAAGAATGGTTCAACACAAATTAGATCATCTAAGTAAATCACCTGGAAGAGAGGGAACGACTCGAGGGGTGACTCGATAGAGACTAGATTATCAAACTAAGACTCCTCAATAAAGGGAAAAAGGTTCAGAGACAACTCCATAGAGACTAGCTTGTCAAAGTGAGGTGTTTCAAAAAAAGGACAAGGGTTGATAGGCAACTTCACCAAGACTAGTTTATCAAAGCAAGGTTCCTTGAAAATAGGGAAGAATCAAAAAGTGATTCATTATAGGTTGACTCATCATGAATGGGTATTTCAATAATAACATTGAGATTTGGTTGGTTCTCTTGGCCTTGATTTACACTTGGTTAAAAAGTATTAATTTTGAACATATTTTGGTCCTTAAAATACATATCTTGGAGAGATAATGACTTGCTCTATTATGGATAAAAGATTGACTTAAATTTTTTAATGTGGGGAATAGTTGGCAATAGACGAGGGCCTAGAATGGTAATCCTTGGGCATTGTAAAGCTTGGTCAATAATCCAAGTTAAAATATGAGGACCTATAATGGCATTTTTTGGGTTTTTTGGAGCTTATTTGATCCCATAGACCAAAGGAGAAGGGCCTGGATAATGACCCTTGGGTGTTGTAGAACTTATTTATTCATGCACGTCGAAGGAAGAGAACCTATAATGGTAACCATTGAGCACTATGGAGCTTTGTTATTTTCACATGATAAAAAAGGAAAAAATAGAATGGTGACCCTTGGGAACTATAGAGTTTGGTTACTAATGTAGGCCAAAAGAGGAGGACCTAGAATGGTCACCTTTGAGTGTTGTGGAGCTTGGTTGATAATAAAGGCTAAAGGAGGATAATGGGGTTGGCATATGAAAATTATCATAGATTGGTTTAGTAACTAATAATTATCCCAAAAGAGGGAAATATCAACCCAAAAAAAATGGCCCCAAAAATGGTGGTATTGGTCTAGAAAAGATGCCATAGTTTGAATATGCTTTTCTATGTTTACAGAGTGTTTTGAATTTTGGTTTTACAAATGTTTAAAAGGTGCTTTAAACTCTTTAATAAAACAAAAAAAAAGTAACATGAAACTATAATAAAAATAAAATGGTGTGATACTACATAATTAGAGGAAAGAGGTTTTGAAATTAATCAACCTTCATTGGTTGAAATCGTCAAATTAGAAGAGGTTAAAATAATCTTGGAACTTAGGGTGCAGGCTAGCACACCTAAATCTACGTTTAAATTATGTCAATATCATAAAAAGCTAATCACAACTATGATGATTCATGGATAGATAATATATAATAAGAATTTTTAGATCAAGAAGATTAAGACATGAATTAAGGATCTCAAGATGTGAACTAACATAAGGACTCCTAAGCATAAAGCCAAAAATAAATGAGCAACACAATGGCATCTCATAGAAAAGAATGTAGAATTGTATATGAACTTAGAGTGTAAGTGAGCAAAAGATGACATAAGTTCAAAATGAAAATAGAATAGGTAAGTATCTATACAAATGGCCTTAAAACCAAATAGAAAATTTCACCCAAGTTACTTAAACCAAGTGCAAAAGGTAAAGCAATAGCATTTTGGATTATAAATTAGAAAGGTAAAATTTCAAATTTAAGTGAAAAAGACTTTAAATTTTGTAATTATTAAATAGTATAGACTCACATTAACAATGTAATGATGTTATTTTAGAAACACAAATACAAATGTTTTGACTAAATTTTGAACAAGGATAAAAATGATTTAGATTGTACCAGCATAATACCTCTTTGTTCAAAATAAATGGTGTCCAATAAGAGTTTAGTTTTTTATACATTTTTGGTTCACATAAATAATTTTTAGACTCAAAAAAACAATATAAGTAAACAAGAACAATAAAAACACCAAATTTTACATCCTATCCTAGAAACTAATAAGGTGGCTTCTACTCTTAGATTTCCTCTATATACTCCTTGATAGGAAATAAGTTGTAAATTTAATAAAATTAGATGCACAAGAAATGTAGGGTTTTTAAGCCCCCTTTCTCTCAAGATATCATATGATGACATAAAAATTTAGGCTACTCACCTTGCACCAATAGTAATTCATGAAAAATGGTGTTTATCTAAAAGCTATCAAGTATCACACGTTCTAAATGGTACCATATGTGTGATTAACACTAGGGTACAACACACCATTTAGATTTAAGTTAACCAAATTGATATTAAAAGGTATTGTCCTTTTCAAAACCATTACATTCATAAATTGATCATTTTAGTGTGATTTCCAAGTTAAATATTCAATCTAAGGCATGTTATAGTAATGAAGCTTGTTTAAAAGCTCAAACAAGCATCCCAATAAGTTGACCTTAATTTGTATACCATAAGATGGAGTGGGGTTGAAATGATTTTGAGAGATGAATTTATAGGTCAATTCTTCCCTAGATAAATCATGGGGAGGCTATGAACTCCTTCCCATAAGCCAAGATGCAAGAAATAAAAATTGTAGGACTTTAGGGTCATTTTCAGATCATCCAAATCATGCAAATTTTGGGGAGTGCCTTACCGAAATTCCTTCCACACTTGGAATAAGTGACAAAAGCAATAATTGAATCATTTTTGGATCACCCAAGTTAATTAAATGGGATGAGGGGAGAGCATACATGCTACACTTGGTTTGTAAAACAAACACACAATAAACAAACAATCAACAAAGCACAAAATCTCTTAAGATTACTTATCTAAAGTTTGAGTTTATTTTACAACACCAAATGAAATATGAAGTGAAATTTGCCTTTTAATGTTGTTAAATGTAAACTAAGTGTCTTAATTGTATAAAACATATAATTAGAAGTATAACAAAGGGGTGCAAAATATCAAAACAAAAGTAAACTTTGATTTTTTAACTCTTTAGAATTTGACATAGGGTGATATTATCAATTTGTAGATTGAACCTACCATTTTTTAGAGTAATACCACTATTCAATAGGATTATTTCACTATTACACAAAAAATAAAACACATTGTCTAGTGATCCTATTGATTAATAGGATGATCTCTCCAATTAATAGGGAAATCTTGTTGATAAATAGGGTGAAATCACTGAAATGATAAAAATAGAAAACACAGTAGTTACCTAAAGGGTTTGGTTTAGGATGATTTCACTAATATTAGGCAACCCCATCATTCCACATGTCAAACCTATTGATCTTTAGGATAATTTTGTCATAACGTAAAAACACACAGACAGAGACAAAAAACACAAAAATTGATTTCACTATTTGTATGGGTGATCTCAATATTGCTTAAGGTGATTAAACCATTCCATAAGGCATTCTCACTAATTTTCAAGATTAATTTTCCAATTTATAGGTCAATTCTATTATTTGGTCCAAAAGTCATGAAACACAAAAATTAAATAAAATGAGGAGTAAAGCTTCCTCAAAAGAGGGTCTAAGTGTTAAATTAGAATGGATAAAATGATGTTCAATATGTGTGGTCCCATCGAGCATGCCATAATGTATAATAGGATTATTGAACAAGTTAGCTTTTTTGTTAGTCAATAAATCTCAAGATAAGCATAAAGAACTAACATGTTAAGCCTACTGACCCAAGGGGAGGCAGTAATGAATTCAATGAGTTAATTAAAAAAGGAAGATGATGCAATACCTTCCAAGTAGCATCTCTCCTAAAAAATGGTCAATAAGCATGATTTTCCTTGGATTTTTTACTCCAAATCTTTGTCAATGAGGTGTAACATGAGCCTTCATTATCTCTTAGTTCATCAATGGCTTAGGTTATTTATTTGGTCTAATTGGGTGAATACGTGAAGCTTGTTTAAAAGTATTTATGCATAATAATTTTACATAATTCAATCTTATTTGAAGGTATTTATGCATAGTAGGTTTATAAAAAAAGAGATTTGTGAAGATATTTTGGCATAATAAGTTTACACAAAAAGACATTAAAATTGATTGTCTTGTCTCTCTTATTTATAGCTTTATGAAATGTTCAAGATTAACCATAACCATCCATCTTGAGATCAAGATGTGTGGCCATTGATTGATCCAATCTTGGAGAGCTAAGCAATAAATATTGTCATCAATATCTGGAAGAATAGGGCATTAATGAGGCATAGGAGAGTTTAATCTCGATACTTATCTAATTAATGGCTTATGTAATTCACCCATATGATGATTTCATGGGATGATGTATGATTTAATAATGACTTTCTATTAAAATAGATATTCAAAAACTTTTAGGGAATTTCCACTTGAGCTCCAATTTTTTTTAAAATATGATTAAGTGACTTTAATTAGTTTTCTACAATTATTTGGAAATTTGTTGCATGTTCAATAAAAATGGCTAGAAATGTCATTTTATTGAGTAATAATTTGACTACAGTATAATCAAAAGAAGGTGTTAGTTTCTTATGAGGTAATACCATAGTTAAGGTATCATAGATGTTAATTAACACATGCACATGATGTGTGTGGCTGAATTAAAATATTTTATTGGTTAAGTAAATCATTTTATGTGATTTAAATTTAAATAAAAGTGATTTAAGAAAAGATAATAATCATATAAAATGCATTACCCCATTCAAGGATACATAATAAAAAATAGGTACCTATACATGACAAGTTTGACTGATTTAGAGTATTTTAGTGAATTTGGTTCAAATTTTACATTGTCACAAAATATCACTTAGATTGATAATTTTAACACAATAATGATAGTAATTATATGACTATAATATCAAACATACATGAGAAGTTAGGATCTAGACAACCCATAGTAAATGTAATATCACACAATATACTTTGCATAGGGTATTACTAGACTATGTTGTTCAAAGATGTACATGCCCATGTTCAAACATTCAATTAGTTTCAAACCCTTGCCAAAAGGTAAATCAACATAACCATGTCATTACACCTAGTTATATAAGTAAGAACATTTACCTAATCGGGACCAAAATTCATGGTGGTCATCAACCCTAATTCTTTAATGGACCATAAATTTAATCTTAAAACTATAGACTATTATATAAGGTGCATTGAAGTAGTGGAAAAAAATAAAACCACTATCACTGAAGTCATCAAGTTCATCTAAATTAATATAGCCACCCAGTTTGGGACCCTAGTCTCATTAGTATATGATAATAACCCTACATATCAATCCACAGATTTCACCAAATGGGCATATGACAATAGAATAACATTGAGATTCTCATAAAACTACTACCTATAAGGGAATTGACTATAAAAATCCATTAATAAAAACTTAATCAATACCATAAATAAATATGTAAAAAAACCCTAGGAATGACACTCATTACTTAAATTCGCTATGTGGGATAATCATACCAAGCATAGGTAAGCACTCAAAATATCACCATTCCTACTGGTCTATATATTTGAGGTAATACTCCCAGTTACATTTAGGTTATCTACATAAAATTTCTTACAACAGTATATGGAACAAAATGATAAAGTGAACACTAGGTTCTTGGATGTTGTCTAGCTGGAAGAAGGCTTGAATGAAGCCTTACTTAACTTTAATAAACATTGAGACACTATCAAATGATGGTTTGATAAAAGGTTCAAGTTTGAATAATTTTTGATTTTTTATCTAGTACTATTATGGGATAAAGATCACAAAAAAGGCCCGTACATGCCAAATTTGACCCCCTCTAGATTGGCCCCTACCAGATAGTCAAACAACTCAACCAGAATGATTTATGAGTTAAGGACCTCAAAAGTAAAGACCTACCACTACTTATGAATGAATATTTCATAAAGCATTACTTCTTAACTTCTCCTTCCAATTTTATCTCATATTAACCTTGGTAAGGGTGATAATTTATATATTAGACTAGTTTACTTTTGTTTTGTTTTCTTGTTTTTAGCATTGTTTTATTATTGTATTTTTCACCTCTCATAAAACCTTTACCCTGATCTAGCCTTCAAATTAAAGAAAGGGAATAATCCCAATTGAAAATATCCTTTAGATAACTCGCAGTAAGTAACCACCCTTAATGATGATGAAATATGAGAGGTATAGATAAACATTGGAATACCAAAGGCGAGATTTCATTTTAAGCAAGTCAAAGGTTGTAAGATAGTTTTTTACATTTCATTTCTTAGAGCTTAGTGATTATTAGCTAAATAAGTGAATTTTATAATAGCCCCATGTCTTGATAGAAACCATCAAAGCTGCACTTACTAATAAAATCTTATAAAGTGAGATCACCAAACCAATATAAGATTAATTGGGTATTTAGATCTTTTCAAACATTCCATCACCCTTGGATTTATACAAAACCTTAAATTTATATAAGTACCAAATATATTCATAAAAAAATATTAAACTAAATATAGAATAACATGTATAATCTAAATTTTGAGTCTTCTTCGAAGGGTTATTTAGGCATCATCCATCATAAGCTTTCTGATCTAGCTGGAAGTAGAGAAAGGCTTAAATGAGACCATATGTATCTATATTAGGGATATTTAATATTGGATGGTATTATATATATTCCTTTACTATTCCCCTCCAAGTCATATAAACAATAATTCCCCTTTGGGAGATGTAATGCCTAGCTTGACCTGGACTTGTTTAAGTGAGATTTAAAATTGATTTAGTTGGAGAAGTATCACCTCACACACACTAATGGTTTTTTATGGGAATAATGTTTAGTATTTCACTTTTTGTACTTGAACTTAGTGCCTTTTATTATGATGTGTTTAAATATAAACTTGAAGTTTGTGTTTTATGTAGGAATAGAGGTTAAAAGCATGGGTTTGAAGTGTTTAAACACCACTTTCCCCATGGAATTCACTATTTTTTGTTTCCAACACACCCCATTTTTATGTGAAAATTAGGTAACCATATTTAAAATTATAACTCATAGTTCCCATACTTTTTATCTCACTCCGACCAACTTTGTTAGGAGAGAAACCTCAAATTCCCATTCTTCCCTGGTCTCCCCAAGTGTATTGCATGTTTGTAATGAACTATTGATCCTTGTTAAGAACCCATGTGACTTATGAGGTTAACACATTCAAGTCTTGGAGTTATCCCAAAATAAACCTTGCTCTTTCTTACCTAGAGGGTTTAATTCATTAACTTTTCTATAGGATTATTTTCATTGAAAACTCCTAGTGTCTCAAACTCTTGGAGTCTCTATCTCTTAAAATGTCAAATTCTTGGAGTCCTACATCGTACCTTATGAAATATAGCTTTTGAACAGATGATAATTTTATCCATCACATTTATTTTCATTTTACTCTACCTCCTTTTATGGATTTATGTAAGAGGAATGGTTGAATGAAAATGAGCTACATGGATAGCTATCAACAAAGTTAGAGCCTATGAGAGTTTATCCAACTAGGGTTCCTCATTGTAAGATATCTCAATCTCCCATAATTGATAGATATGGGAGAGCCTAATGAAATGAGATAGTGATACACCACCCATAGTTAGATCCTATCAAAGCTTAGCCAATTAGGGTACCCTCAAGTTAGAATGGTCAGTCTCCTAGATCTATCAAAGATGTTAGATCCCAAGAGAGCTTGACCAAATGAAAGAATGCCACATGGCCCAAAATTCAAAGTTATTAGGATCCAACCAATAATCTTGACCCGCTATCAGATGTGTCAATCTCTTAGGTTTAACAGAGATGTCAAATCCTAAGAGAGACTAACTAAAAAATAAATTTCCATGTGGCCCATTATTAGGCTTGTCAGTTTCTTAGACCTGATAAAGATGTCAAGTTTTGAGAGTGCCTAACTTATCACATAAATCCATAAGGAATTTATATATAATATTGGAAGGGAGATCCACATAGAGTCTAGGACTATCATAATGAAGTATAATTAGGGTCAAAATGGCTAATCAAAAGATGTCACCCATACTCTAGTTGACCTTTTCCTTCCTCTAAGTGCACAAGGATGAAGCACTAGACCATGCCTATGTGTAAGCCATTATAACATGAATTAATGAATAGAAGACACATGAAATAAAGAAATAAACACTTAAGAAGCCTTGAGAATGATATGTTTGTGTGCCTACCATACTCTAGGCATTAATTAAATGAGAAACTAGGCATAGTTGGATAATTTAAAATGTCATGTCATAATCACATGATGTATAATCGATATCTCTATGTTTAATTTTAGAGTAAGAAATAAATAGGAGGGCAAGCCACTAACTTGAATTTTAAGTCACACTAAAACACCATTAATATAGGTTATGTATGTGGATCCCTATAAATGCCTTGAGATGAACTCATTAACCCTTATTGCTCCCATTTTCCCAAAATCCACTCCTTGCTTTCTACTTTGATTGATTCCCTTTATGTCTTCCCTTTTACTCAATTTTTTTATAATTAGAATCCATCCCAGTTGTAATTACTATATGCAATTATAAATGCATCATGTCTATAAATCAATCCTAGCTCAGAGAAGATAGATCATACCCACACTTTTAATTTGGATACACTTGTTAATCAAGAGCATGACCAATATGGGGATCTGCTAGACCCAATTAGGGTATCACTTGTCACAACATATCATGCTAGGAAGGGTTCTAAATCCTACAGTCTAATATAATCACATAACAACCCTAATGGAGTCCTAAGGTGTAAAACATTCACTTATTCTAATAAACAAGAAAGTAAATATAATCTAGTGCACACCAAAGTTTGTGGAAAAATTGGGGGTTAGAAACAATATAATAAACATGTATATGGAACCTTAATTAAATTAAGTATGAGTAACACCCTAATACATGAAATATGAAAGATAGTATTATTCAAGCCAACACTTATGCTACTTCTATCTACTAAAAGAGAAGAGAACAAATAATATACTTACCTGAATGTGAACCCATCAAGACTCAATCTCTCCCTTGGCCAAAAGAGATTCAAAAGAGGTTCTTATGGTTTATAAATAACACTAAGAAAGGCCAAAGCATCTAAGAATTAACCACAAGACAAGATTCTCCAAATAAGAAACCTAAGATAAGTTTCCTCAATTATAATGGTGGAAGAGTAGATTATGAAGAAGCATGAGAAAATAATAACTCTTGATTTCATATATGAAATAAAGATTAAATGATCTTATAATTATAGGAAAATCTTATCCTAAATTCTTCTAAAAATATTAGATGTACAGGGTCAACCCAATTGACCTAGTGTGTTTTTGAGAACAATTCACTAGGTCTGAGTGAGGTCGACCAAAAAGCTAACAAGCTAAGAAAGTGAAAAATACCCCTAAACTATACTTGGTTAACCCCATCGACCTAATACAACCGATTAACCAAAAGGGGTTTAAGACAAGAAAAAGGAGGGATGGATAGAGGAAAAGATTGGAGGAATATTCAATGGAGGAGAAATATCTTAGGGAATGGTTTTGGGAGCTAGTTGGATTTGTAATAATGTGGTAATAATGGAAAATAATCCTTAAAAACACCAAAGGTCTGGTCAGCCCTTTCCTGATGCAACCCTTATGATATGCACTTAGAGAGATTGAGTCTCAATGGATTCCTACAAGATGTAAATATTCAATATTGATAAAAGGTTAGAAATAGTATGTGTATATATATGCCCCACTTGAATATCATCATGTGTCACTAAGGTGTAATAGGGAATAGTGCTTCGAGAAAGAACATAGTAACACACAACACTAATGCTAAAAAAACTAGTTGTATTTTAAAGCAAAAATAATTAAAAGTAAATGACTGAAAAGGGAAACTAATCTAAAAATTAAATGACTAAAAAATAAATGTAATGCATACCTTGAATTAAATTTATCATGGGATACTTGTCTATTGTGTTGTTATTTTTTATTGTGTAGGGTATAAAGACTGCTTTCAATAAACACAAGAATACAAAATTAAAGACCAAAAACAAATAAACACGTGAAAATCCAAGATAGTTGGTGTTATAAGGACAAGACATACTTGGTAAATTTGGCAAGATAGGGTGACAAGTGCTATGTTAGACCAAATGACCAAGTCAAATAAACACAAGAGTAAACTGGGTAATTGAAAATCCAAGGATACTAAAGATCGAAAAACTCAAACAAGCTATCCTTAAATAAGAAAGGAAAACTAACCAAGTCAAACCAAGGATACATATCAAACAAGATGGTAAAAAAATAAAAATAAATAGGTAAAAGATGAAACAAAAATGGTAAAACAACATTGATGAGTGTGTAGTAACAATCCACATCTCACTCAACAATGGAAAAAGGTGCATAAAAGGGGAAACAACATTGTCAAGTGAGAAGAAATAAGCCAACCTCACTCAATAATGGAAAAAGGTAAGAACTCAATTGTCTATAATATCAGGATAGTAAAATAATGATTAATGTTAAAAGGAAAGTAAAGTAAGTGTAGAAATGTAAAATCATGGTGTGAATAATAGAAGAATCCATAGTTTTTCAAACATGTTGTTTCACTCTAAGGATAGATAAAAATGAGACAAAGTAGTACTAGATGTTTTTAAGAGTTGAAGAAGAATAAAATAAAGAAGAAGAGAAAATAGATTTGGAATCATAATTTTCCTATCAAGGTAGAAATTTAACTAGGTGGAGGGGAGAATGAAGGAAAAACCAAGGTAGATAAAATCTTTATCGAAGTTAAGACACTCAAATTAGGTTTTTCAAAATAATAATACTTTTAACCTTAAAAAATATGAATAACTTATCTTAGCTACATAAGTCTTAGGTCAACAAATGCAGTATATAGATCATCTCATGAAGGCTACATATATGAAAATTAAAATGGACCTACCTTCCCACAACATGTTCCCCAGTCCTCAAGACCCCTTACAGATCCATTGGTCTACTATGAATACTGGGTACTTGCATGAGAAAGTAGGTAGCAACGCAGAGTTTTTTGAATTCCCATAGTCTAAGCTATTGGCCTACCATACCCCAAAGGACCTTAGCTTTATGTGAGGCCAACTATGGAGTTTGAGCTTTGATTAGAGATAGGATATGTACTTATAATCACATATTTTGGTATGAGTTTGAATTTTGATATTTATATGTTACCTTCTATAAATCATTTTCCTTTGTTTTCAAATTATTTGGATTTTAAAATTATTGATGGATTTTTCTATTCCTCCACCATATAGATTTAGAAAACTAAACATGGGTGCTAAAGATGACTTTTATTTGAATACTTGGAACTTGGTTGCTAAGAGAGATAAATTCAAAGAGCATGGGGTCTAAGAGTCTCCCAAATCTAGGTGAAATAAAAGTGCTATCTTAACTTCAATCTTATTTTATCCAATGAAGAGTGAAAGGAAGGGGAAAATAAGAGGAATGACACATGGAACAATTTGAATTACTTCAAATTTCAAAAACAATGTGACAAAGTGAAAAAAGGGTTATAATGATAGTAAAATGTGATTCCTTATCACGAGAAAGAGGGAAATGGAGGAAAACATGCTAGCAATGTAGATTCCATCTACCAAAAGCAGCAAAAGCTAAAGCTAAAAATAAAGATGAAGAATATGAAAAGGTGGTAATTATATGAGGAGGGCTAGGTCCTATCCATGGTCTTAAACTATAACTTCATAAAATAGAAACCCAAGGGGTGCTAAAAATCAAGTGAAAGATAGAGCAAAAAGAGATAAGAAAAAATATGGTAATTTTGTGAGGGATGCCAGGTCCTATTTGTAGTCTTAAAAATAAAATCACAAAATAAAAACCCAAGGGATGTCAAAATAAAATTGGAAAGCAAAAAGTATGTGAAAAATAGATAAAATATGGTGGTTTTGTTAGGAATATCTGGTCCTATCTTTAGTCTTACAAATTAACTCACAAAACAAAAACCTAATGGGTGTTAAAAGAGAAAATACAAGAAGAAAAAGAAGACTATTTTACATCAAGAAACCAAAATAACAAAAGGGAGGGCTAAAAGTTTTTGAAAGGAAGGAACTTGCTATAGATGGAGAGACCCATGCTTAAGTAACTTAAAAAAAGTGTTTGATAGATAGCATATATAAATCATGAAAAGAATGGAATGAATCTACATTAATGCCTATCTCAAGGATTAATATGTGAGAGTCAAGCTTGTGTATCAGAAGTTTTCTTAGAGTTGAATTAGTTTGGTATCATGTAATGGAAAATAAGAGTGGACATTGGTATATTCCCCAAAGGGTAAGTGGATGTAGGGATGGGCATTACAAAATGCCCCAGAGTTAGAAATGATATGTGGGTAGGTATCTTAAGATGCCCGAAAGTTAAGAGTAATGTATGGATGGGCATCACAAGATTCCTAACAAGCTGAAAAGAGGAAGAAAAGGTAAGAAGTAAAGAGAACCCCATATATTATCTAAATGGATTCAAGCTATCCAAGAAGATTCTGATAAGGGAGATGATACTTGAGGAAATAAAAAGGATCTTAAGCAAGAAGAATAATAGATAGAGATAAAGAAATAAGGAAAATAGAGAACTAAGTTAGACATACAAGGAATTGAATTGATGAATAGAAAAGGTAAAAAATAGTATAGGGTCAACTAGATTCACCTAGTATAGTAGATAGAGGTTAAAAAGGGTCTGTAAATAGTATAGGGTCAGTGAGGTCAATACTGTACAACAAATAGAGTTTGAAAAAGGTCTAAAAATAATATAGGGTCAACTAGGTCAATCTTGTACAACACATAGAGGCTATAAAAGTATAAAATAAGAGTACAAGATCAACTAGGTAGATTTAGTATTGTATCTAAGTAAGGAATTAGGAATAAAAATATATAGGGTTGACTGGGTTAGCCTAGTACTATAAATATATGAGAAATAATACTAAGAAGAAAAAAATGGAAACATGAATCCAAATAGTGGTGGGATAAGATTCATATTGGGTTTACCAAAATGTATGCAATAAAAAATGCATTATTTCTATAAATCAATCATGTCTTAGAGAATATAGATCATACCTACACTTCTGATTCGGATACACTTATTAAGCAAGATCATGACCAATATGGGGATCTATTAGACCCAATTAGGGGATCACTTGTCACAACATATCATGCTAGGAAGAGTTCCAAAGCTTGTAGTCTAACATAATCACACAAAAACCCTAATGGAGTCCTAAGGTTCAAAAAATTCACTTATTATAATAAATAAGAAAGTAAATCTAATCTAGTTCACACCAAAGCTTGTGGCAAAAATTGGGGGTTAGAAATAATATAATAAACATGTATAGGGAACCTTAATTAAATTTAGTATGAGTAACACCCTAATACTTAAAATATGAAATATAGTATTATTCAAGCCAACACTGATGCTACTTTTATCTACTAAAATAAAGAAAAACAAAGTTAGAATATACTTACCTGAATGTGAACCCATCAAGACTCAATCTCTCCTTTGGATAAAGGGGCTTCAAAAGAGGTTATTGTTGGTTTATAAGGATCACTAAGAAAGGCCAAAGCATCCAATACTTATCCACAAGATAACATTCTCCAAATAAGAAACCTAATATAAGTTTCCTCAATTATAATGGTGGAAGAGTAGATTATGAAGAAGCATGAGTGAATAATAAATCTTGATTTCACATATGAAATAATGATGAAATGATCTTGTAAATATAGGTATATCTTATCTCAAATCCTTATAAAAACATCAGCTGTATAAGGTTGACCAGTGTGTGTTCAAGAAGAATTCACTAGGTGTGATCTAGGTCGGCTTAAAGGCTAACAAGATAAGAAAGTAAAAAATACCCCTAAACTGTACAGGGTCGACCCAATCGACCTAGTATAACCGATTGACCAAAAGGTGTTTAAGACAAGATAAAGGAGGGATGAAAAGAGGAAAAGACTGGAATAATATTCAAAGGAGGAAAAATATCTTAGGTAATGGTTTTGGGATCTAGTTGGATTGGTAATAATGTGGTAATAAGGGACAACAATCCTTGGAACCACCAAAGATCTAGCCACCCCTTTCCCGATGTAACCCTTATGGTGTGCACTTAGAAAGATTGAGTTCTGATGGGTTCCTAAAAGATGTAAAGAGTCAGTATTTGATAAAAGGTTGGAAATATTATGTGTATATATATGCCTCACTCAAATATCATCATGTGTCACTAAGTTGTAACAGGGAATGGTGATTCAAGAAAGAACATAGTAACACACAACACTAATTTTAAAAGAAAGTAGTTGTATTTTAAAGAAAAAATTATTGAAAGTAAATGACTAAAAAGGGAAACTAATCTAAAAAGTAAATGACTAAAAATTAAATGTAATGCATACCTTGAATTAACTTTATCATGGGATGCTTGTCTATTGTGTTATTAGTTTTGATTTTGTAGGGTGTAGAGACTAATTTCAATATGTGAATCTAGGAATTTGACTCAAGAGAGGATGGTTAGTATGGGGCTAGTTTCAAAATTAAAAAAAAATGAAAGAAACATACTAAATAACATAACATCTCTAGGCCTAGACACTAGAGAGAGCATAGTTAACAAACATGAATAAAATACACAACTAAAATTCAAAATAAACTCTCTTTTACCTTCCTTAGATGCTCCAAAATTCTTGTTGTAGTGGCTTTCTCAACTTGTGCTCATGAAGTCCTCATCAATGGAAGCTTGGCTACCTCCATTTCTCCTTGGCACCTTTGGCTTATGGCTTGGCTTGGCTTGGAATCAATTTAGCATGGTAACACTAATTTCAATGGCTTATTGAAGATATTTGTACATTATAACTTACACCAAAAAATCTTCGAAATGATGTTCATGGCCTCTCTATTTATATATTTTTGAGAATTTCTAGAATCAACTTGAACCATCTATCCTAAGATTGAGATGTGTGGTTGAAGATTAATTTAAGTTTTTTAATTAAGTTTATAATTATCTTCATCATGACATTGGAAGAAGGGTAAATTAAGAAGCATGGAGGGCATCATGGAAGGCATTGATGAGGCATGGAGGGCATGAATCCTAATATTTGTGGCATTTATGGCCTAGGAATGTCTTCCCAAGAAATGAGGTCACTTGATGATGAAGATATTCAATATTAATTTCCAAAAATAAGTTTTTAACAAGTTTCCATGGAATTATTAAATAGGCCTTGATTTGGGTTAATTAGCTCTGAAGCATGTTTAAGCACTTTGTGCAAAAATTACTCAAATTGATCATAATACCTTATTATTGGTCTAAAATTTGACTAGAGTAAAATTGGAAGGTGATGTTAGATGCATTAAAATCATTATCCCATTTAGGATGTTATCAATAGAAAATAACAAAGGCACGTGTCTTGTGTAAAATATTTGATAGGAAAGATCAATCCATAGCATCCATATGCAAAATTGGCATTTTGACTCAAAATGATCTGATCAAAGTTAGTTGGCCCATAAATTGCATTACCCTATTTAGGGATACTCTAGCCAAAATTGGCACTTGAACATGTTATTTTCACATCATTTAGCATGTTTTAGTATGTTTAGACCAAATTGTGCATTTTAGGTGGAAATTGGTCAAAATCTTGATTGGAGGTTATCAGTGGCTAGATTTAGGTTTCTATAGTTTTCCACTATTTGGGAAAGTGTTACAAGCTATAAGCATAGTAACATCTTCTCAAATAATTAAAAGGTTTTATATTCCTACAATTGCAATGATGATAAACTAACTATATGATGCCCCCTCGAGGGAATGGTTGGCACAAGTAGGTCAGCAAATAGTCCCTTGAAAAGAAAGAAGTGAAATGAAGAGACCAAAGAAATGAAAGATGATGCGGTGAAAACACAATAATACTAAAAAAGTAGTTAAAATCATTGATAATGAAAGTGGTATGGTGCACAATGGTTTGCCCAAAGGTGGTTATAAACATTGTACACTGATAGTGGTAATGTGCTATGATAACACAATGATTTTCCCAAAGGTATTTTTAATCATTGAGAAGATGGAGCTTCCCCAGTTAGGATAGACAAATAAGATAATAGCATACCCCTGTATAGGCATAAAAAGTAAAGTGCTGACAACACAATGATTTTTCTAAAGGTGGTTATAATCATTGAGAAATGCAAGTGGGATGGTGTGAAATGATTTACCCATAATTGGTTATAATCATTGGACCTTGATTATGGCAAACATGATAAAATTCATTCAGGATGATGATAACTTAACACATAGGGTAATGATGGATTGGAACAACCTACTAGTAGGGAGATGCTCATCTGAACTAATAAAGATTGAAATTATTTCATGTTTAATTACTCTATTTGGGATATGATTAGGATGGAATCAAGATGTCGATGCTAAAGAGATGTTGATGCCACCATTGCTAAATAGACTTATTGAAGCTGAGGTTTGTTGTAGCACATGTTGGTAGGCATAATGGTATAACATCATGAGGACTTGGATGAAATATTCATGAGGACTGACTCCCATAATCCAATACTCAATAGAAAACAATGTACCAATGATAGAAACTATGATGACAATGTAAACATATGAATAAGGATGGATTCAAGTGTAAGTGTGGGCAAAGAATCACCCAATGAACACACATAAAATGAATTAAGGCAATAATGTTGAAAGTAAACAAATAGGTAGATAAACAAATAAAACAAACAAACAAACAATGTAATAGAAACCATATGATAATTGCCCCTAAAAATAGATGAAAACTGAACAAATAAACAAAATAGGGGAATAAAAGAAAAGGATGGGGGTGGTTGAGTTGTCTTCATATCCACTAGGCAAGTGGACATTGCCTACATAGTTCCATGGATGTAATATCCAATAAAACTTCAGGCCAAATGTAGCTCTCCTATGGAATGGGAAGAATGTGATAACTAGGAAAAAAATAGAAATGGATGTGATAAAAGAATAAGAATGGTCTTGCAAAATGGCAAGTGCATGAGAGAAAAAGGCCAAAAAGGATGGGGAAACTAAATGACAAGTGATTTTCTTATAATTTAGTGAGGGTTCCTAGAATCCTTAAGATAAATAAGTGGTCAATGTTTTTTTTATTTTCTAATGATTTTCCAATTTTGTTTTGGAATTATTTTGGAGTATCTCAACTTAATCGAGAATGATAAGACACTAAATGGTTCAAGCTCACACAATGGTAAGAGTGTGGCTTAGGTTACTCATAAAATGGTGAGAGCATGGCTTAGGGCGACTAAGTTGACCTCAAAAAGTATGTCCTAGAGTAGGACCTCAAGTCATTGTAGTTCTGCCCTACAATGGAGAATTTGACTAGTGTAGCTATCAATTCAAACAAAATAGGCACAGTTGGTAAAAAGGTAATAGTATGACATAAGAAGAGGCAAGTTGGTACATCAAGGCTTAATATTTCCCCTAGTTTTCTCATAGGTGGTTATAACTAGGACATAATGGCATAGATCAATGGTACTAATTTTCCCAAAGGTAGTTATAATTAGTAGCAAGACTGGTGGTAAGAAAGGAATAAAAAATGAAGGATGAAACTGTCAAAAATTCTATCATACTATCCCAAAATATGATCTCTATCTAAAATACTAGAACTAACTGATGAAACTGATCAAATACATTAATACTAAAACTACGTAATGAATGGCAAAAACTAAGGTCAAATAAGCTAGGCTTTATAACACATTGGGCTAATAGGTTAGAAGCAAAAAGTGGATATGGTGAAGAGGAAAAATAAGGATGGTATTAGTTCAAACAAGAATAGTAATAAAATATCATAACTAAAATGGTCCTTACAGAAAATACACCTTAGCATTTAAGCATAGTACCATTTGAGATGAATAATATTCATCAGCTCAAGAAGTTCATCTCTATCTAGTGTGGCAAGCTTGTATGTTCCTGATCCATAATCTATAGTAATGATGAAAGGCCCTATCTAGTTTGGTTTGAATTTCCCTTTATGCTTCTTCTCAACAATGGTATTCTTTTGGTTTTCTTTAAGAATAAGATTACTAAGTTCAAATTCTCTATACTTAACACACTAATTATAGTGTCTTTTGAGTCAATTTTGATATACTTTAAGATTGTTGAGCGCAGTTGTGCATTTCCCATCAAGTAGGTCTAACTCTTGTAGGCAAGCCACTCGATAATCATGATCATCTAGGACATGTTTAAAAGAGATGTATAGTGAAGGCAATTCGACCTCAATGGGAAGGATGGCTTTAGTACCATAAAAAAGTGAGTATGGAGTGGCTCCTATGGGGGTATGATTATTGGTACGGTATGCCCAAAGGGAAGGGAATATTTGTAAGTGTCAATCATGATCTTCATCATTGATAATATTTTTGAGAATATTTATAATATTTTTATTGGATGCCTTAGCTTGGCCATTACTTTGAGGGTAATATTTTGTAGAAATGTTGTGTGATGTTATATATAGCACATGGCTAGTTTACGTCCTTGTTCTTGAATGATCCTGCATTATTAGATATAATGTTAGAGGGGATACCATAGCAGAAAATGAGTTGGTTGAAAATGAATTTATAAATTTGATTTCCAGTCACGTGAGGGGTATAGCTTCAATCCACTTAGTGAAATACTCGATGATGGTAAGGATATGTTTATGGCCATCAGATGAACTAGGGTTAATCTTCCCAATGATGTCAAGTCCCCATGTAAAAAATGGCCATGGTGTCAACATCAGTTTCATAGTTTTTGTTGGGGCATGAATTAGATTAACATGTCGTTGACATTTGTCACACATTTTTACATATGTAGCAGCATCTATGTCCATTATGAGCCATTAATAACTAGAACATAAGATATTTTTGGATAGGACTACCCTGATATAATGAGCACCACATACTCCTTCATAAACTTCTCTTAATGCTAGTATATACTCTACCAAAGTTAAATAATGAAGTAGAGTTCCATCAAAACTATGACGGTAAAGGGTGGATCCAAGTAGAGTATAATGAGTGGAATGATGAATGAAGAATTTGGTTTATTTTTAAGATATATTAGGTGGTAATACTTGGTCATGAAGGTAGTTTTAGAGGTCTGAGTACCATATAGAATTAGGACCAACAATATCACAAATCATTACAATAGTTAAAGGTTCATGATCCGATGTTGACAAATGTTTGATAAGAAATTAATACTCTCTAGCTTTATTTGTTTGTCAAATTAGAGAGACAATAGTATCCATGTCATCTACAATTCTATTACTAGCCCTTGGTATGTGATCAAACTAAATGTTGGCAATTTGTTGCTTAAGAATGTTGACCATGGATTCATATAGAACTAGCTTGTCATCTTTAGTCTGAAAATGATCTATGACCTGATTGATGATTAACTAAGAATCACCATAAACTTGGAGATGAGGTATATTCCAATTCAATGCTTATCAAATCCCTTCAACAAGTGATTCATACTCAGTTATGTTTTTTGTATAAGTAAAGCTGATTTGGAATGATTTAGGGATTAGATCCCCCTATGGTGTAATAAATAATATGCATACCTCTGATCCATGTGTAGTAAATGAACCATCAAAATATAGCTTCCAGGGATGCTCCTCAAGGGGTGTGTCAATGATGGTCATTATGGATTCATAAAAACAAAAATGTGAGTGGTTGTGTGTCTGTGAGAGGTGATTCAACAAGTTAATCTACAAGAACTTATCCCTTGATTTCCTTCTAAATGACATACTCTATGTCAAACTCTCTAAGAAGCATGATCCATTTAGTCATTCTACCTTTTAATTTTGTTTTAAATAGTAGATGCTTGAGTGGATCTACTTTTGAAATGACCATAGTCTTATTATTCAACATGTAATGTTATCATTTCTGAGCTGCAAAGACCATGGCAAGATAAGCATTTTCAATAGGTGCATAGTTATGTTTATATGTGACCAAGGTATGACTTAGGTAGTATATGGCATGATATTTCCCATTGTCATCATGTTGAGCCAAGACTGCCCCTAGAGCATGGTCAGTCATTGATAGGTATAACAAGAATGGCTTTCCTAGCATAAGAGGTAATAAACCAAGCAGATTAACAAGATAGTATTTGAGTTGTTGAAAATCTATTTAGCAGTGATCATCCCAGTGAAATGTAACTCCCTTATTCAAAAGGTGTGTAAATGGATGGCACATTCCTATTAACTGAGATATGAAGAATCAAATTGACTAGATATTACCCTACAAACTATGGAGTTACTTTAAATTGGTTGGTGGTCGCATCTCAATTATAGCATGGACTTTAGTCGAATCAATTTCAATACCTCTACAAGACATGATGAAGCCAAGTAATTTGTTTAAATTTATACCAAACACACATTTATCTGGATTGAGCCTGACTTAATACTCCCATAATATTTCAAATATCTTACGCAACACTGTTGGATGGTTGGCCCTAGTTTTGGATTTTCCTAATATGTCATTGACATAGTCTTCAAAAATATCATACATCATATCATGGAATATGATAGTCATTTACCTTTGATATGTACCTCTAGCATTCTTAAGGCTAAATGTCATTTCTTGATAAAAAATGTTCCCCATGGAGTGGTGAACATTGTTTTATGTTGGTCTTATGGTGCTATTCTGATCTGGTTGTATGTTGAAAAGCCATCTATGAGTGAAAGCATTTCATAACCTATCATGGATTTGATAATCATGTTGATATTAGTCAATTAAAAATCATCTTTATGACAAGCTTTGTTTATTCCTTGAAAATTAGTACAAATTCTAATCCCTTCAGGATTTTAACTAATAGGTACCACATTAGAGATCTATTCTAAGTAGTCAATAAATCAAATACATCCTAATTCTAATAGTTTTTTCAAATATTTATTTACTAATATAGAAATGTGAGGATGCATCTTAAGTAGATTTTGTTTTACTGATTTGGCATCAAGATTAACCATAAGGTGGTATAGAACTAAGGTGGGGTCTAAACCTAGCATGTCAAAATAGGCCCATGCAAAGATATC
Source organism: Torreya grandis (assembly GCA_037957365.1). Taxonomy (NCBI): domain Eukaryota; kingdom Viridiplantae; phylum Streptophyta; class Pinopsida; order Cupressales; family Taxaceae; genus Torreya; species Torreya grandis. The sequence continues at coordinate 1,917,902 of JARHVA010000435.1, forward strand.
TAAAAATTATTGCAATAGAGCTATAAAGATGTCATGTTCCTCCTTAATTAGGGACATGCCTAATTTTATCCATTTCATGTCTGATAGAGTCTCGATATTTACCTTTATTGTATCATTAACTATAAAGGTCAAAACATATTCTAGGATAGGAGGCAATGACTTGAACTATTGAATTATGTCAGGGTCCTTCATTAGGACTTACTCTTCAACTTCTATTTGGCATGATGAATCTTAGTCCCTTAATGGGAGATCTAGCCATGTGATAAAAATAGTCAAAAATTATTAAAGAATTTGATCAAATAATTGTTTCTCAAAGTTGAACTTGAATCCAAAGGCAAGTTCATCATTGGTGGTCTCCTAGTTTAAATTCAAATAAAAATGAACACCCCCATCTAATGGTCCCTAAAATAAGTTTTCACCACTAGATTGGTCTTTATCTTTATTTTTTCCCTGGTCAAAAAGCACCTCAAAGAGTTTTTCAATTTGGGACCTCAATGTTTTAATTATTTATTTCTGGCTAAGGGTCTTTAATCACTCTCTTAAATAGGCTGCAAGATCTAATGTGATTGAAAATCTTGATTTGTGATCTCCCAATGGAACATTGTCACTAAGGCCTAAAAAGTCATAGAATGCCTCATCATTCTAGAACTCATCAATCAACAAATTGGATTCTTGTTGGTCCCAATCTATTAGTTGGGAATAATATAATGGCAAAGGGTTGTGATGAATGGCTAGGGTAAGGGTAAAAATGGCATGGTTATCAAATAGGTTGGTTTCAGCTAGGTCATCAAAGGTGAGGCAATGATCAGACTCTACTTCATTATCAACATCATCATCACTAGTCACTGGTGATGGAGTTTGAATAATATATGTGGGGTCACCCCTAGGTGGTTTAAATCTAAGTCCATAAGGTCTTTCATACTTAGTCATGGAAATTGGCTCGATGGTTCCTTGTTGATTCAGTTCAAGGCCTCTTCCTTCATAATTATAACTCTCCTTGATCCTATTGGGAATAGGATACTTTGTAATTTTATAAAAATGAGCTTGGTTATCATTATATAACCATGATTCATCCCCTTTAAGAGGGTCAAGTTCTAGGCCAGATGTTGGTACAAATGTGATGGGTCCCTTATCTTTGTTCCTTTGTTGCCAATGCATATGTGGGGTGACTTTAGGTCACCCAAAGGTTTTCAAATTCTAAGGAAGATTTACAATATGAAGTGTATCATGGGTCACATACTCTCTTGGTCCATTATATAGAATGGTGAAATGATTAGAAGCTTTAGGAGGTGGTATGTGGGAAAGGGAATCTAAGGTATTAGGATCTATGCAATTATCTAGTGAAGGATCAATAAGTATAGCCTTTCCTTTATCCTACTTGGAACTTGGATTCATGTCGTATTGATAATTATAGCTTTGAAATTTTGCCTCAAGATGCTTTTAGTGTTCATATGACTGTAAATCTCCTAGAATATTCAATTCCATCCCTGAGTGGGAAAACATGATACATTGGTGCAGCATTAACATGACTACATGAATATCATATAACCAAGGCCTTCCTAGAAGCATATTGTATGATAACTCAAGATCAAACATGTGGAAAAGTGTATCATGGGTCAAAGGCCCAATGATAATTAGAAAACTAATGGTGCCTTATGATTCTCTTTCCTAATTATCATAGGCTTTGATGGTTATTATTTTTGGCTGGAGATCTATCATTATGTACCCAAGAAGCTTGATGAGCTTTAGAGACACTATGTTGAGACTGGATCCATTGTCTGTAAGGACACATTTTACATTATGTTGTCTTATATAAACTTTTATGTATAATGGATTATTATGGAGTGAGCCAAGGGAAGACATATCACTTTGGTTGAATGTGACTTATTGGGTTGGAGCTAGTTGTCTAACCAAAGCTTGAAATTTATCAGGGGATATGTCACTAGCAATAGTGGATTGGGTCAAAAACTCATCCAAGATGTTCTTATGGATTATTGACATTCACATAAAATCTAAAATAAAAATTTGTGCTAGTGTCTTCTACAACTATTTGAAAATATCAAACTTCTTGTCTTAGTCAATAGTGAATGGTTTATTCTAAGGCTGAATAGTTGGTTGGATGATAGGCAAAGTGGTAGATGATTATGGGCCTAAGATAGCAATATTTCACCTCCAAGTTGTGATTTCACAATCAAGATTAAATATCAGACCATTATTGCTAACCAATGTTGGGAATGGTGTGGGACCAGATAGGACAAGTCTCATTTGTCGGTACACTTGCATGTGGTCATGTGGCAAGGATGAGTTATTGATATAAGGTCTAAAAGGGGAATTCCTAGTTTTCTAGTTTACATGTATGCATTTCCATGTCAAAGAAGGATAATCCATATAATTTGGCTAAATGTTATTGTTTAGCAATGATATAGACTGATTAGTGTTTGGTCTAGGATTAATGGACATGGTATTAACACTACCCCCTGTAATATGACCTATAACCTTGTTGTAGTCATATGCAACTGCATGGTAGGTTTGTTGGTTTTTATCATTCTAACCTTATTTTTGTCCATTTTTCTATCATTATGGGTTTTGTTGTTGATTTTGTTGATTCTATTAGTTTGGCCTTTGATTTTGATACTATTGATTTTGTTGTTGTATTGGCTATTATTTTCATTGTTGCTGATCCTTTCGCTATTATTGATTATTATGTTGTGAAAATAGGTTTTGATAAATCCCAAGAGTTTGATTAGAAGTGGAAGTACCATTATCTAATTTTATCTCCCCATTATCTAACATATTCTCAATTCAATGCTTGATTTGGACACATCTTCGTAGATTATACCTATTGCCTAGTGATAGTCACAAAATTCATTTTCATCGTACCAATTAGGATAAGGAATGCCTTGTAGATAATGCTTTGGTATAAGCCAACTAATCTAATTAATAGTAACAATATTGTGAAATAAAGACTCAATAGGTTCTCCTAAGTCATTAAAGACACAATGTGTAGGCATGGTTCTCTTAAGAGGAGGGGTTTGTAATGGTAACGACTGATGTATTTGTTGTATAGGTCTTCTTTATTGTGATTGTGGTATTATTTGGATAAGTTTTTGGGTAGGAGTAATCTAAAAAGGTGGTGTAGATGATATTTACATCATTTGGACATGATGGGATTCAGTTAATCCATTTTCCATAACATTCTTATTGCAGTTGAATTACTTCAGTCTTTCTTGGTTATTGGCATGTACTAGTTACGATGCTCACACTTGAATGGGATGTTGGTCATTTCCCTAATTGGTAACTTGATTTTTATTAGTTAAATTAAGCTTTATAAGTCCTTTATTGATGAGTGCTCAGTCAATCAATAAGCCTTTGTTGATGATTTCCTTGAAAGAATGTGCACATTGTAATTCCAAATGATAAGCTATCTCACTATGCAAATTTTTAGTAAACATAGCAGCTAATTGTTTATCATGTAAACTATGGGTTAAATGGCTTAAAAGGGCTCTCCATCATTGTAAATAATTTTTATAACTCTCACCATCTTTTTTCTTTACTTGCTTTAAGTCCACTAATGAAATCTCATGATAGATATTATAGGAAAAGAGTTGCACAAACTTATCAGAAAGATCATCAAAATTTGTCACTGAATTTTAGGGAAACTTTAAAAACCACTCCAAGTCTTGTTTATCCAAGCTCTTTCAAAATAATATCAAAATGTATATGTCATTATATGCCACTGGTTGACATGTAACAAAGAATTCGGTCAAATGAACCTTTGGGTCACCTTTCCCTTTATATTTATCAAATTTTGGTGGTTTGTATCTTTAAGGAAATAGTATCTACAAATACTCTATGTTGAATGGGTAAGAACACATGTCATCCAATTTGAACCTTTTAATCTATTTACCAACTTGAGTGGCAGCAATTGTATCCTTCATCTATTGAAATTCTTGGGATAGAAAATTGGAGGGAACATTGGTTTGAAGGAGAATATTAGTTTGGGTAGATGGTTGAGAGGTCACAAGTGGGACACTTTTACCAGGGTATGATTGAGATACCTATTGGGGTACATTGGCTTGGTTTGGGAATGGACAAGGAATACACATATGTGGATTAGGATGTACTTGAAATTACATAATTGGTTTTGTGATATTCTGGTTTGGTTAGTGATAAAAGTTTGACTTGGAGTATTTTGTGGTTGGGACAGATGGATATAACTATATTGTGCCTACTATGGTTGAAAATAGACATGATGTCAACTAATCAAACCTTACTATTGAGTGGGAACTTGTGGTCCAAGACCTTGTCTCTAAATTTGTGGCACATTTTGAACCAACGGTTGTCTAGTATATACTTGAGAAATATGGGGACCTCCTTATGGCACAAATCCTTGTAAGGAAGTGAAAATAGGTTATAGATTCAACATCTATCACTAACCAATATTTATACATTATTGACTAGTAATTGGTTTTGAATTGGCATATTAGTCTATGACTGAAGAGGTATGTTCATTATTACCTAGTGAGGTGGAACATTTGTTTCCTTTGATTTTGTGGTAATGTATTTATCCTCTATTACATTGATACACTAGATTGTGTCTACTATTATAGAATAGTACTCATTACTTACTGAGGAGGAGTAGGGTTTGTTACATTATGTCATTGAGGTGTGACATTAACCATTGTTTGATTACCTAATCCCATATTTTGTATCCTTGAGGAAGCATCCAATTGAGGTTAGGGTGTAAAAAATCCTATTCCCTAGTATGGTGATCTACTGATCCATAAACTACACTTATAAACTCAAAGTGAAGTTTTAAAACTACAGATTCTAAATTTATAAAACTTAACAAATTCTTGAAATACTCAAAATAACTTGAAAATTGTTTGGCAAAAATGTTCTTAGTTATCGAATTGAAGTGGAACTGTCGAATGACTTTTAACTTCCATTCACCAATAAAACTAGATTTTGTTTTAAATCAAATGTTGTAAATTATCAAGTTTTTAAAATAGCATGTGCTCATGATTAATTAAAAAATTATAAAATTTAATTTAAAACATGCAATAAATGATAAATTACCATATGAAATTGATAACGAAGTTCAACATCTCTTGCCTACGTCTCTAGGTTCACCCAATAGTGACGACCTTTTCTATTAAATTTGTGTAACAAATAGCTTATAAACTATTTGAAACATTGCAAAACTTCCCTTGGGTCTAATCTCTATCCAAGAACTTCACCTCACTGATATACTCAAGCTTGGTCACAAAAATTCTTCCTCAATCTTCAACCCCTTCCGAATGTGCTTTGGTCCCTTCACTCAAACTATTGGTCTATCCAAATAATAATAATAATAATAATAATAATAATAATAATAATAATAATAATAATAATAATAATAATAATAATAATAATAATAATAATAATAATAATTTCTTTTCAATTACAAAACATAACTGAAAGGCTTACCTTCTGTGTATATAGGTCAGAAATTGGATTATAATCTACTTGCTTAAGCTATCTCCAAGCTTCTATCTAGATCTCATCCTCTTAAAATAATAATACACAGTCATGCAAAGCATAAATTCAAATACAAATTCATGCCTCATATAACACTTCCAAACCCACAGCTTGGTCGGTCAAGGCTTATCCCTTTTACATGGGAGGTCATGAGTTCAAGTCTTATCCTATTCTATTTGGGTGTTTAGCTTGTCTATTATCCCACATTGGTAAATGGAATGGTTCTCAAGTCTTTTAAAAAGAGTTAGCACCTCCTTTAACACTACCAACACCCCTTTTGGTGGGCTTAAGGCACTAAATATAGCTTGTACATTGGTTCAAGTACCAACTTAGCCTTTGGTATTTGGCATATCTATTCTCACATTCTACGTGGCATGTATTTCAGTCTCCAAAGTTGGCATATATCTCAAACCCCTATGAATCACCTGCCTTATATCTTGAAGCATGTGAAATGACTTAGCCTTCAATCTCAAGCTGTGACTCGGTAAGTTGGTTGGAAGGCGTGTTAAGTTGGTTCTCAATGTGGCATATGGAGAAATGTAAATTATGAATATTACCAAGATTTTTAAAACACTTAATTTAATTGTCCCACATGCATTTGGTGGGAACAATATAATGGTTTATAAGTAAATGCAAATACAATGCAATGTGAGAGAGAGGTCAAGGCATCCATCCTTAACCAAGTGTGTCGACCCTTGTTGAGGGCTCCCAATGAGCCAATAGTAGGGCCCATAGTTCTCCATATGACTATTATCAAAGATCAGAGGCTAAAACAAAACTAAACATCAACCAAATTTTTGCAAAAATGTACTAAAATGTATTGCCATGTGTCAATGGATGATTGGTCCACTTGTTGCATTCTAATTGTGCCACGCATTGTGACACCTCCTTATTTTCCCTATCACAAAATAACTTTAGCAACCTATAACTTGGGCATTCATACTCCATTTTGTGATCCAAAAGAAGCACCAAAAATCTCTAGACATGCTCTATGCTATGATATAGGTTTTGTCATGACTTGGAAACTTTTTACGAACTGAACTCTAGATCTTCTACCTATGGGATTAACTATAGGTAGATGTTATTGGCTAGTTGCTTGTGCATTAGTACCACTTTGCTTGGGATTTGTTTGCATATTGTCTACTATGTTTGGATCACTATTATTTGTAAAGGTTGAAGACACTTCTTCAATAATGGGCATATGAATCAAGTTATCTATTGAATTAGTTTGTATGAATGGGTCAAAACTTGCATTCTCTTATCTAGTTAACTCTATCAACACTCTTGTTGAAGGAACTAGGTCAATAAGAGGCTTACTCACCATGTTCATCTAATTGAAATCACGTGTTAGATTCAATTAGGTTTGATATGTTATCTACATTTGGTTAAAGTGATCTTCCATGATGTTTTTGCCTCGATTAGATATATTAGGGTCTTGATACGTTGTTTAGACTAGAGCCATAGTATTTCTAGAAGAAACCTATTGATCGTAAATGATATTGTGGGGCACTCTTACTAGACTTGGTAAATTTTCATGAGGGAATTATACTATAAACTTGGCCCCTATCTTTATGGCTCTAACCAAAATCTCATCTTTTTTCTCTAAAAAATATCACTCAAATAAAAATGGATCATACATGGAAGTCATATTAGTAGAATATGGCTATTAAAGAATTGGCTCATCCAATATGGATATTATAGCTAGGTATTGTGTGGTTTGTTCTTGTTCTTGTTATGAATAAGGTGGTGTGTTAACCAGATAGTTAGCCAATGGATCTTGTCTTTATGCCCCTGAATGAGTATTTAAGAGGGATAACAATTTATCTCATAAACAATATTATCTGCATAGGGGTCTTGCACCATTTCTTCCTACGTAACTATACTACTAATCCCTAAATTATACATGAGTCCACTATGAGTGTAACAATACATGTTGGGATCCATAGTCAATGCTTTATGATAAAAGGTCAAAGATTTCTACAAACTCTAAAAAGGATAGAATCTAAAATAGATGATGTTCCAACTTGGTCTAGATTCATCAAAAGGATTAAAATGTTTATACAAAGATTTGTGAGGAAACAAGGTGGAATGAAGTGTCTAACATTTCACTATTCACATAAAGATAAGCACGTCAATGGATCAAAAATAAAAATACCAAACTCTAATGTCAAAGTGTTTCAAATCAATCTAAAATAGGAATTTAAAATTTGATAGGTCTTTTGGCCAAACACAATGTCAAAAGCTAGGCTCAAACAAGGCATGTGATAGGACTCTTGGCCAAATGACATAAAAAGCTAGACTTTGAAATAGATGAAAGTTTTACTCTAATAGATTTGAAACACTTCTAGTAAACACTAAGCATTTGATTCTTGGACATGAACTTGATCAACTAGGTATAAGGTATGAAACAAAAGGCACTTTTAGAGATAGTTTATTTTCTCATGAATAATGGTATAAAACTTGGTTCTTTTGACAAACATGCTAGACAAAAGTGACTAGTATATCTATGCTTTAGACAAAGGATTACAAAAGTACACTTGGTTAGTCTAAAAATGTAGGAACAAATTTGAGTTTTATACAAAAGGGTCTATGAAATAATATTTGAAAATTTTTGGGCAGCGTAATGATCCTACACTATCCAAAAGGTGTGACAAAAAAAATTATTTCAAAAACTCTCTAATGCAAAGACATTTTTCCACAATTTTGACATCACAACACTACTTTTCTTGACTCAAAATGTTGTGATGCATAGACTCAAAGTGCAATTTTGTAGCACAAAATTCCTTAAGTCTATCAAGTGATGATAATGATTATGAGTCTTGAATGGCCTTCAACCCAAATTGTAAATTAAACCCAAGTTCCCTCAAGTTTAGTAAAAATGGTGAACCCACTTAACACATCAACCCTATAAACTTATAAAGGTGCAATTCTGAATTTATATTATAAGTGAAGGACTTTAAACAACTTTAGTAAGGGTCTAGACTCAATTAGGTAGCATAACTACACCATCGTAGATGATATGATTCTCAAGCTTTTGATGAACTTTGAACAAGGCAAATTGATGATATCATGTGGGTAGCATAATTCCTCTTTATTCAAAATAAAATTAGGAATATGTGTTTGGTTTGAATTATTTATTTACACCAAGTTTTGACTTCAAACAAGACTTTAATCTAGGACAAGACCAACTAATTAATCACTCTTACATCCTAAACTAACAAGGTTGTTTGGTAATATTGGAATCCATTAATATGCATCATTTGAGATATTTTAAGTGTTCATCCAAAATTAAATATGCCTTATATAGTAGGGTTTTTACACCCCCTTCTCTCAAATGACATTATTGTGACATAGACTTCAAGGCACACCTTGCACCAACAATACTTCCATGGTAAGTGGTGATTTGTCTAAAATCTAACAAGTTTCAAAATTTTCTAGGGGAATCATTTTCACAATGAATTTCACACCAAAAAATTCAAAAGAAAATCATGCATTTTGGGTTCGTATCACTTGGCTTGTTCTAAAAAGGTCTAGTCCTTTTTATAACCACTACATCATGTTGTTCGCTCAATGTAGTGTGATATCCAAAGTGACACTATGTCTTATGTACAAATATTATTAGGAGACAAATGAAGTCAATGTTAAGAGGTGAAACCCTAGGTCAAAGCTTCCCTAAAGAACTCATGGGAGGTGATAAAGTCCCCCTCGTAAGCCAAGTTTACATAAAAATAAAGAAAACATGAAAGTAGAAAGACTTTAGGGTCATTTTCAAGGTCACCTAAACTTTGATGAGTTTTTGGGGAGTTCTTTAGACAACTATGTTTTTAATCCTTGGACTAGGATACTTGTAATGGGAATGGTGCTTTTGATTCTGAGGGTTCCCTAAAGGGGACAAATGGAAGAGCATACACATAACATCCCTCTTTTTTGCAAACAAAAATTTAATCTAAACAACTTGGTAAATAAAAAAATATTTGAAAAGGTGACTTAATTTTGAATTCCAAATGGAAAATTAGGTGGTATTCATTTGACCCCTCGGTCTTAGTTGAAAACTCTGAAAACATTCACCATAAACATCTAATTTTAAAAAAAAAAACAAAACAAGTTTTCTAATTGATTTTTAAGCATGCAAAAGGTAATCTAAACAATTTTTTAACAAATGTCAAGCTTGATCCTAAAATAAAAATGTTATCATGTCCTTTAGCCTTGAATATCTTTTAGGTTTGAAATAATGAACTTTAAAAAAAATCTCTTAGGTCTGTGTTTTAAGAAAAACACAGTGACTAACGTTAGTTATATAACCGATGACAGTTACATTTTATAACTGATAATAGTTATCTAACTAACATCAATTATACCAATGTGGCCAATGAAAAGTATCCAACCAATGTTGATTTTACTAACTAACATTAGTTAAGCTATCCAACTGATGTTGGTCTTACTAGTCAACATCGATACTATGTAAACCTACAATAAAAAAAATAGCAAAACAAAGTTAGAAAATCAATTTGCAAGATTTTTAATGGTCTAAATGAATATTTTAAAGATCCAAAATGATCTTCTTCATGTGTGGGATACGTCTAGTCCCATTGAGCATGCCATATGTGAATCTAGGAATTTGACTCAAGAGAGGATGGTTAGTATGGGGTTAGTTTCAAAATGAAAACAAAATGAAAGAAGCACACTAACTAGCATAACATCTCTAGGCCTAGACACTAGGGAGATATTAGTTTAAAAATATGAATAAAACACACAACTAAAATGAAAAATAAACTCTCTTTTACCTTTATTTGATGCTCCAAAATATTTTTTGTAGTGGCTTGCTCAGCTTGTGCTCATGAAGTCCTCATCAATGGAAGCTTGGCTATGCCTATCTTTCCTTGACACCTTTGGCTTATGGCTTAGCTTGGCTTGGAATAAATTTAACATTGTAACACTAATTCTAATGGATTTTTGAAGATATTTTTGCATTACAACTTTCCATCAAAAAAATCTTAGAAATGATGTTCATGGCCTCTCTATTTATAGATTTTAAGAATATCTAGAATCAACTTGAATGATCCATTCTAAGATTGAGGTGTGTGGTTGAGGATTAATTAACTTTTTGGAATTAATTTTATAATTATCCTCATCATGAAATTAGGATAAGGGTAAATTAAGAGGCATGGAGAGCATCATGGAAGACATTGATGAGGCATGGACGGCATGAATCTTGATATTTGTAGCATTTATGGCTTAGAAATATCTTTCAAAGAAATGAGGTCACCTAATAATGCAGATATTAAATATCCATTTACAAAAATAATTTTTCAACAAGTTTCCATGGAATTATTAATTAGGCTTTGATTTGGGTTAATTAGCTCTTAATCATGTTTAAGCATTTTGTACACAAATTACTCAAATATATCAAAATATCTTGTAATTGGTCCAAAATTTGACTAGATTGGAATTGGAAGGCAATGTCAGATGTATTGGAATTTTTATCCCATTTAAGATGTTATAAAAATTAAATAACAAAGTCACATGTATTGTGCAAAATATTTGATAGGAAAGAATAATCCAGAGCACCTAGGTGAAAAATTAGCATTTTGACTCAAAATGATCTGATCAAAGTTAGCTAGCCCATAAATTGTGTTGCCCCATTTAGGCATACCCTAGCAAAATTAGTACTTTAATATGTTAGTTTCACATTATTTAGTGTGTTTTAATTTTTTTAAGCCAAATTATGTATTTTAGGTGGAAATTGGTCAAAACCCTGATTGGAGGTTATCGATGGCCAGATTTAGGTGTCTACATAATAAACCTAAGAATAAAAAATTAAAGAGAAAAAAAATAAACATAAAAAAATACAATATATTTGGTGATATGAGGATAGGGCATACTTGGGAAATTTGGCAAGCTAGGGTGATAGTTGTTATGTTTAGACCAAATGACCAAGTCAAAAAAAAAAGGAGTAAACTAGGTAATCAAAAAGCCAAGGCTACTAAAGACTGAAAAACTCAAAAAAACTATCCTTAAATAAGAAAGGCAAACTCACCAAGTCAAACCAAGGATACATGTCAAACAAGATGGTAAAAAAAATAAAATAAATAGGTAAAAGATGAAACAAAAATGGTAAAATAGCATTGATGAGTGAGCAGTAATAATCCACATCTCACTCAATAATGGAAAAAGGTACAAACATAGGTGTCATAATATAAAGATAGTAAAATAATAATAAATGGTAAAAGGAAAGTAAAGTTAATGTAGAAATATAAAATCATGGTGTGAATAATAGAAGAATCCATACTTGTTCAAACATGTTGTTTCTCTCTGAGGATAGATAAAACTGAAACAAAGTACTACTAGATGTTTTTAAGAGGTGAATAAGAAGGAAATAAAGGAGAAGTGAAAATAGATTTTAAATCACAATTTTATTATCAAGGGAGGAAATTAAATGGGTGGAGGGGAGAATGAAGGAAAAAACAAGGTAGATAAACTCTTTATCAAAGTCAAGACACTCAAATTAGGTTTGTCAAATAAGAAGAATTTTAACCTTAAGGACTATGAATAACTTGTCTTAGCTACACAATTCTTAGGTCAACAAATGCAGTATATAGATTATCCCATGAAGACTATATACATGAAAATTAAAATGGACCTACCTTCCCATAATGTGTTCCCTATTCCTCAAGACCCCTTATAGAGCCATTGGTATACTATAAAGATTGGGTACTTGCATGAGAAAGTAGGTAGCAACATAGAGTTTTTTGAATTCCCCTATTTTGATCTATTGGCCTACCACACCCCAAAGGACCTTGGCTCTATGTGAGGCTAACTATAGAGTTTTATTTTTGATTAGAGATAGGAGATGTGCTTATAATCACATCTTTTGGTGTGAGTATGAATTTTGAGATTTATATGTTGCATTTTAGTAATCATTTCCTCTTATTTTCAAATGATTTGGATTTTAAATTTCTCAATGGATTTTTCTATTCCTCCACCATACAAATTTTGAAAACCAAACATGGGTGCTAAAGATGACTTTTATTTGAATACTTGAGACTTGGTTACTAAGAGAAGAACTTCAAAAAGCATGGGGTCTAAGATTCTCATATATCTAGGTGAAATAAAAATGTTATCTTGACTTCAATCTTATTTTATCCAATGAGGAGTGAAAGGAAGGGGAAATCAAGAGGAATGACACATGGAATAATTTAAATTACTTCAAATTACAAAAAACATGTGACAAAGTGAAAAAGGGAGACAATGACAGTAAAATGTGATTCCTTATCATGAGAAAGAGGGAAATGGAGAAAAACATTCTAACATAAATTATTGTGTAGATTCCATCTAGCAAAAGAAGCAAAAACTAAAGCTAAGAACAAAGATGAAGAACATGAAAAGGTGGTAATTATATGAGGAGGGCCAGGTCCTATCCATGGTCTTACACTTTAGCTTCATAAAATAGAAATCCAAGGGGTGCCAAAAATAAAGTGAAAGATAAAGCAAAAAGATATAAGAAAAAATATGGTAATTTTGTGAGGGATGTCAGTCCCGATATATGGTCTTAGAAATCAAATCATAAAATAAAAACCCAAGGGATTCCAAAACAACATTTGTAAGAAAACAGTATGTGAAAAATAGATAAAAGATGGTGGTTTTGTTAGGAATGTCAAGTCCTATCCGTAGTCTTACAAATCAACTCAAAAAAGAAAACCCTAAAGGGTGTCAAAAGAGAAAATGCAAGAAGAAAAAAAGAATATGGTACATCAAGAAACTAAAAGACTAAAAGGGAGAACTAAAGGTTTGTGAAAAGAAGGAACTTGTTATAGAGGGAGAGACCCATGCTTAAGTAACCTACAAAAAGTGTTTGATATATGGCATATATAAAGCATGAAAATAATGGAAGGAATCTACATTAATGCCTATATCAGGGATGAACATGTGAGAGTCAAGCTTGTGTCTTAGTAGGTTTCTTAGAGTTGAATTATTTTGGTAGGATGTAATAGAAAATAAGAGTGGGAATTGTTAGATGCCCCAAAGGGTAAGTGGATTTAAGGATGGGCATTGTAAAATGTCCCAGAGTTAGAAATGATATGTGGGTGGGTATCGTAAGATACCCCAAAGTTAAGAGTAATGTGTGGATGGGCATCACAAGATTCCCCACAAGATAAAAATAAGAAGAAAATATACGAAGTAAGGAGAACCCCATATAATATCTAAATGGATTCATGTTGTCCAAGAAGATTTTGATAGGGTAGATGATGCTTGAGGAAATAAAAAGGATGTTAAGCAAGAAGAATAATAGAGAGAGATAAAGAACTAAGGAAAATAGATAACTAAGTTAGACATATAGGGAATTAAATCAATTAATATAAAAGGCAAAAATAAGTACAAGGTTGACTAGATTGACCCAGTATAGTAGATAGAGGTTTAAAAGGGTTTGCAGATAGTCTAAGGTCAGCTAGGTTAATATTGTACAACAAACAGAGTTTGGAAAAGGTTTGAAAATAATATAGGGTCAACTATGTCAATCTTGTACAACAAATAAATGTTATAAAAGAATAAAATAGGATTACAAGATCAACTAGGTTGATCTAGTACTATATATGAGTCAGAAGTAGGAATAAAAAGGTATAGGGTTGACTAAGTTGACCCATTATTGTAAGTATATGATAAATAATACTAAGATGAAAAAATGGAAACATGAATCCAACTAGTGGTGGGATATGATTCACATTTGGTTTAATAGAATGTATGAAATAAGAAATTCATTATGTCTATAAATCAATCTTGGCTTAGAGAAGTTAGATCATACCTACACTTTGGATTAGGATATACATGTTAAGCAGGATCATGAATAATATGGGGATATGCTAGACCTGATTAGGGGATCACTTGTCACAACATATCATGTTAGGAAGGGTTCCAAATCCTATAGTCTAAAATATACACACAACCACCCTAATGGAGTCCTAAGGTTTAAAACATTCACTTATTCTAATAAACAAAAAATTCAATCTAATCTAGTGTACACCAAATCTTGTGGCAAAAATTTAGAGTTATAAACAATATAATAAACATGTATAGGGGACCTTAATTAAATTAATTATGAGTAACACCTAACTACATAAAATATGAAATATAGTATTATACGATCCAACACTTATGCTACTTCTATCTACTAAAAGAGAGGAGAAAAAAGTTAGAATATACTTACCTAAATATGAACCTATCAAGACTCAATCTATCTGTTGACTAAAGGGGCTTCAAAAGATGTTGTTGTGGATTTTAAGGATCACTAAGAAATTCCAAAGCATCCAAGACCTATCCACAAGACTATTTTCTCCAAATAATAAACCTAAGACAAGTTTCCTCAAGTATAATGGTGGAAGAGCAGATTATGAAGAAGCACGAGTGAATAATAAATCTTGATTGTATTTATGAAATAGTGATGAAATGATCTTGTAATTATAGGTAAATATTGTCCTAAATATTTCTAAAAACATTAGTTTTATAGGGTTGACTCATTCAAACCAGTGTGTTTTTTAGAATAATTCACTAGGTCTGAGATAGGTTGGCAAAAAGGCTAACAAGCTAGGAAATTGAAAAATACCCTTAAACTATACTGGGTCAACCCGATCGACCTAGTACAACTAATTGACCAAAAGGTGTTCAAGACAAGAAAAATGAGGGATGGAAAGAGGAAAATACTATAGGAATATTTAAGGGAGTAGAAATAGCTTAGGGAATGGTTTTGGAAGCTAGTTGGATTGGTAAGAATGTGGAAATAAGGGACAACAATCCTTGGAACCACCAAAGGTGTAGCCACCCCTTTTTTGATGCAACCGTTATGGTGTGCACTTAGAGATATTGAGTCTTGATGGGTTCCTAAAATATTTAAAGAGTTAATATTTGATAAAAGGTTAGAAATATTATGTGTATACATATGCCCCACTTGATTATCATCATGTGTCACTAAGGTGTAACAGGGAATGGTGCTTCGAGAAAGAACATAGTAACACACAACATTGATGTTAAAAAAAAATAAGTTGTATTTTAAACAAAAAAATACTGCAAGTATATGACTGAAAAGGGAAACTAATATAAAAATTAAATGACTAAAAATTAAATGTAATGCATACCTTGAATTAACTTTATCATGGGATGCTTGTCTATTATGTTGTTAGTTTTAATTATGTAGGGTGTAGAGACTATTTTCAATAAACCCAAGAATACAAAATTAAAGAGAAAAAACAAACAAACACAAAAAAAAACCAAGATAATTGGTGTTATGAGGACAAGAAATACTTGGGAAATTTAGCAAGCTAGGGTGACAGGTGTTATGTTTAGACCAAATGACCAAGTCAAAAAAAAAAAAGAGTGAACTAGGTAACTAAAAACTCAAGGCTACTAAAGATTGAAAAACTCAAACAAGCTATCCTTAAATAAGAAAGGCAAACTCACCAAGTCAAACCAAGGATACATGTCAAACAAGATGGTTAAAAATATAAAATAAATGGGTAAAAGATGAAACAAAAATGGTAAAACAACATTGATGAGTGAGTAGTAACAATCCACATCTCACTCAACAATGGAAAAAGGAGCATAAAAAGGGAAACAAATTTTTGTCGAGTGAGAAGAAATAAGCCAACCTCACTCAACAATGGAAAAAGGTATAAAATCAGGTGCCCATAATAGTAGAATAGTAAAATAATGATAAATGGTAAAAAGAAAGTCAAGTAAGTGTAGAAATGTAAAATCATGGTGTGAATAATAGAAGAATTCATAGTTTCTCAAACATGTTATTTTGCTCTAAGGATAGATAAAACTAAAACAAAGTAGTACCAGATGTTTTTAAGAGGTGAAGAAAAAGTAAATAAAGAAGAAGAGAAAATAGATTTGGAATCACAATGTTCTTATCAAGGTGGGAAATTAAATGGGTGGAGGGGAGAATGAAGGAGAAACCAAGGTAGATAAACTCTTTATCAAAGTCAAGACACTCAAATTAGGTTTGTCAAAATAAGAGGACTTTTAACCTTAAGGACTATGAATAACCTATCTTAGCTACACAAGTCTTAGGTCAAAAAATGCAGTATATAGATCATCCCATGAAGGCTATATGCATGAAAATTGAAATAGACCTACCTTCCCATAATGTGTTTCTCATTCCTCAGGACCCCTTATAGATCCATTTGTCTAATATGAAGATTGGGTACGTACATGACAAATAAGGTAACAACATATAATGTTTTGAATTCCCCTATTCCAATTTATTAGCCTACCACACCCCAAAGGACCTCAGATCTATGTGAGGCTAACTATGGATTCTGATCTTGATTAGAGATAGGAGATGTTTTTATAATCACATCTTCTGGTGTGAGTTTTAATTTTGAGATTTATATGGTACATTTTATAAATTATTTCCTTTTGTTTTCAAATGATTTGGATTTTAAATTTCTTGATGGATTTTTCAATTCCTCCTCCATATAAATTTGGAAAACTAAACATGAGTGCTAAAGATGAATTTAATTTGAATACTTGGGACTTGGTTTCTAAAAGAGAGAACTTCAAAGAGCATGGGGTCTAAGAGTCTCATAAATCTAGGTGAAATAAAAGTGATATCTTGACTTCGATGTTAATCATGAAATATGTTAAGAGGGAGGGGGGGTAGGGGGGTGAATCAATATATTATATATCTTTTACTTAATATAATTTATTTTCTTTAACCACTTAATCATAAAATCAAGATATGAAATAAAACTAAAATAATAACATGCACCACACAAGAAAGAGAGAGACATTATATTTTTATGTGGAAACCCAAAGTGAAAAAAACCACAAAGAACAATCTCAAGTATATGAATGAGCACCAACTCAAATTACAAAGTTCACAAGCACCAACTTGTAGGAGCACTAACCCCTTTGTCGATCACCAACACAACGACTATTTTTGAGCACCAACCCTTTGTGTGTATAAAACAAAACTATCTCTCAATGTTGCTTATTCAATAAATGATAGAACTTTACAATATCTCCTCTTTTCTTATGTAAAACAATTACAAAACCATGCACTCTCTTGAATATTATAAATGGATTATCATGCCTTTATTCATAGCTTTCTAAATGACCTTTGGCATTCACCTTTTTTGACCCTTCAATCCTCATGGAAAATGGTGCCAAACTTGCATGACCCTTCGTATCCTTGCATTTGAAAAGTCACATGATGACCCTTCATAAATAAATGTGTCATTTCCTCTTTTGTCTTTATCTTGGTGACTTTTCATATTCCTAAAAGTGTCCCTTCATGGAAAAATGTGTCATACCCTCTTTTGTCTTCAGATGGTGACTCTTAGAATTCCTCAAGATGACTTTTCATGAGAAAATGTGTCTCATTCCTCTTTTTTCTTTGCCCCATGACTCTTTGACTTCTCCATGGGTCCTCTTTTGACTTATATGCAATAAAAAATATATTCATTAATATTAAATAAATATTAACACACATTAGCCAAGATATGAATTTTAAAAACACCATTAAATGCAATGGGGATTTTATCACTACTACTAGACCTTTGACATCAATGAAAATATTTCTAACAATCTCCCCCTTTTTCATTAATGGCAACCTCAAATTAAAATTGCCACATCCTAAAAATTTTAGTACACATGTCAACCTACACATACTACCATCTAAAAAATATACAGTAACTCCCCCTTACTATAGTAACCTATACATATTCCCTATACCTACTTTTTCACATATACATGTACCTATACCTATTTTTGTTCTTATTCCCCTTTGAAATCAATGGTAAAGGGCCTATCCTGGATCTAACACTTAGCTCCCCCTCAATTGATGTTGATATTCAATAGCAAGAAGTAAAACAAATTACTCCCAAATTATCTCATAGATAATCAAATGTGTCTTTTAGTAGTGCCTTTATGAAAATATCTACAATCTACTCTATAGTACTGATATATTCCATCTCAACTTGTTGATCGGCAATCTATTCTCTCAAGAAGTGATATCTATTGGGAATATGTTTTGTTCTTGAATGCATCACTAGATTTTTAGAAATATTAATAGCACTTGTATTATCACAAAAAATAGAAATAGGTTCATCATATTTTACCTTGATATCTTCCAAAGTTTTCTTCATCCAAAGCACTTGAGTACAACACAATACTGCTGCAATATATTCTACTTCAGCTATATAAAGTGATACTAAATTATAGTTTATACTTAGCTATGATACTAAGCTATCACCGAGGAAGAAATCTCCTCCACTTGTACTCTTTCTGCTATCCAAGCATCCTATCCAATCTAAATTTGTATAAACAACCAAAGTAAAATCTCTACCTATGGAATACGACAATCCATAATCCAATGTCTCCTTGATATATCTAAATATTCTCTTCACTAACTAAACATGACTATCTTTTAGAGCTGACTGATATCTTGCAACCATACCTACTACATGCATGATGTCTGACCTTGATGCTATCAAATATAAAAGACTACCAATCATATATCTATACAAAGATTGATCTACAATAGGTAAATCTTCATCTTTTCTCACCTTATTTCATGTACTCATTGGTGTGCCAACTAATGCACAATCCTCTAAACCAAATTTCTTCAATATATCCTTGCCATATTTACTTTCAGATATGAAAATTCCTTTATCTGATTGAAATATTTGTAATCCTAAGAAAAATGATAATTCTCCAAGCATAGACATCTCAAATTCTTTTTGCAAATTATCAAAAAATTCTTTTGTCATGTTTTCAATGTTTCCTCCAAAAATGATGTCATCAACATGTACCACAATAATAAACTGATGCTCACCTTCTATTTTAATGTAGAGATTATTATCAATAAATCTTTTCTTGAAACCTTGATCTTATAGGTACTTATCAAGTCTTACATACCAAGCTCTGAGAGCTTGTTTCAATCCATACAGTGCTTTCTTCAATCTGCATACATGGATACTAACATTTGAGAGAATAAATCCCTTAGGCTACTCAATGTAGACCTCTTCTTCTAGATTCCCATTTAGGAAGGTATATTTTACATCCATCTAAAAGACTTTGAAATTTTTAAACACTACATATGCAAGAAACATTCTAATAGCCTCTAGCCTTACCACTAGTGAAAATTTTTCTTCAAAATCTATTCCCTCAATCTAAGCTTATCCTTTACATACTAATCTTGATTTATTCTTTCTCACTTATCCATTTTCATTCAAATTATTTATATAAACCTATTTTATTCCTATCACACTGTGATCTTTTGGTCTGGGCACTGATTCCCAAGTATCATTCTTTTCTATTTGATTTAATTCTTCATCCATTGCCTTAACCAAATGCTTATCATGTCTAGCTTTTCAAAAAGTTTTAGGCTGAATATTGGATAACAAAGAGAAATTAACTTGCTCATATTCACTTACCATCATTATTCTAGTGCGAATTCCTTCATTTATGTCCTTGATGATATCGCTTTCATTATGATTTCTCAGGACATATTTGGATGGGGTTTTGGTGTCCTTTTCCTCCACTTCTAATCTTCATCTGATTCTTCAAAATATTCTTCTTAAATTATTTCATTAATGTCTACTAGATCACATATTCTTTGTGCTCCATCTTCTTCTATCTCAAAACTTGCACTTTCAACTATTTTCTTATTTCTTTTGTTATAACATTTATAAGTTTTAATTTTGCAAGAATAACCAAGAAATATACCTTCATCTTCTCTAGATTCAAACTTACCTAGTTTTTCATCGATTCTCTTTATGAAGCATCTACTATCAAAAACTCTGAAATAATCAACTATAGCTGGTTTGTCTTTTCATAGCTCATAAGGAGTCTTGTCACTATTGACTCTCAATAATGCTCTATTCTAAATATTCATTGATGTACCAACTACCTCTCTCCAATATTTATATAGTATCTTGGATTCATTTATCATTATTCTCATCATCTCTAAAACTATTATGTCTCTCTATTCAACTACTCTATTTTGTTGTGGAGTTCTAGCTACTAAATAATGTCTCTTTATTCCATGGTCTTTACAAAAATCAATAAATTGATCTAACATGAATTCTCCTCCATGATTTGATCTTAGGCACTTAATATTAAAGTTGGTTTCATTCTCAACTAATGCTTTGAATGCTTTAAAATGTCTGAAAGATTTTAATTTTTTTTAAAACATTACCCAATTCATATGTAAAAAATAATCAATAAATAACATGAAATATTTCTCACCTTGAGTACTTTGAGTTCTCATAGGTCCACATAAATCAGTGTGAATAAGCTCTAACATCTGAGTGGTTGAGTATTCTTTTGTTTTGAACTACCTTCTAACCTACTTCTCATGTTGATAAGGTTCACAAAGTGTATTGGATGGCTTCATAATCTTTGGAAGATTTTTGACTACTTGCTTCTTGTTGATGTTGATAAGATTGTCAAAATTTATGTGTCCCATTCTCCTCTACCATAGACAACTTTCTTCAATCTAACTCAAAAAACATCTTTGACCTTTGATATTTGATAACATATATAAATTATTACCTGTTCTTTGAGCATCTATAATCAACACATCTGAATATTTTCTTCTAATTTCATAACCTTCTACATAAAACTTTAGTTTGTGCCCCTAATCATGCATTTGACTTACATTCAAAATATTATGTTTAAGACCTTCTACATACAAAACATTTTTAGTTTTAGTTATACCATTATCCAAACTTAGTTCTAGCGATTCTGGCAGTATTATTATCTCTGAATTTCACCGTGCCATCATTGATCTTCTTCAATTTTATGAACTTGCTCGTGTCTCCTATCATGTGCCTCAAACATCCACTATCAATGAACCATGGACTTTATTCATTTCTTACATGTATATTCATTTGTACCAACATAGATTTTTTAGGTTGTTTCTTCTACCATGAAGCTATCTAAACTTTCTTCTTGATGAATGGACCCTTGAAACTCTAGTCCTTGTTGACTAACTCAAACATGCTTCTACAGTGTCGGGCTATATGATGAAGTTGTTACACTTGTAAGATAATATGGCCTCTTCATTAAATCTTGATAGAGGAAAAAAAGAGTTATGGCTTCTGCTTGACTCTGCATGAGTTTTCTTCTCCTTATTTCTAGAATTGTTAGCCCTTTTTTGACATTCTATTTTCTTATGACCATATCCATTACAATAAAAATAATAACCATAAAAATAGGACCTATTTGTGTATCTCTAACCTAATTGCCTTTTGTAGCTTTATTCCTTCCAGCCTTCTTTATTTGAGATGTCCTCTATATTCTTAACTTCTTCCCTTTTTATTTCCTCTTTTTTAAGAGCTTCAACATAACTCATTCCTTTTTATGTGTTAACCTTGTCTATGAAAATAGTGGCCTCCCTTTTTTCTTTTTTAAATATGATACCTATCTTATTTGAAATTGATCTTTGACTTTCTAATATCTTATTCAACATATTAGTGTTATTCTCAAATTTTGAATCATTGGCTACTCTATCATCGATTTCTTTATTTGTTTTCTCAAGATCTATTTTTTTAAAGAAGCAATTTCAGTAACATACCTTTCACATTCTTCACTTACTTTTTTTCAACTGTACTGTTATATCTTTTTCATTCTTCTTGGCTTCTTCAAAGTGTGTTTGTAGATATTCAATTATTTTCTTTGAGTCCTTTTCATTTTTCTTGATCTAGAGTTTCAATCTTTGATTGTTCTCCTCAAGAGCTTTTAACTCTTCTAAGGCACAAACGAGTTCTCCTTCCAGATTTACTTTGGCTTCATCTTGTTCTTCTTCTTGATCATCTATACTTTTGCTTACAGAGGTATCTTCATGTATAGCCATGAATAGAATCTCTTCTTCTGAATCACTGACTCCACTATCTTCAACTGAACTAAGATCTTTAGAATACAAACTCTTCTTCTCAAATCTCTTCTTAAATTTTCCTTTAAAACTCTTCTTGTATGTAGACTTTCCTTCTTCGTTCTCACCATTACCCTTATCTAGGAACTTAGTTACAAAATTTCTAATATTTCCACAATTAAAATATTTAAAAGGTAATTTTCTTTGATATTTACCTATGCCCTTTTTCAATTTATGAATGAATAGAGATCCATTATCATCTTTATCATTGATAGAATTGTCACTTGATTCTTGAATATTAGCCTTCTCTATTTTTAATGTCTTGAAATTATCTTCTCTCTTTTACGGTTTCTCTTGTTCAATTCACATCTCATATGCCATAAGAATACCATGTAGCTCATCCATCTTTATCTTGGCTAAATTCTTCATCTCTTCAATTGCTAAAGCTTTTGCATTACATCTCAATGGTAGAGATCTCAAAAAAAATTATACCATGATTAATTCTTATAAATTTTCTCTAAGACCTTAAATCTAATTAACTATTTGATCAACCTGTAAAAGGTAACTTTCTTTATTTTCTTCCTCTTCCATCTTCAAACTCTCAAACTATCTTCTAAAAGTTTGAATCTTAGCTTGTTGAACCTTTCCATCACCTTTATAAATATTCTTAAGCTTTACCCAAGTTTCATGAACATATTTACATTTCATAACTTTAACAAATTTTGATTCACATCAAATAACATTTAAAGCTTTAGTATTTATTTCACTTTCCTTCTTTTCCACCAGAGTAGTTATAAGTGTCTATGGCTCTCCGTATTCCTCCACCACTGCTTACCAAATGTTGAATCCAAAGGCCATCAAATAACTCCTCATCCTTATGCTCCAAAAATTATAATTTGTTCCATCAAACAAAGGTTCCTTATTTGTATAAAAACCTTCATGTGATCCTGCCATCATGCTTTCCCTAATCTACCTTCAAGTTGTAAAACTTTTTCAAAAAGGAACCTACTTTGCCACCAATTATTAAGCATGGAATATACTTAAAGGGGGAGTGAATCAGTATATTATATATCTTTTACTTAATCTAATTTGTCTTTTTAACCAATAAATCACACAATCAAGATATGCAATAAAACTAAAACAATAACATGCACCACATGAGAGAGAGAGAGAGAGAGAGAGAGAGAGAGAGATCAAATTTTTACATGAAAACCCAAAGTGGAAAAAACCATGGAGAACAATCTCAAGTATATGAATGAGCACCAACTCAAATTACAAAGTTCACAAGAACCAACTTGTAGGAGCACCAACCCCTTTGTCAAGCAGCAATACAACTATTTATGAGCACCAACCCCTTAAAAATATTTTTGAGCACTAAGCCATAGGAGCACCAACCCCTCTTGTGTATAAAACACAACTATCTCTCCATGTTGCTTACGCAACAAATGATATAACTCTAAAATATCTCCTACTTTTCTCTCCTCTTTTCTTATGTAAAATAATTATAAAACCATGCACTCTCTTGCATATTAAAAATAGCTTCTGAAGCCTTTATTTATAGATTTCCAAATTAACTTTGGCATTCACCCTTTGTGACCCTTCAATCTTCATGGAAAATGGTGCCAAACTTTCATGACCCTTCATATCCTTGCATTTGAAAAGTCACATGGTGACCCTTCATAAGCAAATGCATTCTTTCCTCTTTTGTTTTTATCTTGGTGACTTTTCATATTCTTCAAAGTGTCCCTTCATGGAAAAATACACCATACCCTCTTTTGTCTTCACATGGTGACTCTTAGAATTTCTCAAGATGACTCTTTATGAGAAAATTCATCCCATTCCTCTTTTGTCTTTACCCCATGACTGATTTCTCCATGGGCCCTCTTTTGACTTATATGCAACCAAAAATATATTTGTTAATATTAAATATATATTAACACACATTAGCCAAGATATGAATATTAAAAACACCATTAAATGTAATGGGGCCTTTATCACCAATGCTAGACCATTAACATCAATGACAATATTTCCAACATTCAATCTTATTTTATCTAATGAGGAGTGAAAGGAAGGGGAAATCAAGAATAATGCCACATGGAATAATTTGAATTACTTAAAATTGTAAGAAAAATGTGACAAAGTGAAAAAAGGGATATAATGATAGTAAAATGTGATTCTTTATCATGAGAAAAAGGGAAATGGAGGAAAACATGCTAACATAAATTGTTGTGTAGATTCCATCTAGAAAAAGAATCAAAAGCTAAAGCTGAGAACAAAGATGAAGAACATGAAAAGGTGGTAATTCTATGAGGAGGGTCAGGTCCCATCCATGGTCTTACACTGCAACTTCATAAAATAGAAACCCAAGGGGTGCCAAAAATCAAGTGAAAGATAAAGAGATAACAAAAAATATGGTAATTTTGTGAGGGATGTTGGGTCTTATCTATAGTTTTAAAAAGTAAATCATAAAATAAAAACCTAAGGGATACTAAAACAACATTGGTAAGCAAAAAGTATGTGAAAAATAGATAAAATATGGTGGTTTTGTTAGGAATGTTAGGTCTTATCCATAGTATTACAAATCAACTCACAAAAAAAAACCCAAGGGATGTCAAAAGAGAAAATGCAAAAAGAAAAAGAATACTATGGTACATCAAGAAACCAAAAGACCAAAAGGGAGGACTAAAGGTTTATGAAAAGAAGGAACTTGCTACAGAGGGAAAGACCCATGCTTAAGTAACTTTAAAAAAGTGTTTGATAGATAGCATATATAAATCATGAAAATAATGGAATGAATCTACATTAATGCCTATATCAAGGATGAACATGTGAGAGTCAAGCTTGTGTATCAGAAGGTTTCTTATATTTGAATTAGTTTGGTAGCATTTAATGGAAAATAAGAGTGGACATTTTTATATTCCCCAAAGGGTAAGTGGATGTAGGGATGGGAATTACAAAATGCCCTAGAGTTAAAAATGATATGTGGGTAGGTATCGTAAGATGCCCAAAAGTTAAGAGTAATGTATGGATGGGCATCACAAGATTCCCCAAAAGCTAAAAATAGGAAGAAAATATAAGAAAAGGTGAGAAGTAAAGAGAACCACATATAGTATCTAAATAGATTCAAGTTATCCAAGAAGATTCTGATAAGGGAGATGATGCTTGAGGAAATAAAAAGGATGTTAAGCAAGAAGAATAATAGATAGAAATAAAGAACTAAGGAAAATATAGAACTAAGTCAGACACACAAGGAATTGAATCGATGAATTGAAAAGGTAAAAAATAGTATAGGGTCCACTAGATTGAGCTAATATAGTAGATAGAGGTTAAAAAGGGTCTATAGATAATACAAGGTCAACTAGGTCAATATTATACAACAAATAGAGTTTATAAAAGGTCTAAAAATAATATAGGATCAACTGGGTCAATATCATACAACAAATAGAGGATATAAAAGGATAAAATAGGAGTACAAGATTAACTAGGTTGATCCATTACTGTATCTGTGTCAAGAAGTAGGAACAAAAAGATATAGGGTCAACTGGGTTGACCCAGTACTGTAATATATGAGAAATAATACTAAGAAGAAAAAAAATGGAAATGTGAATTCAATCAGTGGTGGGATAGGATTTAAATTGGGTTTATTAGAATGTATGCAATCAAAAATTCATTATGTCTATAAATCAATCGTGACTCAGAGAAGATAAATCATACCTACACTTATGATTGGGACACACTTGTTAAGAAGGAGCATGACCAATATGGGGATCTACTAGACCAATTACAGGATCACTTGTCATAACATATCATGCTAAGAAGGGTTCAAAATCCTATAATGTAACATAATAACATAACAACCCTAATGGATTCCTAAGGTTTAAAACATTCACTTATTCTAATAAATAAGTAGATCTAATCTAGTGCACACCAAATCTTGTGGAAAAAAATGGTAGTTAGAAACAATATAATAAACATGTATAGGGAACCATAATTAATTCAGTATTAGTAACACCCTAATACATGAAATTTGAAATATAGTATTTTTTAGCCAACACTTATGCTTCTTCTATCTACTCAAAGAGAGGAGAATAAAGTTGGAATATACTTACCTAAATGTGAAACTATCGAGACTCAATCTCTCCTTTGACCAAAGGGACTTTATAAGAGGTTGTTTTGGTTTATAAGGATCACTAAGAAAGGCCAAAACATCTAATTCTTATCCACAAGACTAGATTCTCCAAATAAGAAACCTAAGCTAAGTCTCCTCAATTAGAATGGTGGAAAATCATATTGTGAAGAAGCACAATCGAATAATAATTATTGATTGCACATATGAAATAATGATGAAATGATATTGTATTTATAGGCAGATCTTGTCCTAAATAAGTTTAGAAATGTTAATTATATAGGGTTGATCTAGTTGATCCATTTTATTTTTGGGGATAATTCACTAGGTCTGAGCTAGTAAGCGGAAAGGTTAATAAGCTAAGAAAATGAAAAATACCCTTAAACTATACTGGGTCAACCCAGTTGACCTAGTATAATTGAATGAGCAAAATGGGTTTAAGACAAGAAAAATGAGGGATGGAAAAAGGAAAATATTGGAATAATATTCAGGGGAGGAGAAATAACTTAGGGAATGGTTTTGGGAGCTAGTTAGATTGGTAATAATGTGGAAATTAGGGACAAAAATCCTACAAAGCACCAAAGGTCTTCCCACCCCTTTCTTGGTGCACCCCTTAGGGCATACACTCAAAGAGATTGAGTCTTGATGGGTTATTATAAGATATAAAGCATTACTATTTAATAAAATGTTATAAATATTATGTGTATACAATTACCACCTCATCTTTAAACCCCAAATCCATGCTAGAGCGTTGAGACACTACATTCCCAAATGGCTTGGCACATTTCAAGTACTGTAATGAAATATTCAAGTACATTGATATGATACCCAAGTCTTCTAGTTGTGATGATAAGTATGACATACAATTTGAATATGCCTTTTGGTCTTATGAGAAATTTGGGCTACATAGAGCCATGGGTAAGCCTAAGGTCTTTCCTTACACTGACTTATTCGATAAATTATTGCATATAATGAAGCAAGCATAATATGAAATATACAACATGATATTATCTATGAAAAACCATCATCAAATTTATGACATATTAGGAACCACATCCAAGGATTACTATATCCTCCATGAGTGTACCTTATCTTATGATTCAGTTACCATGGCCATCTAGACTAGCACCCACCAGATTCATGATGTCTTGAAGGACCAAGAAGAAAACCCTAATGTAAGGTGGGTCAACAAGATATATGTGAATATTCATACCATCCACAATTTTAAATATGTAATTCACATTAGAATTATCTTGCTTGATCAACTATTCAAGGAGAGTGACTATCTACACATCAACCTCTTATGGATTCCCTTTCTCCACATAATCCTCCAATATGAGTAGGTCCCTAACCCAAGAGGGATAATAAATTTAAACATGATCAAGGTGGTGGAGGATGAATGGGGAGGTGGTAATTTTTACATGATGAGCTTCTTAGTAGACATGGTCTATAGGATGCTCACATTCAAGCCTTCCACTTTTCTAACATAGGTTCCCAAGGGTGTGGTGGTCCATGTAGATTTATACAAACTATATAGCCACCAGTATCATAACCATAACCAAGATATATATGAATAATTATACCTATTATTCTACATGGCCATTAACAAGGCACCTATCCCTTAATTATCAAACAAAATTTGGGACTCTCTCAAGCCCATTGGTGACTATTGGTACTGTCAAGATGACATGATCATTAAGGTGGTAGGCACTATCAAATCTCCTCTCTTCCTACCCTATCAAGTCTTAAACCACCTCATAGATCAATAAATTGCATACAAGTTTGTGGAATGTGTCTTTGGTCACTACATTAACCATCAATAAAGGTCCTACCCACCTATCTCGATCACTAATAGGCACCACATGTACTTGGTCTTCCCTCCTCTATAGAAGATGATAGCTCATAATGACTCCCTTGCCTTAGATAGGGTATATTATAGGGAATATGAACTATATGGTGTTATATGATATCACTTAGCCAAATACCAGGCCTATCTCAACCTCAATTATGTCCACCAGCTTGAGGATGATGAGGATATCTACCTAAATCTAATACATGATCAGGAGGTAGTCACCATAATTGAGGTTCAAAATAAGAATAAAATAAAGCATGCCCAGTCTAGGTCATCCACCCAAGTTGGCCTTGCCTCTTCCACATCATCCCAACCTGACGAAGAAGTTCAAGTGACTCCCTCTATCTCTCAAGCATAACTATACATGGAGACCCTTTCAACTTCCCCTCTTATAGCTCCTCCTATACCTTATCCTTTGCCTTTTCCTCCACCTCCTCCTTTGGTTTAAGTATCTCGGCCTTAATTAGTTCACTCTTAGGCAACCAAGCCTCCAATGACTCCTCTCCAAAAATATTGACCCCCAGCCACATAGAACCTAACATTATACATCCCACGTAACCCTAAGACTATTTTGAAGGACCAATAATTGATACCTACCTGAGTCTTTTCCCTTACTCCCTCCACTCTCTAAAAGCCTCTCATTATACCACCTAATTTATTAGGTCCTTATTAGTCACCCAAAGTGATAACTACCCTATTCCCCATATCACCCCCTCCATAATTCACCCAAGTTCCTCTAGCCTTAGCCATGCATAGTGTCATCACCTCATATTTCCTATATGCATCCTCTATTCCATAACCAGGGACCTCCTTGGTCCCTCATTGGTCATTATATAGATCCAAGTACCTGTGGGTGCCCCAAATTAAATAAGTTTAACTATCAATCTAATGATAAGTTCACCTATGTGTACTTCTAATGCTTCTCAAGCCATTCTTGTAGCACTTTTGGTCACCCAACAAGTTCCCTAATCAGATCCTACAAGTTATGCCACCCCTACTTCCTCAACTATAAAATTCATAACTGATCAAAGCAAAAGATCAATGAATAAGCATAAGGTGGATCACACTAGACCTTATATGCAAGTACCAATTGATCCCTCTCGATCTCATACATAGGATCCCACTACCCATACTATAATACCCTTAGTGACTCCCATCATCATTCCCATCCCCCTTATTTCCATCATCCTAGTTTCCCATGGATTTGTATTTAAGCAACCAATTTCCTCCTTTTTACTAAATTCCCCTCTCCCCAGATTCATAGCTTGAAAGGGTAACCTGACTCAAAGCTAGTGGCAAGCATAGATTTTCCCTTAGGCCTCCCTATTCATCTTTCCTTCGTATACCCCCATGCCTTCTCCTCCTCTACTATTCTCTTCATTCATCCCTTTTATTTAATCCATGTCCCCTCTACCTCATCATCCACCTATCACCACCATAGTTTTCACCACACAAACACCTCCTCCCACCTTGGGAATGGATATGGTGTCACATGCACTTGAGATGATAATGTTGGCTAACCTTGATGTATAGTGGGACTTTGATTGCACCAAAAGAAACATGTAGGATATCCTCACTCAAAGTTTCATCTAAGAGGGGAACCCTATGGTCTAGTAGACCCAACAAGATCTCTTCTCCCTCACCAAGGTGATCTAACCATGATGAGGACTTCCATGGGAGAGGAAAATGTATCTGAAGACCCAATTTGAGTCCTCTGTGACATGCATGACATGTTAGATAAATTTATGGAGGACATGAAGGAGAAATTTTTAGACTTGGAAGCTTAAGTGAAGAGCTCTTCCCCACCTGA
Organism: Torreya grandis; assembly: GCA_037957365.1. NCBI lineage: Eukaryota > Viridiplantae > Streptophyta > Pinopsida > Cupressales > Taxaceae > Torreya > Torreya grandis. The sequence continues at coordinate 1,948,086 of JARHVA010000435.1, forward strand.
GCTAATTAGACAAGTCAAGGATGCCCTATTGTAGCTTTTCTCAGTATTGAGAATATTGGTAGAGACTCTAGTGAGCAATAAGATGCATATTCATAAGACCCAAGATTATTTGGAAATAATTTATCTATTAGAGAGTAAGTGTAGAAAGCTAGTGGTTATAGTGAATAAGGGCATGTTCTTATAGATGAAGCTTATGTCTACTTCAAACCTAAACTTATACCAAACATATATGAAGATTATGAGAGCTATAATTGAGGAATAGTTTGACATGGCATAGATTATGGTGGATCCCCTAAATTAAGGAAAGAAGAAGATATTGGCCTACTTTAAGTAAGTTAAAATATTAGTGTTATTCCACCTAAATGGAAATTTTCTAGATAAGGGTGAGTTTGGGCTTCACCTGGGTCATTTCAACTAGGTTACGAGGAGAAAGGTGGTTAAGGCCAATAAGCCTAGAGCCTAGGTAGTACTAGAACTCTCCACTCAATCCACTATAATCATTAGCTAGGTGTCAAAATTCAAGGTGGGTATAGATGCCCCACTCTAAGTTTATTAAAGGTTGGTGGTCTATTTAAGGGTGATATTTTGAGAGCCACCAATGAATCTAGCCAAAATAGACCTAGAATTTGACTTAGTGGTAGTTATGTTGACCACCAGGGGAGTAGACTCTAGGAAATTTTGATGTATTTAATCCATAGCTCCTCTACATGTTAGTTGGGTGGGCCATTAGGTATATTTTTAAGGGATTTAAGATATGGTTATAACAACCTAGAGTGGCCATCATGGCCCAGGATGGGAATATCATGCTACTAGGAGGTGAGCCCCATACTCTTCTATATATGTATAATTATATTCTATTTTGGAGGATGGAAATTCTTAGTCTCAGAATAATGTTGGAATTAAGCTAGGATTTCACTTGTTTCTTCCTTTACCATTTTTGATTGTGAATGTTTACCATGATCGATGTTTTTTTAAACAAGCTCACTTTGATAAATGAAATCTTTCAATTTCTGCAAAATTGATGGTTTATTTGTCAAAAGTTGTCATTCATTCCCAATTATTGAATGAACTTTAATTCTAAAAAAATTGAACTAATGCTTGTCACTTAATGATTTTAGTGGTTATAACATGTTTTATTGTTCTAACCCATTTATGAACCCTTTTCATTTCTATTACAATATGTGTAATCTATGTGTTAATCTATAGGTTATATTTAAATATTCTACGTGTTATTTACTATGGGATTTTAATATTGATATTTAGTAAGGGGTTTATAAATCAAGCATTCTTTCTTGTTTCCTTAAACCTTTCATGTTGTGTAATATCGATTATGAACCTTCAAGAAGCTTGACACATAGTGGTGCAATTGTGATAGGGCCCTTAGCTTGGTTCTTGAAGAATTAACACCTTATAGACCTAGAAAAATTCCTTTATGCCCTAAATTACCCTATTTTTTATGTTTATATTAGAATTAAAACTCTTTCCCCTACTTTATAAATCTATGAAGTATGACTCAATAGCAAATGACAAGTATAGAATACTTTATCTAATAATAAATCTGAAGTGAAATTACACATATCTTGAACCCCTAGTGGTAACAAGTATGGCTCTTTGAGTATAAAATGTTAACCTACTCGGTCCTTGGATTGAAGCATCATCAATCCTAAAATTAATGAGGGGATATTTTATCCCATGCATTGTCTCCTACTTTCCTCTTCAGAACACTAAATCCCATGAGTGCCATTTAGATATTGAAGTATCTTGGGCCTGACAACAACCAATTTAATTTATTAGTTTTATTAAGAATACTGAACTACTAATTGACTTGATTGTTTAGGTGATTTTTTGATCCTGTAAAAGAATAAAAACAATGTTATTAAACATAGTCGATCCAATAAATCTAGTCTAAAAAAACTTACAAACAACAAAAAAATAAAACTATATGGATCATATTGATTTCTTTAGTTGAAACTAAAATACAGAATTGAGCTACTCAATTTAGTTAGGCATATAGGGTATTATATGACTAAATCAACAAGTTTAATCTAGTTCACTAAAACTAAAAACTCTACACATAGATAATAAAATGCGATCAATAAGGTCGATCTAGCTGGAAACCTATGCACAAAAGATAAAACATGATCTATAAGATTGATTTGCTTTAAAAATTGTACACAGAAGATAAAACATGATCGACAGACTTGACCTAGTTTAAAAACTGCACACTAAATGATAAAATTAGATTAATTGGCTCAATCTAATTAAATTTAATTTGAAAAAAAAAATAGAGGGTTAGATTCATGTTGGGTTCAGCATAATGTATATAATAAATTAGGATGGATCTACAACTTATCCTAATTAGTGGATTCAAAGCTTAGAGAAGTTAATCTCACCAAATAATTCATTGCATAGTTATTTATATCAAGACATGACCAATTCAAATCTACTAGACTTAACTAGGGGATATCCTAGTACATAATACCAAAAGAGAGATTTCCAAAGCCTCCAATAAAATGAAATTATCGAATAACCCTAGATACATTTATAATACATAAAATAAATCTAATCTAGTGGCACAAAGGGGGATAATTAACAACAAACAAAACAAAACATGAAAAGAGAACTCTACTCAAGTCAATTTAGAGGTAAACTAAGCAATGAGGACAACATTCATCCTATTATTTATTATAATATTTATCTATTAAATGAAAGAGTAAAATTTTGGAATACTTACTTTGAATTAAACTTGACATGTCTCAATCTCTCCCTTAGCTAATGGTGCTTTGTAAGAGGTTTGGATTTATAAAGATTACACTATAAAAATAAAATCTAGTATAAAATACTCCTACTTTGCATCCAAGACTTTCCCATAAGACTATTAAGGTGTGGAGCTAAAAGCTTCACCAAATGAGTATTTTACAGGTTGCTGGTGTTACACAGTCACCGGTGTTGGTCAGGAGTGACCGACGTCGGTCAAGAGTCAACTGGGAGATGCCGGCATCAGTTATGTTCATCCGACATTGGTCAGGTGTAGATAGGCAGGGACCGACGTCAGTCACCTGTGCGTCTAGAATGTTATTTATGTGGATAAAATAGAATGTTTGCATGGTAGGATTAAGTGATAGTCTTAAGTCTGCATCTCTATCTTTAGTAAGACTGTTTAGAGCCCTTGATTAGGAGGTGCATCTAATGGCTGTAGTTGTATGCTCATGTTTCCTAATTATTATATATATGATTAGATCTTCATAGCTTATGGGACACAATTGTAGAATTGGTCAAGAACAGTACAAGAATTATATATGTGTATCATTCCAAGTTGTTGGAATTGATTGTAATTGAGAGAGAGAGCTCTTAAGGGAAGAGATATAGAAAGATATCTATACATCTGATAGAGGTGTGGAAGAAAAGAAGTTTCTTCAATTGTATTCCTTCTGTAAAGAGTTTAATACAAGTTTTCAGGGTAGTTTCTTCTATCTCTTATTGTTTGTTGTTTTCTGATTCTAGTTACTTATCTTTCTGGTTTAATTCCACATTTAATTGCTTTCATATTGTAATCAACATTGTTGGTTCATCCCCAACAAGTGGTATCAGAGCTCAGGTTGACTAAAAGGTGTTTTAGATCTAGTTAGTGTGTATTGATTACAGGTTACTCACAGGGATTTCTGTTTGAGTGGGAGAAAGCAATGGTAGAAGAAAGTAAACTGAGAATGGAGAAGTTTAATGGCAAGAATTATCAACATTGGAGAATGCAGATAGAGGATTATCTGTATCAGAAAGATCTATACTTACCGTTAGGTGGGGTTTCAAAGAAGCACAAAGACATGGATGATGAAGAATGGGAAGTTCTTGATATAAAGGCTCTTGGATCTATAAGATTGAGTCTGGCATCTACTATGATATCTAATTTATCACAGACAAAGACAATGGTAGAGTTAATGAATATTTTAGAAAATTTATATGAAAAACCCTCAGCTTCAAATAAGGTATATCTTATGAAGCAATTATTTAATTTGTAAACGCAGGAAGGTGGATCTATATCTAATCATCTAAATGATTTCCATGGAATTGTAAATCAATTAAATTCAGTCAAAATAGTGTTTGATGATGAAATTAAGGATATTTTAATATTATGTTCTTTGCCTGAAAGCTGGCATAGCTTGGTAATCGCAGTTAGTAATATTGCATCTGCTTCAAATATTTTAAAAGTAGAGGATGTTGTTAGTGTAATCTTGAGTGAAAAAATTCATAGGAAAAGCACAGAGGAAACATCAGGGAATGCTTTAAGTTTTGAGAGCAGGGAAAGGCAAAAAGAGAAGGGCAAGAAAGGGAGATCAAGGTCCAAGTCAAAGATGAGAGGTAGATCCAAATCCAGAAATGGCAGGAGGCCACAATGCTGGAATTGTGGAAAGATAGGGCACATAAGCAAAGATTGCTGGTCAAAGCCTAAAGAAGACAATCAGCATGAAGGTAAGGAAGAAGCAAAAGTTGTAGGTATTGCACAAGATGCTCTTATATTCTCTTTGCATAATAATATAGAATCTTGGGTTTTAGATTTTGGTGCATCTTTCCATTCAACCCCTAATAGAGAATATTTTAGTGACTATGTCCATGGAGATTTTGGAATAGTTTATTTAAGGGATGATGAGCCTTGTAAAATTGTTGGCAAAGGAAAAGTGCAACTGAAAATGCAGAATGGAAACACATGGGTGTTGAGAGATGTCATGCATGTTCCCAGCTTGAAGAGGAATTTGATTTCTACAGGAAAGTTAAGGGATGAGGGTTGTACAGTAACTCTCACAGCTGAATCTTGGAAGGTGACCAAGGGTGCACTTGTATTAGCCAGAGGTAAGAGTGTAGGTACTCTCTGTTTATGTAATTGTATTATTGATAATTCTCCTTCTATATTATCTACTTCAGATGTGGATGCAAAATTGTGGCACTCTAGGCTCGGCCACATGAGTGAGAAGGGAATGTCTATTCTTAAGTCAAAAGGTAAGCTTTCAGATTTGAAAATCATAGATCTAGATTTTTGTGAGCACTGTATTTTTGGGAAATAGAAGAGGGTGAGTTTTCTCAAGACTGGGTCAACAAAGAAGAAGTACAAATTGGATCTTGTTCACACAGACATGTGGGGGCCAGCTCAAGTTGCTTCTATTGGAGGATCACAGTATTATGTTTCTTTCATAGATGATGCTTCAAGAAAGGTATGAGTCTAGTGTATTAAGAAAAAATATGATGTTTTTGACACTTTTAAGATTTGGAAAGCTATGGTTGAGAATGAAACAGGTAGGAGATTGAAGTGCCTGAGATCTAACAATGGTGGTGAGTTCTGCTGCTATAAGTTTAGAAGTTACTGTTATATGCATGGAATATGCAGGTAAAGGATAGTTCCAAGGACACCTCAGAAAAATGGAGTTGCTAAAAGGATGAATAGAACAATAATGGAGCGTGCAAGGTGTATGAGATTGCATGCTAGTTTGCTCTTAGAGTTTTGGGCAGAAGTTGTAGATACTACAATGTACCTGATTAACAAAGGACCCTCTATAGCTCTGGATGGTGGAATTCCAGAAGAGGCATGGACATGTAAAAAGGTAGATCTCTCATTTTTCAAAGTTTTTGTTTGTGAAGCCTTTGTGCATGTTGATAAGGAAAATAGAAAGAAGCTGGATGCTAATTCTATGAGGTGCACATTTATTGGTTATGGCTCTGATAATTTTGGATTCAGGTTTTGGAATCTAGGAACTAACAAGATAATTAGGAGCCATGATGTTGTTTTCAATGAAAAAGTGATGTATAGTGATCAGCTCAAGAAGCTGAATCAATCTGAGCAGAGCAATGGAGAATTGGATGAGGTGACAGTCCAAAATGAGCTCGCAGGAAAAATTAATCACAGACAGGAAAACACAGAGACCAACGTCGGTTAGGAAAGAACCGACATTAGCAATACAGGAACCGATATCGGTCAGATAGTGACTGACGTCGATCAGGTAGGAACTGATGTCAGTCAGGCAGAACTGACGTCAGCCAGTTACAGGCTTGGAAGTGATCGAGGTCGGTCTCTATCAGAGAATTTGGGTGGACAACATGTTTTGAATGAGTCTCAAACACCCATCAAGAGGTTAGAAAGGGTAATTAAACCTCCAATTCGATATTCCCCTTCATTATTTTATTTATTTCTTACTGATGGTGGAGAACCAGAGAGTTTTGATGAAGCAATACAGGTGGAATCCAAGAATCAGTGGGAGCTAGGCATGAATGAGGAAATTGATTCCTTGAGAGAGAACCAAACGTGGGATTTGGTTGAGTTTCCAGTAGGAAAGAAGACACTAAAGAATAGATGGATCTATAGATTGAAGGAAGGTGAGAATGGACAGATGAGATATAAGGCCAGGTTGGTAGTGAAAGGATTTGCACAAAAACCAGGTATTGATTTTGGTGAGATTTTTTCTCCTATTGTTAAAATGACTTCTATACAGACTGTATTGTCTATAGTTGCTATTGAGGATTTGTATCTTGAGTAGCTTGATGTTAAGACAACATTTCTTCATGGAGATTTGGATGAAGAAATATATATGGATCAGCCGGAAGGATTTGAGGTCAAAGGTAAGGATAAGTTAGTGTGCAGATTGAAGAAAAGCTTGTATGGCCTCAAGCAAGCTCCTAGACAGTGGTATTTGAGATTTGACAGGTTTATGACTGAGCATGGCTATAGTAGGTGTCAATCTGACCATTGTGTGTATTTTAAGAGATTGAATAATGGTAGATATATTATTCTATTTTTGTACGTAGATGATATGTTGGTTGCATGATCACACATGCAGGATATCTCTGAGCTTAAGGTGAAATTAGCTCACACATTTTCCATGAAGGATTTGGGAGCAGCAAAGAAAATCCTTGGCATGAGTATTAAGAGAGATAGAAAAAATCACAGGTTGATTTTGCCTCAAGAGGATTATGTGAACAAGGTGTTGGAGAGGTTTAATATGCAGGATGCAAAACCGCTAAGCACACCTTTGGCTGGACATTTTAAGTTGAGAAAAGAACAGTGTCCTAATTCACATGATGAGGTAGAGTACATGAGTAGAGTTCCATATGCTTCCATAGTTGGGAGTTTAATGTATGCAATGGTATGTACTAGACTGGATATTGCCCAAGCAGTGGGAGTTGTAAGTATATGGCCAATCCAGGGAAGAAGCACTGGAAAGTAGTTCAGTGGATCCTTAGATATCTGAGAGGGACCAGCAATAGGCATTTGTGCTATGGAGGTTCAGATACTTCTCTACATGGTTATGTAGATTCAAATATGGCAGGTGATTTGAATGGCAGAAGGAGCACCATAGGATATGTTTTCACTGTTGGTGGAATGGCGGTTAGCTGGATATCAAAGTTGAAGAAGGTTATTGCCTTGTCAACAACAGAAGTAGAATATATTGCAGTCATAGAGGCTAACAAAGAGATGATATGGATGACACAGTTCATGGAAGAGCTTGGAAAGGAGCAAGAGAGTTACAGATTATACAGTGATAGTCAGAGTGCAATTCATTTGGCTAAGAATTCAGCCTTTCATTCAAGAACAAAGCATATATAGCTTAGGTACCACTTCATTAGACAGGTATTGGAGGATGGTGAGTTGAAGTTGGAGAAAATCCATACAGATAAGAACCCTACTGATATGTTAACCAAGACAGTAACAAAGGAGAAGTTGAATCTTCATTCAACTTTTGTTGGTCTTCATGATTGAGTTTGAAGATGGATCTAGAAGATGTTGCTGTACAGGTACTAGTGCAACTGTTTATCTCCAAGTGGGAGATTGTTAAGGTGTGGAGCTAAAAGCTTCACCAAATAAGTATTTTTTAGGTTGCTGGTGTTACATAGTCACTGGCATCAGTCAGGAGCGATCGACGTCAGCTAGGAGTCAACTGGGAGATGCTGGCGTCGGTTATGTTTGGCTGACGTCAGTCAGGTGCAGATAGGCAGGGACCAATGTCGGTCACCTGTGCATCTAGAATGCTATTTTTGTGGACAGAATAGAATGTTTGCATGGTAGGATTAAGTGATAGTCTTAAGTCTGCATCTCTATCTTTGGTAAGACTGTTTAGAGCCCTTGATTAGGAGGTGCATCTAATGGCTGTAGTTGTATGCTCATGTTTCCTAATTATTATATATAGGATTAGATCTTCATAGCTTATGGGACACAATTTTAGAATTGGTCAAGAACAATACAAGAATTTTATATGTGTATCATTTCAGGTTGTTGGAATTGATTATAATTGAGAGAGAGAGAGCTCTTGAGGGAAAGAGATCTAGAAAGAGATCTGTACATCTGAGAGAGGTGTGGAAGAAAAGAAGTTTCTTCAATTGTTTTCCTTCTGTAAAGAGTTTAATACAAGTTTTCAGGGTGGTTTCTTGTATCTCTTATTATTTGCTATTTTTTTATTCTAGTTACTTATCTTTCTGGTTTAATTCCGCATTTAATTGCTTTCATATTGTAATCAACATTGTTGGTTGATCCCCAACAAAGACAAGATTCTTTCCTTCTAAGGCAAGACCTAAATAATGACTCCTCAAGTGTAAAATTAATAGAATAATGAGTTGTAACAATGCAAAAATGAATGTTATTATCTATTGGATTAAAGTGAACTGGGTATTTATATATAAGTATTAACCTTATGTAGACACCTAAAACTAGCCACTGATAACCTCCAACCAAGATTTTGGCTAATTCCCACCCAAAATACAAAATTTAGCCTAAAAACACTAAAATGTGTTAAATGATGTGAAACTAACATATTTAAGTACCAATTTTGGCTAGGTTATTCATAAATGGGTAACTTCAATTTATGGGCTAACTAACTTTGATCAGATCATTTCGAGTCAAAATGCCAATTTTACACCTAAGTGCTCTGAAATGCTCTTTCATATCAAATATCTTGCATGTGACATGTGAATTTTTTATTTGTTGTTGATAACATCCTAAATTGGAATATGATTCCAATGCATCTAACATTTACTTCCAATTCTAATCCAGTCAAATTTAGACCAATAATAAGGCATTATGATCAATTTGAGTAATTTGTGCACAAAGTGCTTAAACATGCATAAGAGCTAATTAACCCAAATCAAGGCATAATAAAAAAAACCATGGAAACTCATTGAATACTTATTTTTGGAAATGAATATTGAATATCTACATCATTAGGTGACCTTATTTCTTGGGAAGACATCCCTAGGTCATAAATGCCACAAATATCAAGATTCATGCCTCCCATGCCTCATTAGAGCCCTCCATGCCTCTTAATTTCCCCTTCTTACAATTTCATGATGATGATAATTAAAAAAATAATTTCAAAAATTGAATTAGTCCTCAACTACACATCCCAATCCTAGGATGGACAGTTCAATTTGATTCTAGACATTTGCAAAAATATATAAATAGAGAAGCCAAGAACATCATTTTTAAGCTATTTTTGGTACAAATTTAAAATGTAGAAATACATTTAAGGATCCATTTCAATTAGTGTTACCATGCTAAATTGATTCCAATCCAAGCCAAGAAATAACGAAAGGTGCCAAGGAGAGATGGAGCTAGCCAAGCTTCCATGACCAAGGACTTCATGAGCACAAGCTGAGCAAGCCACTACTATAAAGGCATTTGGAGCATCCAAAGAAGGTGAAGGAATTATTGTGTTTTTATTCCTTGATTTTTAGTTGTTTTTGTCATTTGATTTTGTTAACTAAGCTCTCCCTGGTGTCTAGGCCTAGATATGTTATGCTATTAGTTATTTATTTCATTTTGGAACTAACACCATACCAACCATCCTCTCTTGATTTAAATTCCTAGATCACATAATGGCACACCTGATGGGACTAGATTCACCTCACACTTGAATAATATCATTTTACATCTTTAAAATATTTATTTAGATCTTTAAAAATCTTGCAAATTGAATTTATAACTTTATTTAGGAATTTTTGGTTACCACAGTTTTACACAGTAATCGACATTGACTAGAAATACCGACATCGATTACATAGCTTAACTAACGTCAGTTGGGTAAAAAAAATCAATTATCAAAATTAACCATTGTGGTTGTAATAACTTACATCGGTCACTATTTTTTTCTAAAAACATAGACCTGAGAACTATTTTTTTAAAGTTTATTGTTTCAAGGTAAAAAGAGCTTCAAAGATAAAAGACATGCTAACGTTTTTGTTGTAGGACCAAGCTTGATATTTGTTCAAAACATGTTTAAATAACCTTTACATGCTTAAAAATCAATTAGGAACCTTGTTTTGGGTGTTTAACAAAGAATTTAGATGTTTTTGGTGAATGTTTTCAAATTTTACAACTAAGACCAAGGGGTCAAATGAACACCAAATCTTTCATTTTGGGCTTAAAATTGAACACACTTGTCAATTCTTATTTGTAATAGTTTTTTAGATCAAATATCTATTTTTAAAAAAGAGGAATGTTATGTATATTCTCTTCTATTTATCCCCTATAGGGAGCCCTTGGAATCAAAAGTACCATTCCTATTGCAAATAGCCTAGTCTAAGGCGTAGAAAGAAAGTCGTTTAAAGCACTCCCCAAAAACTAGTCAAAGTTTGGGTGACCTTGAAAATGACCTTAAATTCTTTCTATTTCATGATTTCTTTATTTTTATGCAAACTTGGCCTTCGAGGGGGACTTCATCACCTCCCACAAGTTTTTTAGGGAAGCATTGACTTGGGGTTTCATCTCCTAGTATTGACTTAATTTGGCTCCTTTGGAGTTGCACACGGGACGTAGTGGCACTTTGGACATCACACTACACTGAGTGAACAATAGGATGTAGTCGTTGAAAAAAATATTAGACCTTTTTACAACAAACCAAGTGATACAGACCCAAAATCCATGCTTTTCTTTTACATTGTTTGGCATGAAAGTCTTTGTGCAATTGATTCCCCTAGATCATTCAAAAACTTGTTAGATATTAGACAAATCCCCACTTTCCATGAAAGTATTATTGGTGCAAGGTGTGACTCAAGGTCCATGTCATAGTACTATAATTTTAGATAAAGGGGGTGTAAAAACCCTACTATATAATGTGCATTTACTTTTGGATGAACACTTAAAATCCTCTCAAATGACATATATTGACAGATTCCAATAATACCAAGCAACCTTGTTAGTTTAGGATATAATAATGATTAATTAGTTGGTCTTGTCCTAGTTTAAAGTCTTTTCTAGAGTCAAAACTTAGTTTAAACAAACAATCCAAACCAAACACATAGTCCAAATTTTCCTTTAAATAAAGAAGAGTTATGTTGTCCATGTGAGATCATCAATTTTCCTTGTTCAAAAGTTCATCAAAGGCTTGAGAGTCATATCATCCAATTTGGTGTAGTTATGCTACCCAATTGAGTCTAGACCTTTGCCAAAATAGTTTAAGTCCTTCACTTATAATCTAAATTCAGAATTACACCTTTACAAGTTCATAGAGTTGATGTGTTAAGTGGGTTCACCATTTGTACTAAACTTGAGGGAACTTAGGTTTAATTTTCAATTTAGTCTAAAGGTCATTTAAAGACTCATAATCATTATCATCACTTGATAGACTTGAGCCATTTTAGGCTAAACACTTGCACTTTGAGTCTATGTAGCACAACATTTTTGAGTCAAGAAAAATAGTGTTATCTTGTCAAAATTGTATGAATATATCTTTAACTTAGAGAGTTTTTGAGGCAAACCTTTTTGTCACACTTTTTGGGTAATATAGCATCTTTACGCTACCCAAAAAATTTCAAACATTATTTCATAGACCCTCTTACATATAGTTCCAAATTTATTCCTATATTTTCATACAAATCTAAGTGTACTTTTATGATCTTTTTTCTAAAAAATTTATACTATTCACTTTTGTCTAGTTGATTTGTCAAAAGAACTAATTTTTATACCATTTTTTATGGGAAAATAAAATATTTCTAAAGTGACTTTTATTTCATACCTTATACCTAGTTGATCAAATTCATGTCTAAGAATCAAATGTTTGTTGTTTGTTAGAAGTGTTTCAAATTTGTTAGATTAAAACTTTCATCTATTTTCAAAGTCTAGCTTTTGATGCCATTTGGCCAAGAGTCCTAGTACATTCCTTGTTTGAGCCTAGCTTTTGATGTTACATTTGGCCAAATGACCTATCAACTTTTATATTTTAAGATTAGATTGATTTGAAACACTTTGACCTTAAAGTTTGGCATTTTGATTTTAGGTCCATTTACTTGCTTATCTTTGTGTGAACAGTGAAACATTAGATACTTCACGCTAGCTTATTTCCTCACAAAACTTTGCATAAACCTTTTGATCCTTTTGAAAAAACTACACCAAGTTAAAACATCATCTATTTTAGACATTGTCCTTTTTAAGAGTTTATATAACTCTTTGACCTTTTATCACAAAACATTGACTATGGATCTTAACATGTATTCCTACACTCGTAGTGGACTCATGTACAATCTAGGGATTAGTAATGTGGTGGCATAGGAAGAAATGGTGTAAGACCCCTATGCAGATAATATTGTTTATCAAATGGATTCTTATCCCTCTTATAATACTCAATCAGGAGCATACGGCCAAGATCCATTAGCTAACTATCTAATTAACACACCACCTTATTCAAAACAAGACCAAGAGCAAACTGCACAATACTTAGCTATAATACATGTAGTGGATAAGCTAGTACTTTAAAAATCATATTCTACTAATATGGCTTCCACATATGATCCATTTTTTTTAGCAACATTTGTTAGAGACCAAAGATGAGATTTTGGTTAGATCCATAGAGGTAGGGGATAGTTTTCCAGTAGAATTCTCCCATGAAAATTTACCAAGTCTAGTAATAATTCCCCACAATATCATTTATGATCAACAGGCTTCTTCTAGCAATCCTATGGCTCTAGTCTAAACAACATACCAAGATCCTAATATATCTAATTAAGACAAAAGCATCATGGAAGAGTACTTTAACCAAATGCAGATAGCATATCAAACATATCTAAATATAACACATAATTTCAATAAGATGAACATGGTAAGTAAGCCTCTCATTGACTAGTTCCTTCAATAGGAGTGTTGATAGGGTTAGCTAGACAAGAGAACCCAAATTCTAACCCATTTGTACAAACTACTTTGATAGATAACTTGATGCATATGCCCATTATTGAAGAAGTGTCTTTAACTTCTACAATAAATAATGAGCCAAACATAGTATAAATTGTGCAAATAATGTCTAATCATAATCAAAGTGGTATTAATGCACAAATAATTATCCAAAAACATGTTCCTATAGTTAATCCTATGAATAGGTCATCATACCAAGGAATAGGAGTTTCTACACCCCAACCTCAATCAGATTCTTTATTAAGTGTATAACCTATGGGATTAGATAATCAAACAATGGCCATTATCATGCCTCAATGATAGAATATGACAAATCCTAATCCTCCTCAACATGCATTGATTAGTATTCTACAACAATAGGCCCAATCTAGTGTATCAATGTAATAGAGGACAACTACATTGCCACCTCAATCAAGGGCAACTAATGTTCCACCTCACCAGCTAATGATGAACGTACCTCTTCAGTCAAAGACTAATATGTCAATCTAAAAACAAGTAATGACTAGTCAACAATGTGAAAATATGGGTCAGTGATAGATGCCAAATCTACAACCTACTTTCACTTCCTCACAAGGATTCATGCAACAAGGAGGTCCCCATGTTTCTCAGGTACCTATTAGACAACCATTAGTTCAAAATGTGCCACAAATCTAGAGACAGGGTCTTGGTCCACAAGTTCCCACTCAATATTAAGGTTTGATTAGTTGGCAGCATGTCCCTTTTCAACCACAGTAGGCAAAATAAAGTTATATCCTTCTATCCCAACCATAAAATCCTCCAATTCAAACCTTTATCACCAACTTGAACCATCAAAACCAAGTGTGCAATATCAATTACATATTAATCCACATATGTGTATTCTTGGTCCATTCCCCAACCAAACCAATGTACCTCAATAGGTATCTTCATCCTACCCTAATCAAAGTGTCTCAATTGTGACCTCCCAACCATCTACCCAAATCCTCCCTCAAACAAATATTCATTCTAGTTTCCTATCCCAAGAATTGTATAAGATGAAGGATGAAATTGTTACCATTCAAGATTGTAAACAAATTAAAATTTTCAAATTAGATGACATATGTTCCTATCCATTCAACATGGAGTATTTGTAGATACCATTTCCTCTAGGATATGAACTATCAAAATTTGAAAAATACAAAGGGAAAGGTGACCCTAAGGCTCATTTGACTGAATTATTTGTCACATGCTACCCATGGCAAATATCAACATATACATTTTATTTTTTTTCCCAAGGAGCTTGGTTGGACAAGCCTTGGAGTGGTTCTTAAAGTTTCCCAAAATTTTAGTAACAAATTTTGATGATCTTTTTGATAAGTTTGTGCAACACTTTTCCTATAATCTTGAGCATGAGATTTCATTAGTGGATTTAACACAAGCAAACCAAAAAGTTGGAGAGAGTTTTTCAAGTTATATATAATGATGGAGAGCCCTTACAATCCATTTTACCCATAGTTTATTAGATAAACAATTAGCCGCTATGTTTACCAAAAATTTGCATAGTGAGATAGCTTATCATTCGGAAATACAATGTGTGCATACTTTCAAGGAAATCATTGAAAAAGGTTTGTTGATTGAGTGGGAACTCATCAATAAAGGAGTCATCAAGCTTAATTCAACTAATCAAAATCAAGGTACCAATCAGGGAAATGACCAGCATCTCATTCAAGCACCAGCATCACAACCAATCCAAGCCAATAACTAAGAAAGACCAAAGCAATTCAACCATAATAGGAATGTTATGGGAAATGGAGTAATTAATCTCATCATGTGAAAATGGTACAAATATCATTTATAACACCTTTTCAGCTTATTCCTATCGAGCAATCTCTCCAACCAATGCCACAAACATAACAACCATGACCTGCACAGCAAATATAATAACCATTACCATAACAAACCCCTCTTCGAGTCAATGGGCAAGCTTTTTGCTGCTAATCTAATCAATTTGCCTATATCAAAGCATTATCCATAAGGCATTCCTTGTCCTAATTGGTACCATGAAAATGCATTTTTTGACTATCATCGGGTTAATGGGCATAATCTATGAAGATGTGTCCAAATTAAGCATTTAATTGAGAATATGTTAGAGAATGGGGAAATAATATTGAATAATGGTTCTTCCACTTCTAATAAAACTATTGGGATTTATCAAAACCCCCTTCCCTGACATAACAATCAATAGCATCAAAACAATCATCAACAACAATGACGACCAGTGTAGCAAGAAAATCAATAGTATCAAAGTCAAAGGCCTAACCATTAGAATCAACAAAATTAGTAGCAAAACCCACAATGATTGAACAATGGATAAAACCAAAGTTATAATGGTAACAACCAAAAAATTTACAATGCATTTGTACATGACTATAAAAGGGTTGTAGGTCGTATTGCAGGGGGTAGCATTAATACCATCTCCATTAATCCTAAACTAACACTAATTAGTCTAGACCATTACTAAATAATAATATTTAGCCAAATTACATGGGTAATCCTTCTTTGACCTAGGAGTGCATACAAGCAAACTAGTAAATTAGGACTTCCCCTTTTGGACCTTATATTGATAACTCATTCTTGCAACGTGACCACATGCAAGTACACTGGCAACCAAAACTTGTCATGTCTGGTCCCACACCATTTCCAAAATTGGTTAGCAATAATGGTCTAGTATTTAATCCTAATTATGTAATAACAACTCAGAGGTCAAAGATTAATATCCCAAGTCCATAACCGTCTACCACTTTTCCTATCATCTAACCAACCATTTAGCCTCAAAATAAACCATTCACTACTGACCAAGATAAGAAGTTTGATATTGTGGAATAATTACAGAAGACACCACCATAAATTTCTATTTTAGATTTGTTGTGAATGTCAATAATCCTTAAGAACATCTTGAATTTTTTTTTGACCCAATCCACTACTGATAGTGACATATGCCCTAATAAATTTCAAGCTTTGGTTGGACACCTAGCTTCAGCCCAACAAATCAGATTCAACCAAAGTGATATGTCTTCCCTTGACCCAATCCTTAATAATCCATTATACATAGAAGTTTATATAAAGTGACATAAAGTGAAATGTGTTCTTATAGATAATAGATCAGGCCTTAACATAGTGTCTCTAAAACTCATCAAGATTCTTAGGTACACAATGGTAGATCTCCAACTAGAAATAATAACTATCAAAGCCTATGATAATCAAGAAAGAGAATCACAAGGCACCATTAGTTTGTTAGTTATCATTGGGCCTTTGACCCATGATATGCTTTTCCATGTACTTGATCTTGAGTTATCATACAACATGATTTTAGGTAGGCCTTGGTTATATGAGATTCATGCAGTCCCATCAACACAACACCAATGTATCAAGTTTTCCCAGTCAGGGATGGAAGTGAATATTCTAAGAGATTTACACCCATATGAGCACTACAAGCATCTTGAGGTTGAATTTCAAACATATAATTATCAGTACTGTATGAATCCAAGTTTCAAGTAGGATAAAGGAAAAGCTATACTTATTTATCCTTCACCAGATAATTGCATAGATCCTAATACCTTGGATTCATTTTCCCATATGCCAACTCCTGAAGCTTATAATCAATTAACCATTTTAGATCATGGATCGAGAGAGTATGTGACCCATGATACATTTCATATTTACAATATTCCTTAGAATTTAAAAACCTTTGGGTGACCCAAAGTCACCCCACATATGCATTGGCAACAAAAGAACAAAGATAAGGGACCTATCACATTTGTACTAGCATCTAGCCTAGAACCTGACCCTCTTAAAGGGGATGAATCATGGTTATACAATGACAACCAAGATTATTTTTATAAAAATGCAAAGAATCATATTCCCAATAGGATCATGGAACATCACAATTATGAAGGAAGAGGGGTCAGCCTAAATCATTAAGGAACCATTAAGCCAATTTCCATGACTAAGTATGAAAGTCCTTATGGACTTGGATTTAAACCACTTGGGGTGACCCCACATATCTTATTCAAACTCCATCACTAACAACTAGTGATGATGATGCCAAAAATAAAGTAGAGTTTGATCATAGCCTCACCTTTGATAACCTAGCTAAAACCAACCTATTTGATAACAATTCCATTTGTACCCTTACCCTGGCCATTCATCATAACCCACTACCATTATATTATTAATAACTAATAGATTAGGACCAACAAGAATCTAGTCTACAGATTGATGAGTTCTAGAATGATGAGGCATTCTATGACTTTTTAGGTCTTAGAGAGAACATTTCATTGAGAGATCACAAATCAGGATTCTCAATCACATTAGACCTTGTAGCCTATTTTGGAGAATGGGTGAACACCCTTAGCCAAAAACAAATAAGTAAAATAATGAGGTCTCAAAGTGAAAAACTCTTTGAGGTGCTTTTTGACTAGGGAAAAAGTAAATATAAAGGCCAATCTAGTGGTGAAAACTTGTTTCAGGCACCATTAGATGGGGGTGTTCATTCTTCTTCAAATTTAGACCAAGAGACCACCAACGATGAACTTTCCTATGGATCAGAGTTCATCTTTGAGCAACAAGTATTTGATCAGTTTTTTGAAGAAGTTTTGATAATTTTTGTTACATGGATAGATCTCCCATTAGGGGACTCAGATTAATCATGCCTAGGAGAAGTTGAATAACAAGTCCTAATAGAGGACCCTGACATAATTCAACAGTTGAAGTTATTGCCCACTATCCTAGAAGACAATTTAACCTTTCTAATTGAATATACAATAGAGGTAGATATCAAAACTATGTCATACCTGAAATGGATAAAATTATGATCATCCCTCACTCAGGAGGAACATGATGTATTTACATCTCTATTGAGAGAATTTGTAGATATCTTTTACATGGGCCTATTCTGACTAGACCATGCCTTGGTTTTACACCACCTTGTGGTTAATTCTGATATCAAACTAGTAAAATAAAATTTATGTAAGATGCATCCTCACATTTTTGTATTAGTAAAGAAAGAGTAGGAAAAACTCTTAGAAGTAGGATGTATAAGATCCATTGGCTACTTATAATGGATCTCTAATGTGGTACCTATTAGTGATAATCCAGAAGGGATCAAAATCTATACTAATTTTTGAAACATCAACAAATCTTGTCCTAAAGATGATTTTCCCTTATCTAATATCAACAAGATCATTGAATCCATGACTAGTTATGAAATGATTTCACTCATTGATGGCTTTTCAAGATACAACCAAATTAGAATAGCACCAGAAGACCAACATAAGACAATGTTCACCACTCTATGGGCAACATTTTGTTATCATGTAATGCCATTTGGCCTTAAGAATGCTAGAGCTATGTATCAAAGGGCCATGACTGTCATATTTCATAATATGATAAATGATATTTTTGAAGACTATGTCGATGACATATTAGGAAAATCCAAAACTAGGGTTGACCATCCAATAGTGTTATGTAAGATATTTGAAAGATTATGGGAGTATAAAGTCAGACTCAATCCAAATAAATTTTTGTTTGGTGTAACTTCAGGCAAATTAATTGGCTTCATCATGTCTCATAGAGGTATTGAATTTGATTTTATTAAAGTCCATGCTATAATCGAGATGCCACCACCAACCAATTTAAAGTAACTGTGTAATTTGCATGGTAAGATCTAGTCCATCTGACACTTCATCTCTTAGTTAGTAGACAAGTGCCATCCATTCACATACCTTTTGAAGAAGGGAGTTGTATTTCACTAGGATGATCACTACCAAATAGCTTTTCAATAACTCAAAGACTATCTTGTTAATCTACTTATTTTTTTACCTCTTATGCCAAGAAAGTCATTCTTGTTATACCTTTCAGCTACTGACCATGCTTTGGGGGCACTCTTGGTTACATACTACATACTACTACCTAATTCATACCTTGGTTACATATGAACATAACTATTCACATGTTGAAAAAGACTATCTAGCCATGGTCTTCGTAGCTTAGAAACTATGTCATTACATGTTGAATAGTAAGACCATGGTCATTTCAAAAGTAGATCTGCTCAAGTATCTACTATCTAAAATAGATTTGTAAGGTAGAATGGATAAATGGATCATGTTTCTCAGTGAGTTTGACATAGAGTATGTCAATTAAAAGGCAATTAAGGGACAAGTTATTATAGATCAACTGGCTAAAGCACCTCTCACAGACACACAACCACTCACATTTCAATTTCCTAATGAATACATAATGACCATCATTGACACACCCCTTGAGGAACAACCTTGGAAGCTATATTTTGATGGTTCATTTACTACACATGGATTAGGGGTAGGTTTATTATTTATTACACCATACGGGGATTTAATCCCTAAATCATTCAGAATCAACTTTTCTTGTATAAAATACATGGTTGAGTATGAAGTACTTGTTGCAAAACTTCAATAAGCAGTGTATTGGAATATATCTCATCTCTAAGTTTATGGTGATTGTCAATTAATCATCAACTAGGTTATAGATCATTTTCAGACCAAAGATGACAAGCTAGTTCCATATAAAGCCATGGTTGACCCTCTCAAATAACAAATTGCTAACATTCAGTTTACTTGGATCCACCCTTTACCATCATAGTTTTGATGAAACTCTACATCATTGTTTAACTTTTTTAGAGTCTATGCTAACGTTAAGAGAAGTTCATGGAGTGTGTGGAGCTCATTCTAATAGGGCAGTCATATTCAAAAAGTTTTTGTTTATTGGTTATTATTGGCCCATAATGGATGTAAATGCCACTGCATATGTAAAAAAGTGTGACAAATGTTAATGGCATACTTTTTGCAGGACTTCAATAAGCAGTGTATTGGAATATATCTCATCTCCAATTTTATGGTGATTGTCAATTAATCATCAACTAGGTTATAGATCATTTTTAGACCAAATATGACAAGATAGTTCCATATAAAGCCATGGTTGACACTCTCAAATAACAAATTGCTAACATTCAGTTTACTTGGATCCACCCTTTACCATCATATTTTTGATGAAAATCTACATCATTTTTTAACTTTTTTAGAGTTTATGCTAACATTAAGAGAAGTTCATGGAGTGTGTAGAGCTCATTCTAATAGGGCAGTCATATTCAAAAAGTTTGTGTATTGGTTATTATTGGCCCATAATGGATAAAAATGCCACTGCATATGTAAAAAAGTGTGACAAATGTTAATGGCATGCTAATCTGATTCATGCCCCAACAAAAACTCTAAAATTGATGTTGACACCATGGCTATTTTCTACATAAGGACTTGACCTCATTGGGAAGATTAACCCTACTCCATCTAATAGCCATAAACATAGATTTACCACCACTAAGTATTTCACTAAGTGGGTTGAAGCTATACCCCTCACTTACGTGATTGGAAAGTAAATTTCCAAATTCATTTTCAACCACCTCATTTACCACTATGGGATCCCCTCTAAAATTATATCTAATAATGGAGGATCATTCAATAACAAGGATGTAGACTAGTTATATACTAAATATAACATCACATAATATTTTTATATATCATATTACCCTCAGGGTAATGGTCAAGCTGAGGCATCCAACAAAACCATTATCAATATATTCAAAAATATTGTCAATGATGCTAGTCATAATTGGTACCTCCAAATATTCCCTACCCTTTGGGAATACCATACCAATCATCATACCCCCATGGGAGCCACTCCATACTCACTTATTTATGGTAATGAATCCATCCTTCCCATTGAGGTTTAATTACATTCACTACACATCTATTTCAAGTATGTCCTAGATGATCATGACTATCGAGTAGCTTTACTACAAGAGCTAGACCTACTTGATGAGAAACACATAACTATGCTCAACAATCTTCAAGCATATGAGAACTGACTTAAAGGCCACTATAATCAGTGTGTTAACTATAGAACATTTAAACTTGGGGATCTTATTCTTAAAGAAAACCAAAAGAATACCATGACTAAAAAAATCATAAAGGGAAATTCAAACCAAACTAGATAGGGCCTTTCATGATCACTATAGATTATGGATCAGGAGCATACAGGCTTACCACACTAGACAATGATGAACTTCTAGAGCTGATGAATATTATTCATCTAAAGTGGTACTATGATTAACTATTAAGGTGTATTTTCTGTAAGGACCATTTCATTTATGCCATTTTATCACTATTCTTCTTTATGCAAATATCATCCTTATCCATCCTCTTCACCATATCCATTTTCCAATTATGATCTATCAACCCAGTGTGTTCTAAAGCCTAGCCTATTTGTCCTTGGTTTTTGTCATTCATTATACAATTTTAGCATCAAGGTATCTTATCAGTTTCATCAAGTTGGTTTAAGTATTTTAGATAGAGATCATATTTTGGGATAGTGTGACAAAAGTTTTGGTAGTTGCATCCTTTATTATTATTCCTTTCTTACCACTAATCTTGATACTAATTATAAACACCTTTAGGCAAATTAGTACCATTGATCTATGCCGTTGTGTCCTGGTTATAACCATCTATGGGAAAAATAGGGGCAACATTAAGCTTTGATGTACCAAATTGCCACTTCCTATGCCACACTTTGCCTTTTACTAATTATGCCTATTTTGTTTGAATTGACTACTACACTAGTCAAATTCCTCCACTATAAGGGTGGAATTATAGTGACTTGAGGTCATATTCTAGGACTATGTAGACAATGCTCGATACTTGTTGAGGTCAGCTCAGTCACCCTTATCCACCATGCTCTCACAATTTTGAGAGTAACCTAAGCCACACTCTCACTATTTTGTGAGTAACCTAAGCCATGCTCTCACCATTCTATGAGCAACCTAAGCCATGCTCTTGTCTTTTTAAGAGCAACTTAAGCCATGCTCTTACTATTTTGGGAGCTTGAACCATTTAGTGTCTCATCATTCTTGATTAAGTTGAGATACTTCAAAAATTTCCAAAAACATTTGTAAAATCGTTAGAAAAAGAACAAAAATATTGACCACTTCTTTGCCTTAAGGATTCTAGGAACCCTTACTAAGTTACATGAAAATCACTTGTCATTTAGTTTCTCCATCCTTTTTGGCCTTTTCGCTCATGTACTTACCATGTTACAAGACCTTTCCTCTTCTTCTCTCACATCTATTCTATTTGTTTTCCTTAGTTATCACATTCTTCCCATTCTTTGGGAGAACTACATTTGGCCTAAAGTTTTTTATTGGATATTACAACCATAGAACTATGTATGTGGCATCCACTTGCCTAGTGAATATGGAGATAACTCAACCACCCCTTCCTTTTCTTATATTCCCCCATTTTGTTTGTTTGTTAAGTTTTCACATATTTTCTAGGGGCAATGTTCATAGGGTTTTTATCACTTTGTTTATTTGTTTGTCTCTACTTATTTTAATTATTTGTATACTTATTTATTTACTTTTAGTACTGTTACCTTGATTCATTTTATGTGTGTTCATTGAGTGATTCCTTACCCACACTTACACTTGAATCCATCCATATTCATATGTTACATTGTCATCATGGTTTCTATCATTGGTGCATTATTTTCTATTGAGTATTGGATTATGGGAGTTAATCCTTATGCATATTTTGGCCAAGTCCTCATGATGTTCTACCATGATTCCTACCAACATGTGCCATAACAAACCTCAGCTTTAATATTTCTATTTAGCAATGGCAGCATCAACATCTCTTCAACATCGACATCTCGATTCCATCCCAATCATATCTCAAATAGAGTAATTAACCACAAAGGAATTTTAACCTTTATTAGTTCAAATGTGCATCTCCCTACTAGTACATTATGACAATTCATCATTAACCTATGTGTTAAGTTATCATCATCCTCAGCCAATTTTATAATGTTTGCCATAATTAGGGTCCAATGATTATAACCACCTATGGGCAAATCATTACACACTATCTCACCTACACTTCTCGATGATTATAACCATCTTTGGGAAAATCATTGTATTGTCACCAATTTAATTTTTCTACCCATACAAGGGCATGTTATTATCTTGTTTGTCTATCTTAACTGGGGTAGCTCCATCTTCTTAATGATTATAACCGCCTTTGGGAAAATCATTATATTATCATACCACATTGCCACTATCAGGGTACAATGCTTATAATTGCCTTTGGGAAAACCATTATACACCATCCCACTTGCATTATCAATTATTTTGACTACTTTTTTAGTATCATTATATTTTCACCCCATCATCTTTCCTTTCTTTGGTCCTCTCATTTTGATTCTTATCGAGGGACCATTTACCACCTACTTGTGCCAAACATTCCCTCGAGGGGCATCATACAATTAGTTTATCATCATTTTATTTTTAGGCATATAATACCTTTTCATTATTTGAGAATATGTTATTATGCTTATAGATTGCAACATATTCCTAAATAGGGGCAAACTTTAGACACCTAAAACTGGCCACTGATAACCTTCAACTAGGCTTTTGGCTAATTTCTAGCCAAAATGCACAATTTGGCCTAAAAACACTAAAACATGTTAAATGATGTGAAACTAACATATTCAAGTGCTAATTTTAGATAGGGTATCCCTAAATGGGGTAATGCAATTTATTGGCTAGCTAAATTTAATCAGATCATTTCAAGTCAAAATGCCAATTTTGCACTTAGGTTCTCTGGATTGCTCTTTCTTATCATAAAAATTACATGAGACATGTGCCTTTATTATTTGTTATTAGTAACATCCTAAATGGTAATATAATTCTAATTCATCTAACATTGATTTCCAATTCTAATCTAGTCAAATTTTGGACTAATAACAAGGCATTCTGATCAATTTGAATAATTTGTGCACAGAGTGCTTAAACATGCTTAAGAGCTAATAAACCCAAATCAAGGTATAATAAAAAATTCCATGGAAAATCATTGAATACATATTTTTGGAAATAAATATTGAATATCTTCATCATTAGGTGACCTCATTTCTTAGGAAGACATCCCTAGGCGATAAATTCCACAAATATCAAGATTCATGCCTCCCATACCTCATCAAATCCCTCCATGCCTCTTAATTGTCCATTATTCAAATGTTATGATGAGAATAATTAAAAAATTAATTACAAAAATTTAATTAATCCTCAACCACACATCTCAATCCTAGAATGGACAGTTCAAGTTGATTTTAGACATTTACAAAAATCTATAAATAGAGAGATTAAGAAAATCATTTCTAAGTTACTTTTGGTGAAAATTTATAATACACAAACATATTTAAAGAGACATTGAAATTTGTGTTACCATTCCAAATTGATTCCAAGCCAAGCCAAGCCACAAGCCAAAGGTGCCAAGGAGAGATGGAGGTAGCCAAGCTTCCATTGCCAAGGACTTCATGAGACCAAGCCCAGCAAGCCACCACCACAAAGTCATTTGGAGCATCCAAGGAAGGTGAAGGAATTATTGTGTTTTCATTATTTTCTATTTAGTTGTGTTTGTCATTTGACTTTGTTAACTAAGCTCTCTTTAGTGTCTAGGCCTAGAGAGGTTATGATATTAGTGTGTTTATTTCATTTTGTTTTCATTTTAGAACTAATACATACTAACCATCCTCTCTTGAGTCAAATTCTTAGATCACTCCTTACACCTCCTAGTAATTTAGTTGATGAGATTGACCAACTCAATTTTTTTAGGGATGAAAGATAGCCATTAGGTTTTAAACTAGGTCAGCTGGACTGATGTAGTTTTATAACATGTGGAAAAATCCTAACATGATCAACTGGGCTAACATATTATAAAAATGAATAAAAGGTTGTTTTATTATTTAGGATTTATTTTAGGAGGTGAATTACTTATAGGAGTGGATAATTTTTTTTAATTTCTTAGGGAATTGGATAAAACTAACTTGTAGTTTTATGTAATGGTATAGAGACCAACAATCTTGTGAAGCATCAAAGGTTTGCCCACCCCTTTCTTGGTGCACCCTTTAAGGAGTAAAATCATAGAAACCAATAATTTATAATGTTCTTATAGGAAATTAAATGTTAGTAAATGATAAATTTTAAAAATATTGTGTGTATACATTATCTACCTAGACATGTTCCCTCTATTTGCTACATGGTAGATTCATAGTTTACATGGTTATCTTATCCTTTTGAGGTAAGTTAAATATCTATTTATACTTACCATCACCTCAATGGGGGAATATTAGTGGGGACATGCCATAAAGGCACGAATTCTACATTACTTCATAGATTTATATTGTAGTGGAGGCATGTTTTAGAAACATGTTCTCCACATTTTTATAGTTTTAGATTTAGTTGGGGCATATTTTATAAACATGTTCTCCACACTTATTGATTATTTAACATACCCAAATTATAGTGTGGGAATGTTTTGAAAATATTTTCTCCATATTGGCACTTATATAACTTTTCAATTTATAGTGAGGGCATATTATGGAAACATGTTATCCACACTTACACAATTTTAAATTGGCCAAATTACATAGTTATATGATTTAGATAAACATTTGTGATATAATTTTATAGATTGGTACTATTGTTATACACATTTTTAGAAAGAGACATATCTAAGGTGTATATGCTATGAAATGTGAACCTAATATTGTAAAATAAAATTAGTTTAATATTTCAAACACTTTTAGAGACTCTCACCACCACTAGGTTAGATGTTTACAAAATGTATTGAGTCAATATAATGCAATAGTTGGTTCACTTTTTGGTATGGTTGAGGTGATTAAATCACTAAATATTTTTAATTTTATAGGTTAAACTTGATTACATCATCTAGCCTCACCATTTTTATAATGTAAGTTGACTTGGTTTTCTCACACTCACAAATTTATAAGTATGATTGGGTTACATAATCAAGCTAATCTCAAATACTAAGTGAAAACTCATATTTTATCTAAAGTTGGGGGACTGTGTTCTATAATATATATCAATCTCTTTAGATATATGAACTTTATATATTTTATATTTTTCCTAATCTTAGATCTAATAATTCATAAGGATATATATTTTCAAATCAAATTGTCAAAAGGTAAGATGGTTACATTGATACAAATGTGTACTCTTAAACCTTGCTCTCTTTCAATTTCAATCATTTCAATTCTTTCAATTTAAAATTATATGCATTGATTATATATTGTAACATGCTCTTGGTTGAATTTTAGTGACCAACAAAGAATTCAAGTTAGACTCAAAAAAATATAAGGTGTGTTATACACACCTAGGTACACATTTATTCTCCTTTAAACCAATAATTTTATTACTAAATTAAATGGGGAAAAATGTAGACATTGTTTCTAAATTATATAGGACCTCAGTCTTATACACTTGGCAAATACATATTGTAGATGTACTTACAGATTCTATACCATTACCACTACTAAAAATCTAACATCTACTATCTATATGTGTGTAATTGCTTATCTCTTAGTCCAACCAATGTTATTCTAATGACTCAAACATATTATCTTGCCCAAAATGTTATATACATGGTTATCTTATATCTCTATAAGTTTTGTACCATCACCTATTTCTAACTACCAATACACTTGCATCCTAGTTAGACACTTGTGCCAATGTAAGGGTCTTATTCTGACATAAGTGTCTAGTTCCCTAAATTCATCTAATTTTCAAATTAAACATATACCTATGGTTATCCTAAGTGATTTTATTTAATATATTATTTCATAGGGACAACACATCTATAGGTATGAAGTATTAAAGGAATATGCCAATATATATATATTTTTTAAGTTACAAGATAGGTCACTATTGTACTTGGTTATCACACATTACATTATTCAAACATAATCCAACATGTAGGGGAGAACTACATAAGATTGAGGCCCTCTTTTGAACATTGGATATATAAACATCACTCATTAACATAAGGTTCTTTAGGGTAGATCAACACCATGTGCCTACTAACCCCTTTTTCCCATAGCCACTATGAAGATGGAAAATTAGGGTTTTTTAATTTGACAAGGAGTGATAACCTATGATCTAGATCTAAATACACTAGATAAAAAGTGACACAGAACCTAGAAGCATCTAGGTGGTTGCATCTAGTTCTAGTAGGTATTTCATATTAGATACATGCATCCAAGTCAAATAGTAGCATTGACACAACCACTCTAGGTCAATACAAGTGTCTAAGGCTACAAACATCAATTTTAGAATTAAGTGACTATTCTATAATTCATATCCAATTCAATTTCTATCTATTTTAAATTTAGATCTGTATTAGCATCAAAACTAGCTAAATATCTTATTTTATTTATCTTTGAAATAAATAAAATAACTTTACTTTCTATATTTAACATCTCATCATAAAAAATTTAGTATATGTTTTATCTAAGTTTCATAAATAATTGGACTGATTTAGACATAGTCTACCATCCTTGTGCCCTAGGATATATTTATACATTTAACCCTAGATTACCCTTAATCTAGATATTAGGGTTAAAAATATTCATAGAGATTTTCATAGGGAATAATGCTATGAAGAGAAAAGTGAAATGAGGTATATCCACTTCTAGTGGGAGGATGGATTTAAATGCATGAACTAGAGAAAATGGGTTTTCCCTAGTGGTAATACAAATGCTAGTGTGATAGTCCCATAGTGCAAGATAAATATTAAAATGACAATATGAATGAGAATCCTTGATAGTATTTTTTAATATATTATTAAGGATTTTTTTATCACTTTATCTAAAATATTTAAATGGGATGATATGGTTTATAAAAATTATAATTAATTTTTAATTTAGCACAAAGTTTATTGTAACATCCCCCTTCTCAAGATAGTCATTTAGATGAGACCCTTAGCTTGTGTGTTCTCAAGGGCTAACGATTATTAATGGAAAAGGGGAACATTGGTGAGATTTAAGAATATGTTTTGTTAAAAAAAATTATTATCTAATTTTGTGACCTTTTTAAGGGTCATTCTAAAAGTGATTTTATAAGGAATCTTGTAATATATCTTTTTATTAAAATGAAAAAGTAAATCTCCCTCTCTATTTTGGGCACCACAATTGCAAAAAACATATAAAAGGAAAGGGGAGGCTCTTTTTAAAAGTTTATGTACTTTTTATATTGAAATTATTATGAAAATATGTCAATATTGAACAAGTGACTTGAGGATGAAAACCTTCAAGTGCACCAAGGAGTTTAGAGATGAAAACCTCCATTCTTCTACCAGGGTAACTCTATTCAAGGGCTGTAATTTTCACCTTAATTTTGCATAATTTTATGCAAGTGGATCTAAAAAGGTGTATATACACCACCTTCAACAATGAACTAGTATAATCTTTTGGAGAGATGGAAACATTCAAATTTTAGGTTAAATAGGTGGGTAATCTTGATGGAGGAGCTTAAAACAAGTTTGAAGGCCATCTCAAGGGTGGTGACTTCCTTTGGGAGGGTCTCCACCCCTCTTAAGAGGTTAAATTAGTATTTATAACCCTATTCTAGGGTCAATGTAATTTTCATAATTTTTTTAAATCCTTTGTTGTTCTATTTTGGGTTAATTTGCATGTGTGTAAGGTCAATCTAGACCCTAAATATATTTTTGAATTTATTATATATTTTTGACACTTAGGTGACTTGCTTGGAGAGATCCAGGAGGTGGGTTGAGGGGAAAATTATAAGAAATATTATTCATAATTATTTCCCCTATTTTTCTAAAGTGTGGTGACCCACTTGTGGATGTTTTTGTGGTGTTTGATGATTGAAAAATGTAGTTATACCTTCACGTAAAAAATAGATTATTGACAAGGGTATTTTCAGCATCTTTGCTAATTTATTTGGTCTAAAAAAGATACATTGTTTTTTGAATAATTTTCAACTATTTGTGGATTTATTTTGGATGTGTTTTGATTAGATATTCTATAATTTTTCCAACTAGGGCAAGGTATTTTATGGATCATATTTTCAGTTGTTTAGAAATTTATTCAAGGGTTTATTGGGAAAAAACCCCAACTAAGTCTAAATCATCCCATTTGGGGGCATTACAGTGGTATCAAAGCTATATCTTGGCTATATATGGGATTTAAGGTTTATATAAAACAATAACATGGATAAGGGAAGGATGAAAGGTATTAAATAGGCCTAAGATCATGGGAACCAACCCTTGAGTATGGATGACCAACCCTTCATTCATTGGGATCTAATGGAGAATTATGATGAGCAATTGAATCTTGCACCTAAGTACTATAGGGGAAATAACTTTGAAGGTTTGATAGGTATGAGATATGGGTGAATATATATTTAAAGGATAATTTAATGTGATAGATCTAGGGAGATAGGTTTTGTGCTTCAATCCTAATGGCTCCAATACCTTGGTGAATACACTCATAATTTGTAAAAATCATGACTCAAATTTTTAGAAGCCAATAAGGAAATTGTTCTCAATGGTATAAGCAATGGAATACCAATGTTAGTGACCTAAAAGAGGATGGAATAATATTTAAATAAAGGCTATATTACATTGGTGACAGTTATTTTTTCATGATACAAGGTCTGATATGAAACATCAATTATACCACAAAGATGTTTAAGTCATCCTAGATAGACATGAGAGAGTGTTTAGTGACATACCACATGGGTTACCCTTATATATGGGATTTAAACACATAATTTAATTAAAATAAGGCAAAAGAGTAGTGATCAACACTCCTTATCACCACTGATAGATCTATAAGGAGGAGATTGAGAAGGCTATCTAAGAGTTACTCGAGATGGAGCACATAAGGCCAAGCTCTAGCCACTTTCCTTCTTCAGTAGTGCTTGTGAAGAATAAGGATGGAACCATGAGTATGTGTATTGATTATAGATTGTTTAACAAGAAGACCATTAAGAATAGGTATCCTATACCTAGGATTGATGAACTCATTGATGAGCTTCATGGAGTGGTTTACTTATCCAAAATAAACTTGAAGATTGGTTATCACCAAATTCATGTGAAGGAGGAAGTTGTGCAAAAACCAATTTTTCATTGTCACTATGGGAATTATTAGTTTTTGTTCATTCTCTTTAGACTCACTAATGATCATGCTACATTTCAATATTACAAGAACCACATCTTTAAACAACCTCTAAGAAAATTTGTGGTAGTGTTATTTGATGACATATTCATATATATAAAGACTTGGGAGGAAAATTTGAACCATTTGGATATTTTGTTATGAATGTTAGAGTAACAAAGCTTATTTTAAAATAAATCAACATATGAATTTGTTACTTCTAAATTTTTTAATTTAGGACATGTGATCAATGCACAAGGGGTCCAAGTGGACCAGCAAAAGATTCAAGCCATACTTGATTGGCCACCTCCCACTAATATGACCCATTTGAGAGGATTTATTGCATTTTGTAGCTATTATTTAAGGTTTTTGAATGGATTATTCTAAATTTTTACCCGCTTAGAAACTTAACAAGGAAATTTGCCTTTGTGTGGTCTCAAACCACTTTGGACACCTTTGAGACACTAAAGGTAGTGATGAGTTCTTACCCTATGTTGGTTATTATATTTTTTTTTCACCCTTTCACATTATAATGTGATGATTTGGGAGAAGGGATAGAGTTTATCCTAATGAAAAAGGACATCCCATTGCTTTTGAGAGTAGGAAACATAAGGAAGGGTAAAATAAGTTTTCAATTTATTACAAAGAAATGTTCGTTATCATGCATGCTTTGGTCAAATTCCATAAATACTTAATTTGTGAGAGATTTATAGTTAATATAGTTCACAATACTCTCAAATACTTATTCACACAATCTGATTTGAATGATAGGCAACAAAAGTGGGTGAGTAAATTTCAATCATATGATGTCAACATTGAATATATGAAAGGTAAAAATAATAAGGTGGCTGGTGCTTTTTCAATAAGGCCCTATTTGAGTTTGTTAAGTGAATTAATAGTTGATTTGAGGGATTTAATTATATGTAAATATATAAGGGATGAATGGTATACCGCACTTTTGGAAGGCAAGGTGATAGAAAAAAATACAAGGTGCATGAGGAGTTGATTTTTTATAAGGGAAAAATTCTTTTGGCCCCTTTATCCAAGTTAAAACACCAAATTATGAGGGTCATTCATGATTATACTATTGATGGTCATCAAGGTTACTAAAAAACATAAAAGAAGGTAAGATAAATATTTGATTATAAGGGTTTGAAAAGAGATGTTTTATTCCATGTTAGGGAGTGTATGGTTTGTCAAATGAATAAGGGAATGACTACATTTCTAGCCGGTCTCTTAAAACCTATTCTAATTCCCCCTAATAATGGGAGATAATTTCCATGGACTTCACCATAGGCTTACCTATGTCACAAGGTAAATGTGTAATTTTTTTATAGTGGATATATTGATAAAATATCATCATTTTTTTTATAATTCCAGCCAAGTATAGTGCTTCATATATAGCAAAATGTTACCCAAGAGAATCATATATGATAGGGATAGTTGGTTTATGAGCCACTTTTATCAAGATAATTTTAAGCTAACAAGTATAAAATTTATTCCAAGTATTAGTTATCATCCCCAAATGGATGGGAAAACCAAAATTATCAATAAATGGGTGGAAGGTGTATGCAATCTTAAATACATCATGTCTATGGAGAAGATATATCATACGTATTCTTTCGATTGGGGATACATTATATAATCTAGAACATGACCAATATGTGGATATGCTAGACCTAATTAGGGGATCTCTTATCATAATAATAATACTAGGGAGGGTTGGCATATCCCAATTAGGGGATCTCTTATCAAAACAACGATACTAGGGAGGGTTCCAAAGCCTCCATTCAATAACAATCAAGCAATAACCCTAACTAATCCCTATGTTTTCATATTCATTATAATAATAACAAGTAAAGTAAATAAATATAATCTAGTGCTCACCAAAGCTTGTGGCAGAATATGAGGATTAATAAATAAATGAAAATAAACATAGATAAGAGAATCTCAATTAATCTATGTATGAGTAATACCCTAATGCATGGAGAATACGAGTACTATTATTTGAAATCCATTACTTATGCTACTTATATCTACTAAAGAGAGGAGTAAAGTTAGAGAATACTTACTTGAAAGATGAACCCATCGAAGCTCAATCTCTCCCTTAGCCAAAGGGGATTCAAAATAGGTTGTTGTGGTTTTTAAGGATCATTAAGAAAGTCCAAATCATCCAAAACATATCCACAAGACTAGATTCACTAAATAGAAGCCCTAAGCTAAAACTCCTGAAGTAGAATGGTGGAATAACAAATTGTAAAGAAGTGAAAGTGAATAATAACTCTTAATGTCTCTCTAATAATGATAAAATGATCTTATATATATAGGTGGATTTAACCCTAAGCCTTTATGAAAGTTTAGGCCAATAGGGTTAACCCAGTCGACCTAGTAGTGATATTGACAAAAAATCACTAGGTCATGGGCTATGTCGGCCAAGAGCTAACCTAAACCCTAAATGAGTTTCACTAATAAGATTACAAGGTTGATCCAGTTAACCTAGTATTATAAACTAAAGAAAGGGATTTTAGGTTAGGAAAAGGGGTATAAAAGGTGGTAAAATACTAGAGTGTGAAAAAGAGGATTAATATCTTAGGGGAATGTTTTAGGAGTTATTTGGATTGGTAATAAGTGAAAATAAGGGACAATAATCTTGTGAAGCACCAATGGTCTTCCCACCCTTTCTTGATGCATGTTTTAGGACATGCACTCAAAGAGATTGAGACTCAATGGGTTCATGTAAGATAGAAAGAATTAGTATTTGATAAAAGTTGAGAATATTGTGTGTATATATATGCCCCACCATGTGTCACTTAGGTGCAATAGGGAATGGTGATTTGAGAAAGAACTTAGTAACACACAATGTTGATGCTAAAGAAAAAGTGATAGTATTTTTAATGCATAGAATAACTAAAATTAAATGATAAAAAGGGAAATAAATAAAAATTAAATGTAATATATACCTTGACTTACATTTATCATTGGATGGTTTTCTACTATGTTTGTAGTTTTGATTGTAGAAGGCATAGAGACTACTTTTGACAAACCTAAAAATACAAAACTAAAGAGCAAAAAACAACACATGAAATCCAAGAGAATCGGTGCTATGTGGATGGGATGTACATGGAAATTTGGCAAGTTGGGGTGATAAGTGCTATGTTAGACCAAATGACCAAGTCAAAATCTAGATTAAATTAGGTAACTAAAAATTTAAGGCTACTAAAGACCGAAAAACTCAAACAAGTAAACCTTAAGTAAGAAAGGTAAACTCACCAAGTTGAACCAAGGATACATGTCAAAAAGGATGGTAATAAAACATAAATATGAAAGTAGTATGAATCCTTACTTTAAAAAAAATTGGAAAAGTGAAAAAATGGTAAAATAACATTGATGAGTGAGAAGTAACAATCCTTACTCAATCATCAATGGAAAAAAAAAGGTGTGTAAAAGGGAAAACAACATGGAAGATTGAGAAGTAATAAACCAACATCACTCAATAATGGAAAAATTAAATGAAAGTATAAATAGACTCAGGTATCCTAAGAAAAGGAGGTATAAAAAGAAAAAGAAAATAAAACATGTCTAAAAATGTAGAGCCATGGTGTAAATAAAGTAATACATAGTTACTCAAGCATATTGTTTTGTTCTAAGGATAGATAAAAGTGAAACAAAGTAGTGATAACATGTTTTTAAGGTATGAAGAAGAAAGAATTATAGAAGAGGTAAAATAGATTTAGAATCACAATTTTCCTATCAAGGGGGAAATGAAATGGGTTTAGGGGAGAACAAAGAAAAAACCAAGGTAGAGAGAACTCTCTATTGAAGTCTAGACACTCAAATTAGGTTTGTCAGAAGAAGAGGAATTTTGACCTTAAGGACTCTGTATAACTTCTCTTAGCCACACAAGTCTTGGGTCAAAAAATGAAGTATGTATATCATATCATGGAGGCTATATGCATAAAAATTAAAATGGAACTACCTTCCCAAAATGTGTTCCCTATTCTTTAGTACCCCTTACAGATCCCTCAGTCAACTATTAACATTGGTTACTTATGTGAGAAAGTAGGTAGCACCATAGAGTTTATTGAATACTCTGATTCCAATCTACTAGCCTACCATACCCCAATGGACCTCAGCTCTAGTGTGAGGCCAACTATGGAGTTTGAGCTTTGATTGGAGATAGGAGATGTACATGTAATCATATGTTTTGGTATGATTTGACTTTTGATAATTGTATGTTTCCTTTGTATATCATTGCATTTTGTTTTATATGTTTTGGATTTTAAATTTTTTGATGGCCTTTTCTATTCCTCCTCCAAACAAATTTGTCAAACCAAATGTGGGTGATAAATATGAATTTCATTTAAATAATTGAGACTTGGTTACTAAGAGAGAGAAATTAAGAGAGCATGGCATATAAGAGTCTCATAAATTTAGGTCAAATAAAAGTGTTATCTTGACTTCGACCTTATTTTATTTAATGTGTAGTGAAAGGAAAGGAAATCAAGAGGAATAAAACATGTAACAATTTGAATGACTTCAAATCACAAAAAATGTGACAAAGGCAAAAAAAGGGATGTAATGATAGTGAACTATGATTTCTTATCATAACAATGAGGGAAATATAGGAAAACATGTTAACATATGTTGTTGTGAAAATTGTATTTATAAAAAGAAGAAAAATCTAAAGCTTGAGAACAAGAATAAAAAACTCATAACCACATCAAAACACATTCTAAAAAAGGAATGAAAATATGGCCATTTTGTGAGGAAGGCCATGTCTTATCAATGGTCTTACATTGAGACTCATAAAAGAGAAACTCATGAGGGTGCCAAAAAGTATTCAGAAAATAAATGGGATAATAAAAATAAGGTATTTGTGAGGAAGGCCAGGTCCTATCCATGGTCTTACACTAAAAATCACAAACCTTAAATCCAAGGGGTGCCAAAAAATGTGAGAAAATAAATATTATTATAATACATAATGAGGAAGACCAGAATATTAGGTCCTATCCATGGTTTTACAATACAACTGATGAGAAAAAGGGGAAACTAAAAGACCAAAATATAGGACTAAGGTTTGTGAGAAGAGATAACTACTATCGAGGGTGAGACCCATGTAATTAACCTATAAAAAGTGTTAGATAGATAGCATATAGAAATCATGAAAAGAAGGGAATGATTAGGTGAAATACTTCTTCATGAATTATGCATTTGTGGTTCTTTGAAAACATGGCCTTCATTGGTTTGAAGGCGATAGTTACTTAGACCAAGAATATCTTAAACTAAATAAGGACCCCACCATTTTTGGGTGTATTTACCTTTTTTTCATGAGTGTAGTCTAATTTTAGGATAATATCACCAAAATTAAACATGCACACTTTAACACATTTATTATGTTGTTTAGAAATATGGGCCTTATATTGGCAATTGTGTTTCAAAGTAGAAGGATGGTATTCAACAAAGAGATCAAGAGCATGAAGGTGAGCTTCAAATAATTCTTCATTGGGTATGAAACCATGAAAATATATATGGAGATATGGAATCTCAACTTCTAATGGAAAAAATAACTCAAAAACATAGACTATAGAGAATGGCATTACCTTAATGGTGAAACATATGCTAGTTCGATAGGCCCAAAGAACAGGATAGAGATGAAGATGATAATCCATATAGGTTTAATGAATTATATTTTGGAGAATTTTGTTAAGGATTTTTTTGGTGGCCTCAACTTGGCCATTACATTATGGATGATAAGGAGTGAAATTTTTTTTACTAATTTTAAATTTAGTACATAACTATTTGACATCCTTATTTTTTAAATTACTAACATTGTCTAAAAAGATAGTATGAGGGATACCAAATTCTAAAATGATTTGATTAATGAAAATTATATTGGTATTATAGCCATATCTTGGATATATATTGGATTCAAAGTTTATATTAAATAATAACATTTATAGGGGAAGGATGAAAGGTATTAATTAGGCCTAATACCATGGGAATCAACCCTTGAGGATAGAAGACTAACCCTTGATTCATTCAGATATAATAGAGGATTATGATTAGTAATTTAATCTTGCACCTAAGTATTTTAGGGGAAAGATATTTGAAGGTTGGATAGGTTTGATATATGGCAAGAGGCACCATGGGTACATAAATGCACATGATGATTTGGGTAGGATAGTTCTTCCAAATTTTGATGGTGATCCACATATTCTAATAAGATTTTGGGTTAATAAGGTAAGTGAGTATCTTGAATTGAGGCCTAGAGGTAGAAAAGAGGCATTAATTTTTTTTATCCAACATTTGGATTAGGATTCCCATGAATGGTGTCATAATGGATGGGTGTCATAAGTACATAGCACTATTCAGACACATGGAGAATTGTTGGAAAAGATAGTTGATAAGTTTGGAAAGAAGATGGAGCCACCTATGCATAAATAATTAAGAGCACATAACAAGGAATCCCTATTGGATGAAAGTAAACCCTTAAAATAAATAACATGTCATAATTTCTAATTGTACAAGGGGAAGCCACTCTATAATTTTGCTAATGATAAAAATTCAGTCAAATTGAGGCCCTTTGTGAGGTGTGAATAACCAAAAAATCAAAAAAATCAATGGTAAGTGAGGATGAATTTGAAGGGAAGACAAAAAATGAGGAACCCTTGAGATTTGAGTAGCAAAAATTGGTCAATTTTGGACCCACATAGAGGATCAATTAGTTGTGATCGAAGGAAGAAAATTTAGAGGAATTAAAGATGTGAAAAGGTAATAGAAGATCAACCACTGAAGGAAGAAAAAATATAAAATTAAGATCAAATAAATGAGCATGTAAAGGAAAACTAGACTAAAATTGAATGGAAAATACATCAAGGAAAAGAGGACAACCAACATGTGACAAAGAAAGAGATGATTGTTACCTTATCTAGTACCACTAGATGCCATGATTTCCATGTGAAAGGAACCATTAGAGGATAAAAGTTAATTATGTCAATGGACAATGGAGCCACTCATAATTTTATAGATGTTAAACTTGTTGTAAGACATAGGCTACCCAGTAAAGAAAATGGTGGATTTAAGGTAACCATGGGGGATGGCTCCTCCATCTCATGCATTTATATCACTTTGGAGTTAAAAATAACCATGGGTAAATATATCTTTGAACTATAATTAATTATGATAGATCATGGAGAGATAGATATTGTGATTCAATCCCAATGGTTCTAATCACTTGGTGAATACACTCATAATTTTTAAAAACTAAAACTCAAATTTATGGTGGCCAAAAAGGAAATAGTTCTCAATGGTCTAAGTAATGGAACACCCATGTTATTTAACTCAAAAAATATAACAATATTTTAATAAAAGGTAGATCACATGGGTGATATATTTATGTGTGCATGATACAAGGTCTAATTTGAAACAATAAATACACCATAAACATGTTCAAGTCATCCTAAATAGACATGAGAGAGTGTTTAGAAACATACCACATGGGTTGCCCTTGGATAGGGGATTTGAACATATAATTGAATTAAAATAAGGCATAAGATTAGTGATTAGTACTCCCTATAACCACCCACATATCTATAATGAGGAGATTGAGAAAACTGTCCAAGAGTTATTTGAGATGGGGCACATAAAGTCGAACTCTATCCCCTTTTCTTCTTCAATAGTGCTTGTGAAGAATAAGGATGGAACCGTGAGGATGTGTATTGATTATAAATTTTTGAACAAGAATACCATCAAGAATAGGTATCCTATACCGAAGATTGATGACCTCATTGATGAGCTTCATAGAGTGGTTTACTTCTCCAAAATAAACTTGAAGAGCAGTTATCACCAAATTCATGTGAAAGAGGAAGTTATGCAAAAAACTACATTTTATTGTCACTATGTGCATTATGAGTTTTTGGTCATGCCCTTTGGACTCACTAATGATACTGATACATTTTAATATTACATGAAACCCATCTTCAAATACCATCTAATAAAAAAAATTCTAGTGTTCTCTTATGACATATTGATATATAGAAAGAATTAGGAGGAACATTTCCACCATTTGGATATTTTATTGGGAATGTTAGATCAACAAACCTTATTTGTAAAGAAATACACATGTGAGTTTTCTACTTCTAAATTTTTTTATTTGGGACATGTGATCAATGCATAAGGGGTCCAAGTGGACTAACAAAATATTCAATCCATACTTGATTGGACACCTCCCACTATTATGACCCATTTTAGAGGGATTATTAGATTTTGTAGCTATTATCAAAGGTTTGTGAGGGGCTTATCCCAAATTTATACCTCCATTAAAAAATTAACAAGGAAAGGTGCCTTTATGTGGTCTCAAACTACTTTTAACACTTTTGAGAGACTCAAGGTAGTGATGAGTTCTTGCCTTATGTTGGTTGTTCTAGATTTTTCATACCCTTTCACATTGTAATGTGATGCTTTGGGAGAAGGGATAGAGTTTTTCCTCATGCAAAAAGGACATCCCATTGCTTTTGAGGGTAGGAAACTTAAGGAAGGGGAAAAGAAGTTTTTAATTTATTACAAGGAAATGTTTGTTATCATGCATGCTTTGGTCAAACTCTATCAATAACTAATTTGTGGGAGATTTATAGTTAAGATAGATCATAATAGCCTTAAATAATTCCTCACACAATCTGATTTGAATGATAGACAACAAAATTGGGTGAGAAAACTTCAATCATATGATTTCAACATTGAATATATGAAAGGTAAAAATAATAAGGTGGTTGATGCTTTTTTAATAAGGCCCTATTTGTGTTTATTAAGAAAATTTATAGCTCATTGGAGGGTTGATATTATATCTGAATATATAAGGGTTGAATGGGCTACCACAATTTTTGAATGGAAGGTGATAGATAACAAATACAAGGTGCATGAGCAACTGATTTTATATAAGGGAAAAGTTCTTTTGGCTCCTTTATCCAAGTTAAAAAATAAAACTAAGAGGGTTTTTCATGATGATACTATATCTAGTCATCAAGGTTACTACAAAACATACAAGAAGTTAAGAGAAATATTTGCTTGGAAGGGTTTTAAAAGAGATGTTTTATCCCATGTTAGAGAGTGTACGGTTTGTCAAATAAATAAGGGAATGACTACATTTCTAGCTGGTCTCTTGCAACCTCTTCTAATTCCCCACCAAAAATGGGAGAGCATTTCCATGGAATTCATCACAAGGTTACCTATGTCACAAGGTAAAAGTGAAATTTTTGTTGTAGTGGATAGATTGACAAAATATGATCATTTTTTTATAATTCCAGCCAAGTATAGTGCTCCACATATAGCATAAATTTTATTCAAAGAAGTATTCAAGTTGCATGGGTTACCCAAGAGAATCATAAATGATAGGGATAGTTAGTTTATGAGCCACTTTTGTCAAGATATTTTCAAGCTAACAATTACTGGATTGCTTCCAAGAACTAGTTATCATCCCCAAATGGGTGAGAAAACTAAAATTGTCAATAAATGGATAAAAGGTGTATGCAATCAGAAATGCATCGTGTCTATAAATCAATCCTAACATGGATAAGATATGTCATACTTACACTTCCAATTAGGGATACATTAGATAATTAGGAACATGACCAATATGTGGATATTTTAGACCTAATTAGGGGATCTCTTATCAAAACAAGAATACTAGGGAGGGTTCTAAATCTCTAGTGAATAAAAATAAATAAATAACCCTAAGTAAGCCCTATGTTTTCATATCCATTATAATAATAACAAGTAAAGTAAAGAAATCTAAACTAGTTCTCACCAAAACTTGTGGCACAATATGAGGATTAGTAAACAAATGGAAATAAGCATGCATAAGAGAATATCAATTAAGCTATGGATGACTAAGACCCTAATGCATAGAGAAGAAGAGTAATATTATTCTAAATCCATTATTTATACTACTTTTATCTACTAAAGAGAGGAACAAAGTTAGACAATACTTACTTGAAAGATGATCCCATCAAAACTCAATCTCTCCCTTAGCCAAAGGGGATTTACAAGAGGTTTTTATGGTTTGTAAAGATCATTAAGAAAGGCTAAAGCATCCAAGACTTCTCCACAAGACTAGATTCTCCAAGTAGAAACCCTAAGCTAAGACTCCTCAAATAGAATGGTGGAATAGCAAATTTTAAATAAGTGCAAGAAAATAATAACTCTTGATGCTTCTATAATAAAGATGAAATTATATTTTATATATAGGTAGATTTAACCCTAACCCCTTCTAAAAATTTTGGCCAACAGGGTCGACCCACTCGACCTAATACTATTATTGATAAAAACTCACTAGGTCATGAGATAGGTTGGCTAAGAGCTGACTTATATCCTAAATTAGTTTCAACAATAAGAGTACAAGGTCAACCCAATTGACCTAGTACTATAAACTATCAAAAAGGGTTTTAGGTTAGGAAAAGGGGTATGAAAGGTGGTAAAAGACTGGAAGAATGTATAAAAGAGGAGTAATAGCTTAAGGGAATGTTCTAGGAGATAGTTAGATTGGTAATAAGTTTAAATAAGAGACAAAAATCATGTGAAGCACTAATGTTCTTCCCACCCCTTTTCTGGTGTACCCTTTAGGTCATGCACTCAAAGAGATTAAGGCTCGATGGGTTCTTGAAAGATAGAAAGCATCAATATTTGATAAAAATTGAAAATATTATGTGTATACATATTCCCCACTTGAAGCTCATCATGTGTCACTCAGGTGCAATAGGGGATGGTGCTTCAAGAAAGATCATAGTAACACACAATGTTGAGGCTAAAAAAAAAGTTATAATATTTTTAAAGCATAAAATATTTGAAATTAAATGACAAAAAGGGAAATAACTAAAAATTAAATTTAATGCATACCTTGACTTACCTTTATCATTGTATGGTTGTCTATTGTGTTTATATTTTTAATTGTGGAGGGTGCAAAGACTACTTTACATAAACCCAAGAATACAAAACTAAAGAATAAAAATAAATAATTGTAGGAAATCCAAGAGAATGGGTACTATATGGATGGGATGTACTTGTAAATTTGGGAACTTAGGGTGATAAGTACTATGTTAGACAAACGGACCAAGTCAAAATTTAGAGTAAATTAGGTAACTGAAAACCCAAGGCTACTAAAGACCAAAAAACTCAAACAAGTAAGACTTAAGTAAGAAAGGAAAACTCACCAAGTCAAACCAATTATACATGTTAAAAAGGATGGTAATCAAACATCAATGTGAAAGCAACAACAATTCTTAC
The DNA here is from genome assembly GCA_037957365.1 of Torreya grandis. NCBI lineage: Eukaryota > Viridiplantae > Streptophyta > Pinopsida > Cupressales > Taxaceae > Torreya > Torreya grandis. The sequence continues at coordinate 1,989,592 of JARHVA010000435.1, forward strand.
TTTAAACAAAAATGGGCAAGTAAAAAAATGGTAAAATAACATTGATGAGTAAGAAGTAAAAATCCTTCCTAAATCATTAATGGAAAAAAACAAAGTGTGTGTAAAAGGGAAAACAATAGGGAAGAGTAAGAAGTAACAAGTCAACCTCACTCAATAAAGGAAAAAGAAAATAAAAGTAGAAACAAACTCAGGTGTCCATAAAAAGGGAGGTATAAAAATAAAAAGAAAACAAATTATGTCTAGAAATGTAGAGCTATGATGTAAATAAAGTAATCCATAGTTACTCAAGCATATTTCTTGTTCTAAAGATAGATTAAACTAAAAAAAGGTAGAGATAGCATGTTTTTAAGGTATGAAGAAGAAGGAATTATAGAAGAGGAAAAACAAATTTAGAATCATAATTTGCCTATCAAGGGGAGAAATGAAATAGGTGGAAGGGAGAATGAAGGAAAAACTAAGGTAGAGATAACTCTTTATCAAAGTCCAAACACTCAAATTGGGTTTGTCAAAATAAGAGGACTTTAGACCTTAATAAATCTAAACATCTTCTCTTAGCCACACACATCTTAGGTCAACAAATGAAGTATGTAGATCATCCTATAGAGGTTATATGCATGAAAATCAAAATTTACATACCTTCTCACAATGGGTTCTTCATTTCTTAGTACCCCTTATAGAGTCGTCAATCTACTGTGAATATTGGATACTTGCACAAGAAAGTAGGTAGAACCATAGAGTTTATTGAATTCTCCTATTCTAATTTACTAGACTTCTGCACCCCAATGGACCTCAGCTCCAGTGTGAGGTCAATTATGGAATTTAAGCTTTTATTGGAGATAGGAGATGTGCTTGTAATCACATCTTTTATTTTTATTTGACTTTTGATACTTGTATGTTACCCTTTTTATATCATTGACTTTTGTTTTAGATGTTTTAGTTTTTAATTTTCATGATGTCTTTTTCTATTCCTCCTCCATATGCATTTGGAAAACCAAATATGGGTGCTAAAGATGAATTTAATTTGAATACTTGAGGTTTGTTTGCTAAGAGAGATAAATTTAGAAAGCATGGTGTCTAACAGTCTCATAAAGTTAGATCAAATAAAATTATTATCTTAAATTATACCTTATTTTATCCAATTTGGAGTGAAAGGAAAGGAAATCAAGAGGAATGAAACATGTAACAGTTTGAATGAATTCAAATCAAAAAAATGTAACAAATGGTGAAAAAGGGATATAATAAAAGTGAACTATGATTCCTTATCATAAGAATGAGGGAAATGTAGGAAAACATGATAACATAGATTGTTGTGCAAATTGCATCTATAAAAAGAAGAAAAATCTAAAGCTTGAGAACAAGAAAAAAAAACTCATAACCATAACAAAACACATTATAGAAAAGGAATGACAAGATGGTGGTTTTATTGGGAAGGACAGGTCCTATCCATGGTCTTACACTATAACTCATAAAAGAGAAACCTATGAGGGTACCAAAAAGTATTGGAAAAATAAATGGGATAATAAAAATATGGTATTTATGAGGAAGGTCAGGCTATATTCATGGTCTTACACTACAAGTCACAAAAGAGAAACCCAAGGGGTGATAGAAATGTGAAAAAGGTGAGAAAATAAATAAGATTATAGTACATCATGAGAAATATCAGGTCATATCCATGGTTTTACAATACAAATCATGAGAAAAATGGGAAACCAAAATATCAAAGAGGAAGACTAAGGTTTGTGAGAAGAGAGAACTGTTATAGTGGGTGAGACCTTTGTAATTAACCTAAAAAAAAATTTAGATAGATAACAAATAGAAGAATGAAAACATGGAAGGATTAGGTGAAATACTTCCTCATGAGTTACGTGTTGGTGGGTTATTTGAAAATATGGCATTCAATGGTTTAAAGGTGATATGTACTTGAACCAAGAATATATTTGACTAAATAAGGGACCCACCATTTTTGGGTGTATTTACCTTCTTTGTCATGAGTGTAGTCTAATTTTAGGATAAGATAACCAATATTAAACGTGTGCACTTTAACATGTTTGTTATGTTGTTTGGCAATTCAGGGCTTATATTGGCAATTATGTTACAAAATAGAAAGATGATGTTCATCAAGGAGATCAAAGGCATGAAGGTGAGATTCACATAATTATTCATTGGGTATGATACCATGAAGAGATATATAGAGAGGGAGATAATCTCAACTTATAATGGAATAACTGACTCAGAACCATAGATTAGAGAGAATAGTGATGCCTTAGTGAAAGAATGTATTCTAGTCTGATAGGCCCAAAGATTAGGATAGAGGTGAAGATTTTAATCCATGTGGGTTTCATAAATTATATTTTAGAGAATTTTTTTAAGTATTTTGTTGGTGTCCTCAACTTTTCCATTACATTTTGGATGATAAGGTGTGGAAAATTTGTGGTTGATTTTAAATTTAATACATAGCTGCTTGACATCCTTGTTTTTGAAATTACCACCTTTGTCTGAAATGATAGTATGAGGGACACCAAAGTGGAAAATGATTTGATTAATGATAAATTTGGAGATGGTAGTAATAATGACATTAAAAAGGGGCATTTATTCAACCCATTTTGTAAAATATTTCATGCCTATGATTATAAAGACATGCCCATCTTGAGAGCGAGGTAGTTTGCCTATGAGATATAATCCCCACATAGAGAATGGCTAGGGAGATTCAATAGTTTGAAGCTTAGATGGAGATGAATGAATTATATCATCATGAATTTGGCAAGGATCACATTTTTTAGCAAATTTTATGGCATCCTTTTCAAGAGTAGGACAAAAATAACCCATACATAGGCATTTATGGGACGTAGCATGTCTGCTACAGTAGCCACCATAAATGCCCCCATGTGCTTGTTTAAGGAGAGGAAGAACCTCATCTTTCATAATATAATGCAATAAGTTACCTTTAGCATTATGATAATAAATGATTTTATATATAAATACATACATAAAAGCTTTTTTGTCAATGTGAGTACTTTCATGAGAGTATAAGTTGGGTGGACAAGTTTGGTGTTCTAGAAATTGAATGATGTTTTTATACCATGGGTTTTATCAATTGGTGACATCCTTAATGTGGTAGATAAGTGAATTTTGTGGTTGAATATAGGATGGATATTTTCTTATTTGGATAAGAAAATTATGATTAGAAAAAACTTAGTGTAGATGAAAAAGAGATGCTAAAGAAGCAAGGGAATCAACAATGGAAATTTGACCTCAAGGGATAGACTTAATGGTGAAAGAAATAAAATATTTGGTAAGAGTAGATGTAATTTTATGACAAGTAATGATATTTTTACTTTTACATTAGTAATCACCATTGACTTGGTGACAAATGAGTTGAGAATCACTTAAGTCATGCAACTATTGGATATCTAAATTAAGAATGAATCTCATACCTAGGATTAAAGCTTCATACTCTACCATATTATTAGTGATGTTAAATGTTAATAAAAAAGATAAAGGGATTATTTTACCAATAATAATGGAAAGAATGAAACATTCCATATCTCCTTAAAGGCATTTAGCACCATCAAAGTGAAGGGTCTAAGTATCCTTGTGTAAGTCAATATTAATTTCAAGAAGTTCTTTGATAACTACTTTTGATTTAGTAATATCGAGGAGGATAGCAGATTCAACAAGATTGCTTGCTTTAAGATCAAGAGTGAATTTATGGAAGTAATATTTAATATAAATAACTTGGTTGAGACCTTCAATATAGAGAATGTTATCATCTAGAAGAGCATCTTGAAGGTGATTGGTGGCAGGCATAGGAGCTAAAACAATTTGATCGATTATGATTTGTCCTTTGCCAGATTTTTGAGAAACAATTTGGAGATAAAATTCCATGAGGAGCATCCACTTACCAATTATCTCTAGGAAGAAAGGATTTAGATAATAAGTAATGAAGGGGATCAGAATGAATGATAACATAAGTGGTCTAATAAATCATATAATGTCAAAGCTTTTTAGCTATAAAATATATGGTGAGGCAATCACATTCAACTTTTGTATAACATTTATCATAACCAATGAGGCTTTGGCTGATATAGTTGATGTCATACTCTCTTCTACTATCATCTTGTTGGGAAATCATTGACCCAACTGATATGGGTGTGGAATAAGTATATAGGATCAAAGGTTGATCATTTGAAGGATGATGAAGAGTAGGTGGGTGAAGTAATGATTAGTTTATGTTATCAGATGCTTTTCAACAAGGATCCATCCACTCTAAATCATTACCTTTCTTATGAAGAGAATTGACTGAGTGAATATGGTAAGACATTTCAAGGATGAATCATCTAATTGCCCTAATTTTATCGAGATAGGTTAAAATGTCTAAAATGGACTGAGGAATGTGCATGTTGATGATAACACTAATCTTAGAATGGTCAACATCAATGTTGTGAGAGAGACTAATAATCTTAATAATTTTCTAAATGTGACACCAAAGACACATTTATAAGGATTTAGTTTAACTTAGTATTTGAGAAGATGGTTGAATATGATGGCAAGATCAAAATAATGAGTCTTATGACTTTGAGATTTAGCAATGAGGTTAACCACATAGGTTTCTACAATTTTGTGGATAATATCATGAAAGAGTCATTAATTTTTGATAAATGGATTTGACATTTTTTAGGCCAAAGGTAATTTTAACATAGAAATAGGTGCCCCATTCCATGGTGAAACTGGTCTTATGTTGGTATTCAGGGGCAATGTGAACTTGATTGTAACCTGAGAAGCCATCTATAATTAATAGCATTTCATATCTAGCTATGGAATCGATAATGGAATCTATTGAGTCTAAAGGAAAATTATCCTTGGGACAACTAAGATTAGGATTATATAAATCAATGTAGATTTCAATTACCATAGTGACCTTTTTATGATGGGAACTATGTTAAAAAACCATTAAGAATAATCTAATAGTTTGATAAACTTATCATTTAGAAGCTTGATAATTTATTTGTGACATAAAGTGGAAACCTCAAGTGGAAATTTCCATTGCTTTTGATGCACAAGTTTGGCATCAGGATAAGTGATGATGTTGTGCACCACAATACTAGGTTCAATACTAGGCATATCCTCATAGGACTAGGTGAAGATCTCACAATATTTATCAAAAATAAATTAAAGACATCATATTTGATCAGTTTGAGTTCATGAAAAACTTAATTGGTTGAGGGCATAATATAGTACCATATTCAACGTGAATAGTTTCTTTAATAAGCATAACATTACCATATTGTAAATGGTATGGTGCATTAGGTAGAGAGTAAATTGTATTATGTTTATGATCAATGCTACTAATGAAATTATTGAAATAAGGACCTTTGGTTCTAAAATTCCCAAGTTTGTGATGTTACTAATGGAGTTGAGGTTCTACGGCATGAAGTGTTTCAATAAAAGCTTCATCGCTAGGCAAAGTAGGAAGAGGAACATAATACTTAACATCTACTTCAAGATTTAGAATTTTATTACCAAGGTGATCATATTCATAATGTATCTAGTGGACATCTATGGCCTTAGCATCTAGTATAATCTCAAGAGTGGGAGAATTAGATAGATCTAATGGGGTTGGTATATCATTAGTTTTGTGGGGGAAGAATTAGATGTAGTGATGGGATGTGTAGGTGGTCAATAAAATTCAAGAATTTCTAGAGGTTTAGAAGGTATGATTTGTTCTACCACATAAGGAATATCAAGAAGTGGAGAATTAGCAAGAGACACATGATCTTCAAGATATAATTCATTATCCATGGAAATGGTATGGACATCCTAATTAAAAGCATGTATTTGAGATAAGGTTTTCTAATAATGTTGAACATCCAAGTCTCAAGATTTAATTTTGCCCATTATGTTTTTATCATCATATGTTGGAGAAATGGTACATGCTTGAGATTTAAGGGGAGTTTCAGAAGGTAAAATCCCAATATTACTGAATTTATATGGAGACATGATGAAAGAATCTTGAAATAATTTGACCACTCCTTAATCATTACATGTGAAGGCCTCTTCTGGTAAAGAAGGATTCTGAGCATTGCATGGAGGGGTAAAATTAGTGATCTCATCAATGAGAAGAATAATAATATCCTAAGGTAATAAAGGAGGAAGACACTTTGATATATATGGAGGTATCTTGGTAATATTTCATGTATGCTACAAATAATTAGGTTCATCATCATCCAAATCAATAAGAGTAACTTGTAAATATGGACTGATTTTGATGAACTTGGGTAAGGGATCACTATTGATCTTAGGAATGGTTAGAATGTGATATTGAGATTTCATATTAGGAAGTTAAATACTCCAAGGGTTAGGGTTAGCTTCATGCTTATATTGATTTCCATTGTGTAAAAATTTAATGCATTGGCTATCAGTAGAACTGATGGCCCTCATTCTATGAGTCCAAGGATGACCAAGGAGTATGTTATAAGATAAGGGAAAATCAAGAACCATAAGTTTAGTTTCAATGGTCTTAGGTCTGATTATTAGGGGAAGCTAAATACAACCAAGTGGCTTTTGATTAGTTTTAATAAATCCATGATAGGTAAGGCAGGTTTGTTGGAGATGATCCTTATTATAACCAAGTTGTTGGATAAGCCACAAAGATGTCACATTAATACCAAACCCTTCATCAACTAAAAATTTAAAAATAAGGGTAGTATTAATGGCTATTTTAATGAATAGTAGTGGGTCATCAGTACAAAAAAGGATTTCATCTTTAATCATGTCTTCTTCCATAAATTTAATAGATGGTTTGGAAGAAGGACACACATTTTCAATGGTATGTACATTGGTAGGTTGAGGGTCAATAGAGGGTGGTTATTTATCTATTGAATATGGATCTTCAATTTCTTGTAATTATTTCATAAGGAACTTGTGTTGATAAGGGCAAGTACAAACTAATTCCATAAGTAGAATCTTACAAAGCATGGATTTGAGTTCTTCTAGATAGTTACAATGAGATTTAGAAGAAGAACCAATGCAAGTTTTGGAAAGTAAGGTATATTTTTAAGGGATAGATGTGGTCGGAGGTGGTTCCTCATGGGATTCCAAAGCTACATTAGTGGTTGTAGTATCTTTAATAAGTTGTTCTTCTAAATATGGTTTCTTAGGTATGGTAATAGGATCTTTGTGAGCTAGTTTGTAATGATAATTAACCTTAGCAGTGTTAACACATTGAGAATTATTGTAATATTGGTCATAATCCACATTATTAGCACAAACATCATTGATATTTTTTTGATTATTATTTGTGGAAAAATATTTTTGTTATTGGAAGAAGAAGCTTTAGAAACCTATCATTTTTTAGAATTGGTATTGTATTCTTGATTATGAAGGTTGATCATGGATTTATGATTAAAGTAATCACCAAACATGAAAGAGACAAAAAAATTAGTAATCCTTCTACAAGATTCATTGGAATGACCAATGTCAGCATGGAACCAAAAAAATTTATTAGGGTTATACCACTTAGGAGGATTATTAGGATAACTAAAAAATTAGAGGGCAGTGAAAATTGTTTCATTTGATGCACAGTGAGTGGTGTGTGAAACGATGAAGGAATGCCAAATTTGGAAACTCCTAGTTTTTTTTACAAAGTATTTTCAATGATAGCATTGGTAGAATTTTAAAAATATATTTTAAGGAATTTAAGATTAGGTTCATATTGCTTCATCAAAAAGTCTTAATGTTTAGCTTGGTCAAGAGCTTCATTAAGTGTTTGTGAAGGAAAAGTTTGAACCTTATATTTAAGATAAGGAGTTAAATCAGTTATAAAGATTTTAAACAAATTATCATCAATAATGTTATAGTCATCTCTATGGGCCAGAGTTTTCTATCATTTGATAAAATCATGAGCTGATTTGGTCAGAGATTTCTTATCATTGATGAAGTGGCTAAGACAATTATTGGGAAAGTCATTATGTTGAAACTCTTTAACTAAAATATTAATTAAATCCTAAGGTTTCCAAATGGAATTTTGGGGAAGTTGGTTTTACCATTCCAATATATCACCAGTGAAAGTTTTAACTAGAATTTTAGTTGTGACAAAAGTATTAGTTTGGATCCACTCTTTATAAAAATTGCCAAAGGCTTTAAGAAAGGATGTTGGGTCTTTAGTCCCATAATAATTGATAGTTAGAGATATGTTACCAATCAATAGACATAATGAAGGGATCCAAAGGCTAATTTTAGATGTTTTTAAGCACTTTTTTATTCATTATAGCTTGAGGAATAAAATTTCCTGAGGCATATCTAAGAGGTGGAGGAATGAAATTTGGATTGGCTTGAGGATGGATAGTTGGAGGTTTATTAGCCATATTGATCTAATAACATTATAGTTGCATCATTTAAGAGGTGTTAGAAGTTTGCATTATGTTCATTTGTTTTATGACTTGTGAAATAAGTTGAGTCATATCAATGGATAGGTTGGTATTTTAGGAGTACTCCCAAATTGGTATTAGGAGGAGGGTTATTAGAAGATGGATTATTGGATAGAGTTGTGTCAATTTCTCCCACATTATGTTGAATGGTTTTAATATGGTAATTATCTTTATAGGTATAAAAAGGATCATATACACCTAATTCATCTTGAGGTCTGATTTGAACCATGTTACAATCCACAGATGAAGGAGGGGAAGAGGTTCTCCAAGAGTGAGTGTTATCTTGGGAGGAAAAGAGAGGGAGAAATGAATATTCCATATAGTATCTAAATGGATTCAATTTTTCTAAGAATATTTTGATAGGGGACTTCATGATGACTTGAGATAAATGAAAAAAATGCTAAAAAAGAAAAATAGATAATTGAGTTGGATAAATAGGGTAGGCTGTAAGAGTATAGAGTTGTCTGGGTCAATATAGTAGTATAAACTAGGGAAAATATAATATGATAAGATTACAAAATCAATTGGGTTAACCTTGTATTATTATCTTACTGATAAAAAAAGATATAGGGTCAATTGGGCTAACCTAGTACTGTAGGCAAGGAGAAAAAGAGTTTGTAAAAGACCGTGTCAAATAGAATGACAATGTATTGAAACAAGGAGAAAATTTTACAATATTATTTGAAAGTAAGAAATGGAAGTAAACACACAAGTAATTGATCCAATGCAGATGATCTAATTAAGGCACACAACATAAAACCTTGTGCCAACATTGGCCAATGTAATTTTTTGTAATACAACATACAATGAGCAAAGAACAAGTAGTCAACTTGGAATGTAAGTGCTAACTAAGTGGTCATCTTGAATGTTTTTAGATTATTAAGTGTTATTTTACGTGTGATAGGGAAGTTGGCTAAAATTAGGGAACAATAAAGAAATCTATGGATGGTTTTTAGATGTTTAGGTTAAAAGGGATCTATGTTGGTAATGGTACTAGCTTGGTATTGGGACCTACCCACTCATTTAATAATCCCACAATGATAAGGGTTTTAGGTGGTTTTCCAATATATACCATTAACCACATGTTTATACTTGGCCAGAAAACCAAGTCGGCTTCCCCCTTGGTGATGAAATCCAAGTAGGTAAGCCATGGGTAGACAATTGTTTAAATATATTTTTAAATTATGTGATTTGGTAGTATGTGAAAGAAAGAGAAAAATAGTGAAAATAAATGGTATATTTAAAAAATGCCTAATTAGACTATGTGATCTAATTTAATAATATAAATAAATGAATGTGAAAGTGTGAAGTAATTACTAGAATATAAATGTTAATTCTAAATTGAAACATAATATAGTGTTATTTTAGATGATAAAGTATACAAATATTATGGTATAGAGTATTGATGATGCAAGGGTATGTTAAGAACTATGTTGACAGTGTCAACCTAGTCTTTCAGATGGAAGATAGAATATAAAACTAGGTTGACTAGGTCAACCTAGTTTATTGTATGAGGGTAGTTTTAAACACTGCAAACTATGAAAAATAGAACTATAAGGAAGAAATTAAATGAAAGAGAAAGAGAAAGAGAGAAAGGAACCTTGGTGGGTTAGAAGATGCTGAGGAATGCGAGAATGTTATTGAAGTTCCTTGAATGTTACTTGCAAACTCCACCAACTATGTCAGCTTGGTTGACCTAGTTTTATAGTTTCATGTTTACTAAAACTTGTGAAGATGACTATACTAGCCTGATTGACCTAGTATATTTTTTGAAAGCTATATAGAATACTATCCCAACCTAGTCAACCTAGTATGTTTTTTTAGAAGTCTGGAAGATGACTATACTAGATTGGTCAACCTAGTATATTTTTTGAAAGCTTGGAATATGGTTGTTTCAACCTGTTTAACCCAGTAACATGTATCTGATGAAGACCTACATAAATAAAATAAATTCATTTTTATGTAACTATGTGTTAAACCTACACATAGAAGTTATAAACTATACCAACCCTATCGACCTAGTATCGAAATATTAAAAAATAATAAATAAAATGATAGAAAAATTAAAAATGTGAAAGAAAACTTGTAAGTATTAGATTCACACTAGGCTCACCAGAATGTATGAAATCAAAAATTCATCATGTCTATAAATCAATCCTAACTCAAATAAAATAGATCATACCAATATGTGCATCTACTAGACCTAATTAGGGAATCTCTTATCACAACAACAATAATAGGAAGGGTTTCAAAGCCTCTATTCAAGCACAATCAAGAAATAACCCCAACTAATCCCTATGTTTTCATATTCACTATACTAATAATAATTAAAGTAAATAAATATAATCTAGTGCTCACCAAAGTTTATGGCATAATATGAGGATTAGGAAACAAATGGAAATAAACATACATAAGATAATCTCAATTAATCTATGTATGAGTAAGACCCTAATTCATGGAGAAAAAGAGTAATATTATTCAAAAGCCATACTTATGCTACTTCTATCTACTAAAAAGAGGACCAAAGTTATAGAATACTTACATGAAAGATGAACCCCTCAATACTCAATCTCTCCCTTGGTCAAAGGAAATTCACAAGAGGTTATTTTAGTTTTTAAGGATTAATAAAAAAGGATAAATCATCTAAGACTTCTCCACAAGACTAGATTATCCAAGTAGAACCCCTAAGCTAAGACTCCTTGAGTGGAATGGTGGAAGAGCAAAATGTAAAGAAACATAAGTGAATAATAACTCTTGATGTCTCTTTAATAATTATGAAATGATCTTGTATATATAGTTGTATTTAACCCTAATCCCTTCTAAATTTTTTGGCTAATAGGGTTAACCCAGTCTACCTAGTACTTTTATTGATAAAAACTCACTAGGTCACAGGGTAGGTCAGCCAAGAGCCAACCTAGACCCTAAATGAGTTTCATCAATAAGATTATAAGGTCGATCTAATCAACCTAGTATTGTAAACTATTAAAAGGGGTTTTAGGTTAGTAAAATGGGTATGAAAGGTGTTAAAATACTAGAGGAGTGTGCAAAAGAGGAGTAATAGCTTAGGGGAATGTTTTAGGAGCTAGTTGGATTAGTAATAAGTGGCAATAAGGGACAATAATCCCGTAAAGCACCAATGGTTTTCCCACTTATAAATTGAGACTTAATGGGTCCTTAAAATATAAAATCATCAATATTTAATAAAATTTTAGAATATTATGTATAAACATAATGATACTTGAGAAATTGCATTTTAGGGAAGCAAACAGGTTTAAATAGATGGTTGTACATGGCAGAATTTTGTTATAATACTACCTACTATATGTCTAGTGGTATGTCACTATTCAATGCTTTATATGAATATGAATCTCTTTCATTTTTTGACCTTTTTTTAGAGGATAGTAGGGTAACTAGGCCTGCCAATTGGGTGCAACAAAGTTATAAAATTTTGGATCAACTCAAGAAAAAATTGCAACAAGCTCAAAATCTACAAAAGTTTTATGTGGATCAGCATAGCTTGGAGAGGAAACTTGAGGTTGGGGACATGGTCTATTTTATATTAAAACCTTATAATAAATATTATCTCAATCAAAGTGGAGTAAAACTTAAGCCACATTTATATTGTCATTATAAAATTCAAGGAAGAGTGGGTAAAGTGGCATATGAGATGGAATTACTAGAAGGGAATAAGATTCATAATGTGTTCCATGTTCATTACCTTAAGAAAGATCTTGTAAAGCATATAATACCCTCCATTTACTTTCTACCTCTTAATTATTAAGGTAATTTGGTCTTGATACCTGAATCTATACTTCAGGTGCATGAGAGGAGGCTCTATAATTGCACTATCATGAAATACTTGGTACAATGTAAGGATATGCCTATGGAAGATTCAACTTGGGATGGGGAAGCCATCCTTTAACACCCAAATTTACAATTGTTTGTAGGAAAACAATTTTGGGAAGGGAGGACTCTAATTTCCCCCTTCTCAAGCTAGTCATTGGGATGTGACCCTTATCTTGTGTGTTCCCAAGGGCTAAGGATTTTTAAGGCAAAATGGGAGCATTGGTGAGATTCAAGAATATTTATGTTAAATCACTTTATTATTTAATTTTTATACCTTTTTAAGGGTCATTCTAAAATTTTTTTTATAAGGAAGCTTGTAATATATCTTTTTATTAAAATGAAAAAGTAACTCTCCCTCTCTATTTTGTGCACCACAATTAGAAGAAGCATATAAAATGAAAGGGAAATCTCTTTTGAAAAGGTTATACATTTTTTATATTGAAATTATTATGAAATTATGTCAAGCTTGAACAAGTGACTTAAGGATGAAAACCTTCCAATGCATGAAGGAGTTTAGGAATGAAAACCTCCATTCTTCTACCAGGTCAACTCTATTCAAGGGCTGCAATTGTGCCTTAATTTTATATAATTATATGTAAGTAAATATATAAAGGTGTATTTTGACACCACCTTCAATAAGGAATCATTAAATTCCTTCAATAGAGATAAAACATTCAAATTATAGGTCAAAGTAGTGGGTAATCTTAGTGGTAATAGCATTTTCTAGGATCATCAGATCAATGAATGGTCATAATGGAGTGATCATGAAAATAAAGAAAGCATAAATCAAATAGTTGAAAGAAATTGAAACCATCAAACAATAATATTACACAAAGAGAGTCTCCATGAGAGTAATGAAAATGATACAAGAAAAAAATAGCATTATGAGGATGCAAAAGCAAGATCAAAATACACAGAAGAATAATAGCTCTCTTTCTCACTAAATACTGGCTGACTAAATGAATAATACAAAGGGAGAGAGGTATTTATAGGTTGGAGAGATGGTGAAACCCTACATTCTAGTGAATGTGGTACTAATCCTCCTAAATGACCTTTATATCCCTGTGTAAGCTAATGTATATGTGTAGCCAAAACCCATAGGAAAAATGCCTACACCAACACCCCCCATAAGTACAGGTTAGGTAGGTGATGATACAAATAATACAAAAAATGGGTCCCAACAATAAATCCTAATGAGGTACCCATGTACAATGTAATCTCTCATAAAGTAGAGAAAAGGAGAAAACCTAGTGGTAAAAACCTCCCCCCCCCCAAAAAAAAGAGAGAAAATAATAAGGGACTATAGACCCCCTAGAAGAAGATGCTAAAATAATCAACACTCTAAGTACATAGCGATGATTCCCAATATCCTATAAAACATGAAGGAAGTGTGCTTCCACATAGAAGAGAGAGAATGTGAATGTAGAATATCACGTGGTGAATGTTGTACTAGGTCCCTCTATAATAGATGATGTCTCTTCCTTTTGGAAGAAAGAAACCTTGAGCTATCAAACTACTGAATTCCCACTTAAGTGGAATGTAGATAGGAATCATGATGTAGATCTATAAAAAATGCTAAAATGTCTCCCTGCTAATGTTTGAATGTGCCAAAGTCTAATCAAGTATCATAAGACTAATAGTAGAAGATGGCAATGAAGAAGCATGTAATGAAGGAGATTGAATAGCTAGAGAAGAAGATAGACATAGATTATTCGATGAAAGAATGTCCATGGAAAAAGGAGAGAAACACTAAAAAACTATCAAAACTAAATATTGGTCTCCAAATGAAGCACTTAGATTTGTAAGATGAATGTCCTCAAGAATATATGAGTCATTAATACTATCAATATGTGTACTCATACTAGAAATAGTAGAATCCTCTGAAGTGAAAGTCAGTGAAGGATCTGAAAGAACAATAATCGACACATGAATAGAATTAGAATCTATAATAGGACAACTAAGGTCTAGTATAATATCATCCTGTAGTGAGGGATCAATAGAAGGAAGAGCACTATCCACCATAGATGTGTCATCACAAGAAATAAAAGCAAAAAGTGAGAGTACAACTATCTTTGAAGACACAATAGGTAGTGAAGGAAGAGGTGTGATGTAATTCTCAGTTGGATCTCCAAAAAGAGACTATAGGATGATCCAAATAGTTCTTAGACACTCTGTATACTCTACATGGTGATGTAAATCCCATGAAACATGCAACAAGTGACCATAAACATAGTCACAAGAGTTATCCCAGTCATTGTATTGAGTTAGGTCAATAGGCTTAAGAATCTATCCATATAAGAATGGAATAAGATCTTGATCCATGAGTGAACATTACATATAAGCACACCATGAAGCATAATTTTCTTTTCCAAGAAGAATAACTAGAGATGAAACAACACTCCTCAATAGGAATCTCTCAAGTGGAGTTGACATGACCACAACTAAGAGTAATAGTGTACGCTCTGGAGATGGAATTTGGACCACACCAAAAATGAGTCCAATCAAATGAGCACAATTAGTATGCAAGTGACAATACACACTTAAATAGACATCAAGCTCTACTGAAAATGCATCCAAGAATACAAGAGAAATTTGTGTAAGCAGTCACTAAATGGGCATAGGTAACACTTATAAAAACTGAATGTGCACATTAAATAATGTAGGGCCCATAAAAAACTCCCCAAGATAATCAATAGTGACTCACTATGTTTTTAATAAAAAAGCATGCTCAATGTGAGTACATCTGACTTAATTGACAATATGTCCAAATAGTTACGAGTAAATAGTGCATAAATGGCATTACACACTCAGATGGATATCAAGCTCAGCTGATAATGAGTCCATGAGAATGAAAAACTAGTGTAATTAACCAAATTAGTACATGTGAAATGTAAACAAGCCAAGAAGGAACACGTCAAACTCTGTCAATAATGTGTATGTATGAGGAGAAGTCAATATGTGAATTAGTCAGGTAGCCCCCCCAAATTTTGGCATGTTATAATTTAGTTAATTTTATAATGTAAATGGGCTATATATGTGGTAAATTGAAAAATAATCACTTTTAAAAAAGATGACACTCAATTTCAAGCTACCATTTACAAGATATTAATAAAATAATTTCCTTTTAATAGCCTATTTTTAATAAAAATTACACTAAATGATTAAAATAGTACCCTTGGGAAAGGTGAAAGGTGCCTTTCAATCACTTGTTAGAACCAAAATTTTATTACAAACTTTAAAAATTAATAAAAGTGGAAAAACATTTACCCAATTACCTCAGTATGCATGAAAGCAAAGTCGACTTCCTCTTTTTTGCAAAATTACAGTGAGTAAAAGAAAATAAATGAATTTCCAGTTGTTTATAAAGTAGAATAGGGTCATTTTTTCTCCATATCTTTAAATAATAACTCTTTCACATTAGATAATAGATCCTATGCTGATCTAAAGTCATAATAGAGATCTTAAAAGAAATAAAAGAGCATAGGTGTTTTTTTTTAAAGTCATAAGGCAAATATTTCCATGGCACCACATAAACAACATAATCCTTATATCAATTCAGATCAAATCCTTCAAATAATAAAAAGGTTAGGTAACAAGTTTATCCAACATAGCAATAGCAAGATCTACATGTCTATAAACAACAGGTTGATGCCAGGGTGAAAGTATGATCCTTTTTATTGTTTATAATGCAAAAATTAAGAGAATGCAACAAAAAAATGCAGGTTGATCTAACGCCAACCTCCAATTGGTGAATCGATAATGCATAATGATAAGTTAGCACCACTCTCCACATATTCTAGATCTACAACCAAAAATAATAAATTCTAACAAAGCTTATCTAAATGAGCAAATCTAATGCCTAAATGAAGAATAATGACACCAAAGATCACACTACTACAATGCCTCTCTACCCTCTTCTTTTGGTCAACACCTTCTCTCAACATAAAAGGATGCCAGGTTTAGAGAATAGATATGATGCCAAAGAAAGAAGTATGATGCCAAGCTAGATATAGGTGTAGTGAATGATTCAATGCTAGGCTTGCAAACAAACTCCCATGTCAATCTCAGAAAAGGATGTGGATGATGTGAATATTGAACTAGATATATGTTGTCAATCATGGATGCTTCTAAGCTTGATCTAATGGTGGCTGAGGTAGATCTATCAAAACATAGGATGTGAAAAACCTACAGGTATATAAATGATTTACATGGGTCATGGAAACATAGAGTAGGGTGTGGAGAGACCATAAGACCCTTTGAAGCCATGGAGGCTCTTGTTTCGTACACCTAGCTCTAAAATCAAAATAACACCTTCCAACCACACAATAATCAAGTAGAACAAAACCAGATCTACACAATAACCTAGAACTTGATATTTTAGCAAAAAAAATACCCCTATAATTTTTAACAAATCTTGAGGGATTTGATATTTTTTTCAAAAAATAACCCCAAAATTTCATAAACCCACTAAAACATTACCTGAAATAAACTCTATATTTCAATAAAACTTAACACCAATATAACTAGACAATCAAACATTAGATTGGTGCTCTGATACCATAATAAAATTTGTCATGATCACTGGATCAATGAATGGTCATGGTGGAGTGATCATGCGAGTCAAGCAAGCATACATCACATAGCTAAAAGCAAGTGAAACCATCAAATGAGAATATTACACAAAGAGAGTCTCCACAATAGTACTTCAAATTATACAAGATCAAAATAGCATTAAGAGGATGAAAAATTAAGATTATAATAAATAGAATAACAATAGCTCTCTATGTCATTGAATACTGGCTAACTGAATGAATAATGCAAAGGGAGAGGTATTTATATGTTGGAGAGATAATGAAACCCTACATTCTAGTGAATGTGGTACTAATCCTACTAAATGACCGATAGAGCCCTAAGAAAGCTAATGTATTGATCCAAAACACAAAATCTTTGGTTGAAAGATAATTCAATAAACAATAACAACACAATTCAAATAATGCTATCTCTGAGAAGAGATGTTTTATTGATCAAATTTACAGACCCAAACATATGCCTATCTCTAAGAAGAGATGTATGATTTCCTTTTTGGGATACATCTTCATTTATGCATGTTTTTAATGTGGGAGGAGGATGTATAAGGTCACCAATATCAAGGGAGATTAAGTGGTTTGACTTCAACGATTTACAACAATACAAAATTTGAGGAATTACTATTTTTATAAACTTTACTATTTTTAGACTACACTACTAAAATTGAAATTTGGTGCACTTCCATTGGTTTTTTAGGGGTCAAAATCCATTTAGTGAATTTCAATTCCATATCACTACATTATCCTCATTCTTATCTTTCCAACAGTTCAAACGGTGAGTCAATTGGAGCTATGGTGCACAAGTTATGGCTCCCGAAAGTTCTATCATAAATTGGGGTGGACCCATCACCCGAATTGTTGCCTAAATTGTTACCCAGATCATGTATCTGTGTATCCAAAACTTGTATAAAAAAGGCCTACACCAATAGATAAAAGAGATTGAAACAAGTTTAGAGGCCATCTCAAGGGTGGTGACTTCCTTTGAGAGGGTGGAGACCCCTCTCAAGAGGTTAAATTGGTATTTGGAACCCTCTTTTAGGGTCGAGGTATTTTTTATAGTTTATTACAACCATTGGTGATTTGTTTTTGGTCAATTTTCATGTATGGAAGGTCTATCTAGACCCTAAAAATATTCTAAATTTTACTATGTATGTTTGGAACTTGGTTGACTTGATTGGAGAGATCTAGGAGGTGAATTGAGGGGTAAATTCCAAAAAAATAATATTCAAAATTATTTTTCCTATTTTTATAAAGTGTGACAACCCACTTATGAATATTTTTGTGGTGTTTGGTGATTGAAAAATGTAGTTGTCCTTCATGTAAACATCAGATTATTGGCAGGGTTATTTTCATCTTCTTTGCCAATTTATTTGGTCCAAAAAAGGTACATTATTTTACAAATAATTTTTAGCTATTTGTGGAATTATTTTGGATGTGTTTTGCTTAGATATTCTATAATTTTTCCAAATAGGGATAGTTGGATTGTGGAGTAAATTTTTAGTTGTTTGGAAATTTATTCAAGGATAATTGGGAAAACCCCAACTAGGTCTAAATCATCCCATTTGGGGAGATTACATTGATTCATGTTTTTATTTTTAAAATTCACACCATTGTCAAATCTGATGTTGTGAGGAATTCAAAAATGAAATATGATTTAATTAAGGATAAATTTAGATATAATGACACCAGTAACTATTGATGGGTCATTGGACACACTAAGGTTGGGTAGAAATCCACCCAACCTCTTCTAAAAGGAGGTGTAATCTCCCCAAGATCTATAACTATCATGGCATGGATTATCGGGTAACTCAGTTTTTGATGTAAAACTATTCCATTTCAAGGGGCACACTTAGAATATAATCAGATAAATGATAGGTAATGTTGATCTTATGGATCTATTACCAAGAGAATCAATAAAAGTGGATTTGTCAAAGAAATATAACTTATTCAATAATTACTGAATACATACAAAGGGTTAAACAATACATTAATCAACAATGAAAAGGTTTTGTAATAAAGATATACATGTAAACTTAGACTACAACTTTCAGATCTATTCTACCTACTCTAACAAATTTATAAAAAAGAACAAAAAAAAGGGGAAAGAGAAATATTTAAGCCTATTTTGTAGCTAAAACAATTATGATTCATTTGATTTAGATTAAATCCATGAAACCAATATGTTGCCTAGCCAGTTAACACACAACTATGAACAAATAATATGGAAGAGTCTGAGGTATTCAACTATGAAGAAATATAGACAAAACTGCCATATACATACATAGATGATGAACAATAGTCTACACAACATTTATATTGGTAGATATTTTCTTGAAAATAGTGTTTGGATCCATCTAAAATCAAGGAAACTATATAAATTACTTCACAATAACATTGCTCACAAGAAATAATAACTATGAATGGCAAGAAATTACATAAAATAAGTTTCTAGTCCTTTACTCTATGTTCTACCATAATGAACTAGACTTTTCTAAGTCCTTTGGCTAGATTTATATATATTTTCAATCTAATATCTCCCACCCACTAGGTGGTTGAAAACATTAAATCATAAGCACCAACAAGGGCCGAATTTCAATTTATAACTACATGTATAAGGAAATACATTCCAAAATCATTAATGGTAGGCTTGCATTAAACTCAAATGGCATAGAATTATTGGGAATAACAAAATATTTCAAGTGTCCACGTTCAACATAAGAGTCCATTCCTCCATGTAAAATTTTTTCATGCTCTATTTTCTTTTCATACTCCAAATGCATGAGTCATGGCTCTATTAAATGTTGATAACTAGCACTGATTTTAATGATGTAGCTAAATCCTATGAAAATATTAAATAAAATGTTAATCTCTTAGTAAAGCTGAAAGACATCAAAAATTATAAACACGTAGTATTTTAAAAAATAGAGTCCCATGATTAAAATGTTAACAAGTTTCTCATCTTGAATTTATATAATTTTAAAATAACATCATTGCAATGATCGATAAATCATCTTTCTAACACAAAAAATGACATCAAAAATAGAGCTACAAATTAAAATATATGGCTTAAAAATAAACACACAATCATGCACAACCACATCTACACATTTAAAATACACTAAAAGAAAATTTCTCAAGATAAAACATGAAAAATACCCATTAGTATATTATGTTTATGGAAAGTTATTGAAAATATGATCAAAAATGTATTTTTATTTTTTTGAAATGATTAAATTAAACATTTTTCACTACCCTTTTTGTGCTCTCTGGTCTAAAGTTGACTAAGTGTATGCACCTAAATCCACTTACCCTAATAATTCTATTAATTTTGCTAATATAACCTATACCTATATTTCTTAGCTAATTAACTAATATCTTGTTTCATATTCCCTACATCTCGCAAACCTTATTCAATGCTTGAAACTAATTAATCACCCTCATTAGTCTACTAACTAATCCCACTTACCGATTAACCTATCCATTAACCCATTTTCTAATTTAAAAATACATTTTTATTCACCTACCCACCTACCACCCTACTAGACTAGCTATTTCGACACCCCTACTCCCTAATGGAGATTCTAGAATTAGATAATTCTAAAATATCCTCTAATTTAACCCTTCCCCTCTATAATCCTCTATTATAGAGGTTTCAAAGGAATTAAAAACTCCTTATAATTCCTTGGTCATTGATCTTAATGGCTCAAAATTAAATATGAGCCATTTATTTTCCCTCCCAAGGATTATATAAACAAGCCATGCCTTCATGAAAAGTAACTTAGAGAAATTGAAGCCAACTTGCATCCTCCATACTTGCATTATCCAAGCACTCATATAGCCATCATCAAGCCAATAATTGATCTATAAAATTTAAGCAATATTATGCTAACATAATTTTATTTTGCTTTACAATATTAATTTACAGGATAATAAAAAAGTTGTTATACAAAACATGAATTTAACAAAATAATTCACAACATTCAACATAGAATTTGATAACAAAGTTCAACACGAAGGCCTACATCTCTGGGTCTAATATCAACTGATGTATTAGTAAAAATACTTGAAAACTACTTACAAACGTCTCCAAATTGAAAAATGAACAACTAGAAAATTGTTCTATGGGCAAAAATAATGCTAGTCTCTTTTTGAAATTTTTACTAATTTTGCCTTTAGCACCCTCTACGAACCATATAAACTCCTTTGATATAGTCTTTTAGCAAACTTGCTTGCTTTCAATTTTTGAATTGAATTCAAATACGAGTCTTATCATTTTATATAGTGATTCATGCCATGGGTATGATGGTGGGAACGTTAATATTTTACCAAAATTGGTAAGGTTCAAAACCCATGCCATGGGCATTTTTTATTATCCCATATTGCTCATTGAACATCATGGAAAGTCTTAAAATAGGATTTTGCCTACATGGTAGATTGGTCTTTGGGCCACTTTGGATGCTTTCCCATCCATGTGCATGTGACATGTATATCCATTGGTTGAAGCATATCATATTATCCAATATTTAGTAGGGGGGATGAGCACATAGAGTTTAAAATCCATGAAAATCGTAGTATAACATGCCAAGTATTTGGCATTAGCTTGCATCTCATAGGATTTTTGGAGGCTTATGGGTTTCACATAGAGTATTTTGAGGGTATGTGGTTGGAAAGTAAATTTTAGGATATGGAGCATGGGGTCACATGGCATGTATGTGGTGAGGTAGATATGTTTCATGGAAGTGATATAGTTATTTGGTTTGTTTAGAACATTCAGAATATTTAATTATAATATTGTTAAAATTGGACTATGGTAAATAATTTATTGGTGGCAAGACACATGGTGGATTAAGGACCCACCATGTGGTTCAATCCCCTTTTTCCACTTGTTAACATCTAACTGGATGTTCTATCCAAACCCAATTTTTTTTACTTGCCTTGTTCGATATTCAACTTGCGATAACTTATGCATACAGGCTCCATTTTTCAAACCAAAAAATGCACTAAAAATATCTTGATGAGATATTCGTCATGACAATGATCAACCTAAAATTTGACATCTTATTTTTCAAAGATAATATATATCCTTCTAGATCAATCCTCCCCACTGAGAAGGCTTTTTGTCTTTAAAAAGCTGATATTGGACCTAGTACCTAATATGGGGATTTTTTTTATGGCTCTAGGTTTTGAATCTAGCTAGGATGATCTCCTAAATGTTATTTGGTTTTAGGTCTTTATATCTAAGACTATTGTATGTCACCTGTTGTTATAACAATAACCATTTTACAATTGCCTTCTTAGGGTCTTACATAGCAACACAATTTACAAATTTTGCCCTTCTTGGGTCTTGATAAACACTATAATGATTACAAACATTGCCCATACTTGGGCCATATACATTTATAAACAATGCCTATATTCATGTCTTACAAACATGAAGGAAATATGTATTCATGTTTTCACACTCTAAAACATACATATTAAAATATAAAACTTGATTTTTGAGTTGTTCCTGATCACATTTTTTATTACTCTATAGTGTTCATGTCTACATCATAGATTAGTAAAATAACACTAAAGGCACCATTTCCCTTTAATGGTTACTTTAAATGTGCTCATATGAGATATTTTATCCTATTTTTTACAACGTTATATTGATTTTCCTTCTGAGATAAAGTTGCATTGCTCAGAGATAGTATGGTTTACCTAGGATGGTGCCACTAAACTAAAGTAGAAACACATCTAACTCAACTTCATATACAAAGTGAGAGGTAATCACAAACCCTAATTTATATGTTTTACTTATATGTATACCATTACCATCTTCTGAGATCAAATTATTTTGATAATTTTTATCAAAAATAACATCTATCTTAGAATCCTTGATATTTATTCTTTTAAATAAATGTTTTTTACCTTTCCAGGGTGACAATTTTTGTACTATCAACTTATTTTTGACTACCATCTCCTTTGTTGATGTTTTCTCAGGTTCTGACTAAAAAGATTCTATCTTCTATTTGATTGAAGATGTAATTAGAAAATTTGCCTTAGGTTGTGGATAACTTTGCTTAGCTTCTTTCATCATTTTCCCCTTATCATTGAAGTAAAAGCACAGCTTCATGTCTTATTTAGGAAACTTATTTTCATTAGTCTTCTTCTTGACATGCCTATTAATCATCTTTCTAGGGTTTTCTAAGGCATAATTATAAAATACATTTGAGTATTTCTTATTTTCATACCTCAATAAGTCATCTGAAGATGCTTCATCAGATTTAACTAATTCATCTTCTGATAAATCTTATTTTAACTCTTCAAGGTGTTCTGACTTGTTTCTTGAGTAACTCTTTAGCTCAGCTTATTGGGAAGATTTTCCTTCACCTCCATATCCTAATCCTACATGGAGTGGTCTCTTTACCACTTGGATAGGCTAGAAAATTCTTTGACCATTAATTCCAAATCCTTTTCCTTCGAATCTCATTTTAGTTAGTAGCTTAGAACCTATTCCCTTCGTGTGCTTTTCAAGTGTATCAACACATGACTTCAATAAATGTTTAGGGTTAGTATATTCAATATCCCTAAAATTGTCAATATAACCAAAAGAGTTGATTTCATTATTTTCATCTTTAAAATGTACAATAAAATATAAATTGATAATCAGATCATTATTTGCTTGTGAAATTACAACATCATTTTCATTGATAGGACTAGCGAGAGTATATGAATTAGAACAATTACTACTACAACCAAAATATACCTTTATTGTTTGGCTTATCCCAAACTGAATCTCGTAGGTATGTTTGTTCGTCAGTTAGATTCATTCATTTGATCTAGTGTTTTTGGCATATAGAGATGTGAGATAATAATGACCTATTGTTATTTCCTTAGCTTCTCCTAGAACTATATCAAAATCTACTTCATTAAATAATAGCCCTTTAATGCCAAAATATAGGTTTCCATAATGAGTTGTATGTCCATGTACTATGCCATCAACTCCTCCAAATGTCTTAATATGAAGTAATGGAAGAGTCATTATTTATAGACATGGTGTGAGGCCTTCATTAATATAATTAGCTCCATAACTCTAGTTAAAATATAACTACACAAATTTCCCTTCAACAATAGTAATGTAGTTCTACCTTTGACTTTCCTCAGAGTGTAGCATAATATCTAGCACTTCCATCAGCAATAACTATTACATTAGAGACTCTAGAGTTTCTTTATGAGCTACTATTAGTCAGATTGATTGATCTCTACTAGACTCAGTTGGTTCTTTGCCTCTCTCCTCATTCTATCTTCTAAACCATAATGGAGGCTAACTGGGATGTAGGATCTAGAATTATTTGGCAATGTGACCTCATTGAGCTCAATGTCCAAAAATATATGAATCTCTCCATACATCCTCTTCTTCTATTGATATTCTTTTTGTAGTTTTATTCATAGTGCATCAATGCTCTGTTAGATCCTCTTGATTTTCTACTTCTGCCATTACTCTACCATTTGTTGACTTTGTTCTTGGGCTTGTAAGAATTGTATTATTATAGTGATAATGGAATTTAGTAACAACTGAATTTGAGCTAGCATTGGATCCATTATTCTACAATAACTAATTTTGGTTAAAACAACAAAATCACAAATTCACTTATAAATTTATTTTTGATATCAAACTTGACACACCAAAATAGTGCCTAAATAGAAGTTAGCGTAGCACACTAACCGCTCTAATACCAACCTGATCTATAAACTTTAAGCAATATTATGCTAACATAATTTTATTTTGCTTTATAATATTAATTTAAGGAATAATAAACAAATTGATGTATAAAAAATGAATTTAACAAAATAATTCATAATATTCAACACATAATTTGATAACGGAGTTCAACATGAACGCCTACATCTCTGGGTCCAATATCGGTCAATGTATTAGGAAAAATGCTTGAAAATTACTTTAAAATGTCTCCAAATTGAAAAATGAACAAATAGAAAAAAAATCTATGGGTAAAAATAATGCTAGTCTCTTTTTAGACTTTCTGTTAATTTTGCCTCTAGCACCCTCTAGGTATGATGGTTGGAATGTTAATATTTTACTAAAATTGGCAAGGTTAAAAACCCATGCCATGGGTATTTATTATTATCCCATATTTCTCATGGAACATCATGGAAAGTCTTGAAATAAAATTTTACCTTCATGGTATATTGGTCTTCAAACCACTTTAAATGCTTTCCCATCCATGTTCATGTGGCATGTATATCCATTAGTTGAATCATATCATATTGTCCCACATTTAGTAGTAGGGATGAGCACATAGAGTTTAAAATCCATGAAACTCATGATATAAAATGCCAAGTAATTGGCATTATCTTGCATCTCATGGGATTTTTGGAGGCTTATAGGTTTCACATGGAGTATTTGGAGGGTATGTGGTTGGAACATGAATTTTGGGATATGGATCATGGGGTCACATGGCATGTATGTGTTGAGGTGGATATGTTGCATGGAAGTGGTATGGTTACTTGGTTTGTTTAGAACATTTAAAATATTTAATTATAATAT